>CM023488.1:27094596-27601013 GCA_013339685.2 Hyalomma asiaticum | reverse complement strand
CATGTGCATTGGAGCTTTTCTATTCCATCTGCCCTTTGTTCGCATCGGTATGTGCGCAAAAGAGAGCTGAGGGAACGTTAGGGAGACCTAAAGCATGTTTCTTTTAATTTCAAATACTGCTTCAGCCTAGGCACGTTCCGTCCATACTGGTTCGTCTTTCGTTCAGTTGCCACTGAAATCTCGCCTCCAGAGAGATTTTCGGTTTGAGTTCAGTTCGACGCCTTGGTTTAATTTCGCCTTCTGTCTAAATAAATGCATGAGTGAAAAAAAAAATCATTGATGATATGCAGGAACAGCACGTGCACTCACTACAAAATGCGTGTGCTTATAAAGTAAAATTACTTACTTCTTGCGCTGTTGCCACGCTACTAAGTGGTACGTGAACGTCCCGTTTTTGTGTTCCTGTTGTTTCTCGGCATAGTGGCAATCCAGACTTGTGTTTGTTTTGTAGTCCCTTTTGTAAATGAATATTCTCCCATTGTAGCCTGTTACCTGAAAGTGGAAATTGCTGAAGTTAGCGCTTAATTCAGCGTGCTCTGCAATAAGCTTCTCGATCAACTTGTCACGCGTTGCCAGCTGCTAGCTTCCTGATTAGCTGAAGTAGTGAGGTTCCCCCCCGGAAAGGCTTGGTCGCAGGTTATATTTCCGGACCATGAGGCATTTTTCGTCCACTGAGCAGCTTTTATTTGTGAGAAATCGCCAGGGTCTGCCTTGTAGCTTTGGATGCTAACTTTCCTTTCCACTCCATTGTTGCCGCTCCTATGTTACTGTTCTTTTTTTTATTTGGGGCCAACAGGTTCATTTTCTGTGGAACAAAGCACGTCTGTAAAGAAGGTCCGTAATAGCCCATGCAGTGTGGATGTCTGTGTAATGTAATACCCAGACACTACACTTATAATTCAATTATTAGAACAGGTACTACATCGTGCGGAGTAATATTTGACAAAAACCTTCGGAATAGTATGTAAATTTCAGCAAGTGCTTCCACCAAAATTCAATATATGCCTGACATCTCGATTATTGTAAACGGATATGCAGAAAAGAATAAAACAATTGCGCCATCCTTGCTAGCAAAAGAAAGGTCCACTGGAGGGTTAGCTTACTTTGCTTTAACCTTGCCATTCGGTGTCTTAACTAGCGGAGAAAAGCGTATCGCCGATACACGGCACGGCGTGCCTTGCTGCACCTTTGGTATTCGAACCCGGGTACCAAAGGTACCTCGCACCTTTGGTACCCGGGTTCGAATGCCGCATCCCCCAGAAAGTTTACTTTGTTTCACAGCGGAGGTCGGCAGTGCTGCGGACGACAAGACCAGCCCAGCGAGGCTATAACTGCTCCGCTGTTAGTTACGTGAACTGCAAACTCATTTCATTGCATAAGTAGTTTATTCTCCGTGTTTCAAACGCTTCTCATGATGCGCACGCGGCCGATTGCCTTGCCACACATAACGGGCTTTCCGCGCTGCACTGTTTCCTGCTTAATTGTATAATGATGTATAAGCACAGTTCGAAATCCAGCCGTAAACTTTTCAAACTGCTTATTGGATGAAGCTATGCCCAGCAAAGAAAAGCGAATCAAACAGCAAGGTGATGGTGGCGTGAACAGGCCTCGGTAGAAGAAAAAAATGACCAACTGTTAAATGCGCCAGCTTTTGTACATTCGTCGGAGTGCGTTCTGGTATTATCACTGATGTTCTAGAATGCACTCAAATGTGTGCTTCTGGCATGTAAGGTTTGTAGAACGGTTGACACCGTTCCCGAAGCAGCGTGCAAGACAAGCGCGGCCTGCATTGCGCGTCACACTATGTATGACGCGGATGTATCACTATTGGTGTACCGCTTACAAACGTGCACCATGTTAAACGACTGTTGGCCCAATATTTTTAATCATTAATGAAAATGGCGTAGTATTTAATTCATAGGACAATCAAATATTCCAAAACTTCTGTGTAAAACCACGAAGATATAAGTACATACCTACATTCATAACTTGTGCGTTCATCACAAATTACTGCTGGAATATTCTGTGCAGTACCCCAGTAACAGTTTTCCAACGAGCTAGTACGTTGACAATAACTATCGAATGGGTTTGTGCGGAAACCATGGGCACGACATGACGACGATGTATTAGGCAGTATTGGAAGAAAAGTGACGTTCAGCGAGAATAGCTGTACAGTGACGTAAAATTCACTTACGTCTGATAGATGCTGATACTGGAAGTGCTTGGGATTTTCAGCGTACTGATCAAGGGGGTCGCGTTCTGCCAGAGTGCTTGCTGCGAACAACACGCAGAGAAACGGGGCGAAAAAGAACATCGTGCTCGGTGAGGCTTCCAAGTCCCTGTGGTGGATGCACAGCATTGCTTAGAGCTACATCTTATATGCAAAACGGGAAACCGCATATGTCACACGTAGTATCTTCCGCTACGCAAAGTTCAAATAACATTTGCATTTAGAAAAAGGCAAACACAATACAAAAACACGCGCCCGCCTGTTGACGGTTCATTCACCCGCGCATTATAGTGCTTTAAAAAAAATACGAATGAGGTACGCATTAACCTTCCGTTACTTTTCGAAAACGCCGTTAAACACTGCACCGTATACTGCAGATTTTTACTCCCGGCATGCCGTCAATGGCGCAAGCCCGTGTATCCCTGTTTCAAGCGTTTTCTTCACCACTGCCACAATTCGCTATATTCTTTACGAAGTCCACATATATTCCATACGTTTGTCGTATATTTACCATATATCTCCGTATGAATGTAACAGAAACATATGGAATTATAACGGCCATTCGGATTTTTTGTGTAGGGATATGTAATCAGCTATGGTACGCAAAATGGTAGGTGTAACCTTAAGGGACAAGAAGAGAGCGGAGTGGTTTAGGGAACAAACGCGTGTTAGGGACATATCAGCAGAAATTAAGAAGAAATGGGCATGGGCGGGCCGCGTAATGAGAGGACAACCGTTGGTCATTAAGGGTAACAGAGTGGATTCCTAGAGAAGAGAAGCGTGGCAGCAGGACGGCAGAAAGTTAGGTGGGACAGATGAGATCAGGAAGTTTGCGGGGATAAATTGGGCCCATTTAGCACCGGACAGGGATAATTGGAGATCTTTGGAAGAGGTTTTTGCCCTGCAATGGGCGTAGGCAGGCTGATGATGATGTAATAGGTATGGTGCTTTTCATGACGATTTAGATGTATCAAATTATATCGACTTGCATACTTAACGACACAACGATCTGATACTTAGCGATTTAAGTGAAGTTAGCTCGAACTGGCAATACGGATTTCACTTCATTGAAGGAACAGTATAGGTGCTTATGACCGCACTTAGGCTTCTTTTCACTTCAGTAAAACAAATCTTTTCACACAAACTACGTTTCATTGCATTTAAGTACTACGTATATCCTAAGTACGGTAAGTCTTCGTTATTAAGGAGCCTCGAAACGTCGGAATTTTTACGTTTGTGGTTGGCGCCACCTTATCTCAACTATCAGCGATATTTTCGCGTTTTGTTTTTTTGCGCAGTTAGAGGTGTATGTGTTCTGCTCTTGTACAAAGGGTTCGCGCCGACAAAACCACAAACAGTTTATCTTACGGGCGGTTGCCCGGATGTTCCTGTATGAGAGCTTTGTCACTCTGAAAAGTATCAGAGTATACACTTAAATTGATAAGCAGGCCTTGGTTGATATCGGTGAGGGCCAGCGCCGGTCGAACTGGTCCACGCACTTCACATATCTTCGCAAAGGGTACATAACGCCCTGCGATGTCTGGTATGTGAATGGTATGTGAACGGTATTGCTAATTCTATGGCAATGAGACAACTTCGCAGCTATTGTCGCATTAACAGCTTGATTTGCGGTGGGCCGCAGCTCCTGCCAGGTTGGCACGCATGCCACCGTATAATGTCTGGTTTCTTATATTATAGTATATTTTCATGTTTTAACGTGGCATGTCAGTGCACTCCGCACATCTTCGCAAAGGGCGTTGTGCGCCCTTTGCGAAGATTGGTATGCTCAAATATGTTAACGGTATGCTAATTGCATGTTAAATGCATTAACATCTTGATTCGCGGTGGGTCACCGCTCCTGGGCTACCATACAATGTCCGGTTCATAGGCGTTTAGTGCAAGTGAAAGAAGGGAAGAGGGGGTCAATATCCGCTGCTCACCACCAGACCGAAGAAATTTAAGGCCATAGCGTAGCTTAGAAGTAGCGGAGAGATTTTGAATATTACAAAGAAAATTAGCCGAAGAAACTCACACGAATATAAAACGAAAGCGAAATTGTAGAAAAAGACTTCTCTGGACGCAACCACCGTATTCACGCCATATATATATATATAATATATATATATATATATATATATATATATATTTAACGAAAGGGCAGCGGGTCAAGGGCTCGCTTTTATTTGTTAGAAACAAGTTAATGAAACAACAAACATTGAAGCCTAGGAAAGCATAGGGGAAGTTATTCCAATTCGTAATTATGATATTGTAATTTTGGGGTAAGTAGAAAGGAATTAAAGTGGACGAAAAGACAAACCTGCCTTCGGTGGGAACCGAACCCACGACTTTCGGATATCGCGTCCGATGCTCTACCCACTGAGCTACGAAGGCGGTCGTCCCTCCGTCCGTGTGAGTGTGTATATATATATATATATATATATATATATATATATATATATATATATATATATATATATATATATATATATATATATATCTCGGAGGTGGCATGCCCTGCCACCTCCGGGGAACAGTGATGTCTGTCATCTCCGTTGGCAAGATTTCGTACATTTGTGTGCCTTCTATAAACTTCTCTGCACACAAATACCAGGAAGATCTTGCTTGAATGCCCATATGTTGTCGTCTGGTTCTCCGGATGTTCTCGTCCCAAAGCCTCTTTAATGGCTCTGGGTTTTGGCTCAAGCTCACCTGCAGCTAACAACGGGAGCTAAACGTATGTCATGCTTAAAAGCTGCTCAATCACAACTTTTCAAAGCCCCAGTCACCCTTCGGTGGTGAAAAAGACTGGGTACGGAGTACACTTAAAATGGTACAAAAAATAGAGTGTCTATGGTACGTACATTCGAAGAACTGTTCTACAGTCACAGATCAGTATTGTAGTGCCGTCGGTACAGGCACATGTGCTCAAGTTGTACATACTCAATCGACGATTACCTGAATAAATGTACTCACAGATTCCTACGTCTCACTCGCAACCTACGACAAATGGTGTGCGATATAATTCCCTCGTTTAACCCTCGTAATGTCTGTTGCCATCAGGTTTTCAATGTCTGTTGTGGCTGGTCGTTGACTGACATGGACTGCAGGAGCTATAGCATTCAAACATGCGTCGCTCATGCCCGCCTATAGGCGGGCATGAGGGCCGAGGATTGCGGATTGAACCACGAACGACACGTTATTGCACTACTGCTAAACTTGAAGCGCATGACATATATATTGAAGCGCGCTTCTTCGTATCGCGGCAACCGCCATTGTCACTTTTTGGACGTGACACATGTTATCCCTCGGCAGGGGCCTTGCGAGCTCCTTCTCGAATTAGCTGAATTGTTCTACGATTTTTTTCATGGCCAACGCGTAGGTTTCAGTATCTACCAGAGCATCAGCGATAACCCTAGATTATGCAGTGAGGCAACTATAAAATCCGACGCATTTCATAATTTCATCAATGATCGGTTTTGTCGACGACGGCCGTCTGTGCTCACCGCTATCGTTTCGCGGTGTTATTTAATTTGTTTGCTGGGCACAACATCGCGCAATGAAATGCTTGACCGTTAACAGTTTCGTTACTGCGTGCTTCATCCCCACGACCGCGTTACAGTATCGTGTTATCGATCTCAAGATAGATAGATAGATAGATAGATAGATAGATAGATAGATAGATAGATAGATAGATAGATAGATAGATAGATAGATAGATAGATAGATAGATAGATAGATAGATAGATAGATAGATAGATAGATATTGAAACACAGGAGGTGGTGTTGTACTTTATATAAAGAAATATCTTGTTTATGATGTAATTCCTGAACTGTGAGTTATGTCTCACAGCCATGAAGCTCTCCTTATAAAATGTAAGTCATTTGTTGTGGGGGGTTGCTTACCGGCAGCCTTCTGGATCTTTGTCTGATTTCTTCGAATTCATTGACTCTTTGCTGCATCATTCTGCATCGTCTCAAATTCCGGTTGTGATTTTAGGTGACATCAATATACTAACGTTCTGCAAACCTGTCCATCAGTTACGCAGTTTTCTAATCTGATCAGCTCAAATGGATTCTGTAATCTCATTGATTTCCCCACTCGTGTTACGTCCTCAAGTGAATGTTTGATTGATCTATGTTTGACTACCTCAGATATCAATGTTACTAGTGCTGGTGCTATCTCTTGGGAAGTAAGCGATCATTTGTCCTTATATTGCATGATGCCCTGATCGTCGGTTCAGACCTCCCAGCAGGCAAGTACTGCCACAATCTCAGGGACAATAACCACTAATAAAAATCAGGAATTCCGTGCGTTAGTGTCTTCTGTAAAATGGAAGGCGCTTCTGAAAAATAACAATGACCGGAATGCTTTATACGACACATTTCTAGACAAGTTAGTTAAACTCTATGACGCGCTTTTCCAGTAATTTTGAGACGACATTCAAAAAAGCAAGAAATCCCTTGATAACCCGCTCCCTTTTTAAGCGTACTTCCAAACAGAATGAACTTTTGAAATTTTTTTAATGACTAAAGACGACTCGCTCAGGATAGGGCAAATTGAAAATCTTTGAGAGAGGCCTTTATCCTGCAGTGGAGATAGCAATAGGTTGATTATGATGATGATGATGATGATGATGATGATGATGATGAAATACAGAAATTTTGAAAGAAGATGAGTGTTTTCGAAACAAGCTAGATGCGGATATCAAATACTCAAAAAGACAGTAGTACTCCATCAAATTCGCTGTAATACGTTTTGATCCCTGCGGGAGATGGTCTACTTATAAGGCATTTTAAGCAATACACATACTAGATTTCCAACTCAAATGGTGTCGGGTAATGAGATTTACAGCGGAAAGGAACTCGCCAATGAATTCAACACCTCCTTCCTCACATCAGGGCCATTCGATTGGGGCCGTTCTTCGAAAGATGCGTGCCTGCACATTAAAACATGCGAGCCTAGCACGTTGATTCTTGCTCCTGCCTCAACGTGTTAAATCTTAAAGGTCATTCTTAGCTTAGAAAACAACTCCTCATCTGGCTTTGATGGCATTAAAGTACGACCAATCGAAGCAGTTACCGATATATTAAGTGTAATGTGGTCTGACGTAAAAACTACGATTTTGTCTCCTGGAATATTCTCTGACAATTTTCCACCTTGAATGGACCCCTCGGTAAATGACAAGAGCGAGGCAACGTAAGCCTCAGTGAAGCATGCCTAATAATCGAAAGCTGCAGGCTCGTCGAACTTTTGAGAACTACGCGGCTTTTTTCCTTTGAATTGTGTGGCATAAAGGTGCTTACAGCTTTCCACTCAGTGGAGTATGTAAACCCAAGAGGAAAAGATTACGGGACCCAGTCTCCAATGCAAACGCGTTTTGTTTTGTTTTTTGCATGGGGTTACTGCATGCCGCTTCTAATTTAGCGGCGAGCTGTATTGATCGGAAGTGCTGCTACGGCTTGAAACAATTGGACGCTATGTCCCCAGGCTAAGTCTTAATGCAACTTTCTCTAAACCTTCATGCTCCGTAAACTTTTGCTGTCGGGTGCACGTCGTAAAGCCACATTGAAAGTAAGCTTTGGGTGACTCACGCAATGTTGTGCTATTGCACTTGCGCGTGCCTTGAAGGATGTGCGTCCTATGCAGCCCTCTGTCATCTGGCACACATGCTTGTTTTGGGTATTGCTAGTTGAGTCTGCCATCTGGATACGTATAATGAATGCGATGCCAGCGCCACCTTCCAATGAGCCCGGGCTTGCCATTAGATCCAGTCTGTCGAAATACGAGCATCGCTATAAAGCTGGTCGATCGAGATCGAAACTATGTGTTGGTCTCTGCGCCTTTACCTTAACACTATGAGGGACTCTACCTACCGCGGAATGCGGAACACTATTCCTTGCGGGTCGTCTCCGGTTGGACAGCTGTGTCTTCCTGGGCAGCACGAAAAGGATTCGAGGTTTGGTTTGACTAATCCATCTTGTCAAGGCAGCATCAGGGCAGAGCAGCACGGAGCACTATTCTGTGTTGGTCCTCCTTATACAGTTGTGCCGGCCAAGCAGGACAGGCAAAAACGGGGGCCCGTGATTGGTCATCAATTGGACAGATACGCTTGTCAAGACACAATCTACCAATCAGGGTGGACAAGGACGGAAGAGTATTACGTGTTGGTCCTCCCTGGTGGGACTGCTCTGCTTGTCAAGGCAGCACAAAAGCATAAGGGACTCGCAATTGGTCAGTGATTTGCCAATTCAGCAGGGTGGATTTGCCGATTCCGCTTGTCAATACAAAATGTACAGATCAAAGAGGGTCGCCACAGAACAGTATTTCGGTTAGTCCTCCCTGGTTTTACATTTGTGTCAATCAAGGCAGGACTGATGGATCAAGGGTTCGGGATTGGTCAGTGTTCGACTAATTCTGCTTGTCAAGGCAGAATGCGCCAATCAGAGGGGATCGGCATGGAATAGTATTCTATGTTGATCCTCCGTAGTTCGACATTTGAGTCTCTCAAAGCAGGACGGGTAAATCAGGATTCGGGATTGATCAATGATTGGCCCATGCTGCTTGCCAGGGGAAAGTCGACCAATCCGGATGCGCCAACACTGAAAAGTACTCCGTGCCAGTGCTCCCTGGTTGGGTAGGGGTGTCTGTCAATGTAGGGCAGACAAGTAAGGGATCCGGCGTTGGTTAGTGGTTGGCCAATGCTGCTTGTAAGCGCAGAATTGACCAATTGGGGCGGAAGAACATGGTGTATTATATCCCCTTCTGCGGTGTGGTATGCGCAAACTCAATGAAATCCGTCGATCCAAACTCGCGTGACGATGCTTACGTAAACCCTGTGCTATTTTTCTGTGTACTCGTCTAGCTCTTCCAAAAAGCGCAAGTTCCATTTCTTTCATTGCAATGTTTTAGAGTCCTTTTAACACTTTGTCAACGAAGGAAACTTGAACCCTTCAGAAATAAAGTTCAGAGCTACCTGCTCTGCAAATGCTAACGTGCGAGCAACATCATAATTGAAAGTATGAAAATACCACAGACAGGTTGTGAAGAATGTTTTCAAAGGAAGTACTTTCTTTGTTTTAACAGGAGTTTACCTTTAGCTTTACACACGAGCGACATTTAGCTCCAGTGGTAATACGTGTGTCTATGTATATTCTGCTTTATCTTCTTTCGTCACGAAGCATGAAGTATCCTCTCACATTCTAGTTTTTAAAATATAAAATGAAGGCTGAGTACTTCAAAAAGAGTCATCGTATTCGCTCGACATTCCATTCACACAGGTGCATGAAGTTGCAAGCCGGAACGGCCATAGTAAGTTCACGTATTTAGACTTTGCACCCTTCCTATCCGCACATGTACCTTAAGAAAACGTCACGTCCCCTTGTTCACGACATTACATATCTGCACATTTACGGACCACGATGCCATTCACATCAAGATTATACTAGTGTCCGAAAGATTCCCTTCCCCGAAAGAGTTGCACTCCTTTCTTAAGAGGCCACAATAAAGGGTTTTATTTAAAAAATCATGCAACAAAGGTTACGTAAAAAGGCTCGCAATCTGCGCTGGCGTCTTCACAAGTCGTGCGACGCTCCCGTCCTGCACTCTGATTCCAAACGCTCAGTCACGTGCTAGCTCTTTGACTTTGAAGCCTTGATGATGTACATGCGGAATCGGGACGGGTCGGTGTCTGGGCCGTGAAGTTTTCGGACAATGGCCGTGACGTCTTCACGCAGCTGCTTCCGCTCGTCTTCGGAAACCAGCTGGTAAATGGGGACGATGCTCATGTGAAGTCCTGCGAAAATAGGCTACATGAGTCACCGACGTGGAGCAGCCCAGACATGGCGGGAAGTTTAATAGAAGATTGAAGTAGTGAAAGGAGGAAGAGGAAATAAATGAAACGAGGAAGATTAGCAAGTGCTTAGGTCCATATTCACAAACCTATCTAGTTTTTATCACTTCTGCTTGTCTTTTGTGTGCCCTTGTGCTTCATGAACAAACTAATCTCCTGTATCTACAAACAGGCCTTATGATAGTTCTTTGCACCGATTCCCACTTTAGAGCCCTTGACGGTACGAAAGACAAGAGATAAGGATAAAGTGGGTTTGTGAATATACGCGCCTTCGACTAGCCGGCTGCCGCAGGATCGTCAGTGGGGCGAGTAGGAACCGGCTGAAAACCTGGAATTATTTAACGCGCAGTGACATTGCGCCGTACACGGGCCTGAACATTTCGCCTCCATCGCCCAAATATGCATCATTCTAAAATATACGTTCTCCCATGAAATTCATGTCTTGAATGCGCTTGCACTGGCTGGTTCACACATTGAGCGATCACCGCACCAATGAGACGTCCGACACCGGAGTGGTGACTGCAAAAGAAAAGCTCTACTGTCACGACTTACGCGAGACGTGCCCTTGAAACTTAGGTTGAAGTGGACTCGGCAAGGGTTCACCTTACGTAGGGATCAATAAATGCGTCAAAGTCAGACGCGTCTTCCTATAGTTATTACACTACACAGTGGCAAGATATCATCGCCTGTTGAAGCTTACCTTTATACGTGTTTTCAGGTCACGGTATATTAGTTCTGAACAAGCGAAGACGTGTGAGAGGATTACAGGAAAGGATAAAGCGTCATCCACGCTTCTTTCTACTCAGAGGATTAAAAAAACATATACTAGGTCCGCAAGAAGTGTGGCTCGCAGTTGAATCACGCTTGCTTCTCGTGTGTGGCTCGAACCTCAGACCATCGTATGTTTGTAGAACTGGCTCTAGTTGGGAGAATAACTATATCGAATGAATTGACAACTAAAAAAGAATTTATGAACAATGCCACTCGGAAGATGGATGACCAGCGAAGCTCTTTTGCGCAGCACACAGAATTTTCATGAAATGTGGGAGCACATTGTCTCGAGCGCGGACATCGCGACGAAAAACAAACACGCACACATTTATTCTTGGTCGCTGGCACCACCAACAAAGCGGTTTTAGTAGGAACTAAGGGAAGTGATTGGCAGGACTGGCTTAGTATTATTGCAATATTATCATTACGGCATTGCTGGTAATGTATTATTGTTAGCCAATCTGTGAAGCTTTTAGTGTCTCACAAGTGCTACCTTCGGTATCTGGACCACAATTTTTCCGCTAGGACGCCATAAAATTCCCGTTCCTTTACCGCCACGTACACCTCGCTGCACAAAGTGATTTGGCTAAATAGACCAAATCAGTTTCCCTGCTTTGCTCTTCTGCGTGTTCATGGCGCTCAGGGGGTACGAAAATCCGTTTTCTTCTTAACTTCAGTTGGTTTGCTCGTGTTTTTGTGCTTTGTTTTCTAGCCCCGTCACCTGTTGTGCGCTGTCTGTTATCACTCTGACCGTCCGCACTTGGACCCAACGAATGATGAATCGCACACATTGTTTCAGTCCCAACTTCGAGTACTACTCACCGATTATGTCCTCCTTGGACCAGCCGTCGAACGTTGCCATCCTCGGTATTGCGAAGATGCTGGGCACAAGCCCAGCGTAGTTCAGGAGAGAGCGCATGTAATCGATCTGTTCCTGCTTGTCCTCCATGTTCTCGGAGGGGGCTATGTACGCCAGTAGTCTCTGCGAATTCGTCACAAGCACAAGGAATAGTTAGCAGTGTTTTTTTAACCAGCGGAGCCCACAAACGTACATCTTACACAGCGCAAACCTTCGAAATGTCAACGTTTTTTTTGTTTATTTATTTGCTTGTATAGCTGTAATCCTACGTTTATGCGGCGTTGCATCGAAAGTTTCGAAAACTATAAGCATTTATTTAAATGAAAACAGAGAAATGAACCCCCTACTGTGAAACAGTGAGGGCAGCACCTGCTGAGGCGCGTGTGTCGACACTGATGGCGGACAGGAAATTTTGTGGGGACTCAGACTGACAGCTGCCCCGGAGCGCTGCGGAAACTGTCTGCATAGGCTTAGAAAGATAGTCCAACAGCCTCATGCGTAATGGCACGTCCAGTATGAGCCAACACAGCTCGGAAATGGGCTTTCGATGAAATCGTCACATCGCCCTCGTGTCTGATGCTACACACTTTATGCGTCCGCGTGTTTTGCTGATCGCCTTTCATTTCAGATGAGTGACCGTCTTCAGTTCCCTATACCTTATTTTTTATGTGAAGTGAAGTGTTACAAGTCAGGATAGTGCTTGCGTTTCGCTTGTCTACCTTCGTGGACACGTGTATACAGGTAGTATGATTCTATCCCTTATCTACGTAGATTTACACGCATTTGTGAAAGGTGGTGCAACAATCTTAAGCTGTTCTATGAACACACCCTCTTGTTGGTGGCCTGACAGCTTCGCGGTACTCCGCCTTGAAGATCTCGGCAGGTACCCGAAAATAAAGATTAAACAACTGACCTCCGAATACTTGGCCCAGCGGTCCATCTTGGCCAGCAACTGCCAGCCCGCGGTGGCCGGGTTGGAGGCCGGAAACAGCAGCAGGCACTCTCCTCCGGGCGTCAAGAGCTGAGCGATGTTCTTCAGCGCAACGTCCTGTTTCTTGACCCAGTGCAGACAGTAGAAGGAGTAGATCCTGTGGAACTGGCCGTTGAGGCGCAGGAAGTCAGTGACGTCGGCGGAGATGTCGAGCTGATGGTAGTCGATCTTCACGTGGGCCGAATGTCGCTTCGCGTACTCGATCATGTCCCGCGACCAGTCTGTGGCCACGATCCGTCGACACGGCAGGCAGCGGGGCAGCAGGCAGTCCCGCGTGAAGTCGCCGGGGCCGCAACCGATGTCGAGGAACTGCATCTTCTCGTGGCACCCTTGAAGGAAGGTGGGCTGGCAAAAGTCGAGCACGAAGTTACTGTCCTTCCTTTGGAGCCTGTTGTTGTGGGCGTACTGGCTGGCCCGAAAGCGGGGTGGCTTCAACGCGCCGGCCTCGATGGTTCTGTCCCGCAGTTCGGCTAACAGTTCCAGGACCGGAACCCTCGAGGATTTCGAGCGCATCACTGCGAGTGACAGCCAGAAGTTAGACGACACCGAGCCCAGATCTGAAGTGCTGCCGAAACTTGTTTGAACCACGATATGATTATGAGACATCCTGCTGGTGAAGTTTTAACGCCGGGGGTTCTTTAACGTGCACTGACAACGCGCAGGACGTGGTACTGTAGTTTATTTGCCTGCATCGAAAATGTGACTAAGCGGCCAGAACCTGACTTCCTTCTTTCGGGTCAGAAGCCAAGCGCCGTAACGACTGTACCAGCGTAGCGGACGCACATCACGTGTCATCGCGCCGTAAGTTCTTCTTACCCTTGACGACTGCTGGTCAGTGCAGCTAAAGATCCGAGACCGAGGAGACCGCCGAACACAGAAAATGCGTTAGCAGGGCGTCCTACGTTATGAATATATCTTTGCGAAGTTTGTTGTTAGGCTGTTTGGTTCGTTCACTTGAAGGAAACTGCAGTGTTGCTACAGAAGCTGCAGTTGCAGCGAAAAAAGGCTGCGGTGTGCTCCCTTGTTGTGATTGTTACTCTTATAAAATTAAGGGCCTATGCTGCTGCTGCCTCAGGCGGCGCAGATATGACTGGAAGGTTCAATGCGCCACGCAAACATCTGCAGTGAGCACTCATTGTTCACAGAAGATATGTGTTGTACTGCCTGCCACATACCAATCAGGCCCGTTTCAGCCAGTCCTCACACTGACAGTTGGCTTTGCGATACATCGCCATACAGGTATCCTCTTTAACCACTTCGGGGTTTTTTAGCGCAAATCCAAGGCATGTTCTACGAGTGGCTGGGACAAAATAAGTGTAATAACTTTACTCCTAGACTTAAATAATGAGCTAGCAGGCAATATTTTGTTCCCGCCGAGTGTTTGTGAACAGCATTAGCACTACCTCCGAAGAATAACATTCCAACTAGCCCCAACTCTTCTGACGCCGTGCAGCCGCATAAGTGAGCATATTGTCACGTGTCAATATATTCACAAGGTGGGACATTACAAAAGGGCAAGCTTGATGGCCCTAAAGATCGCATTTCCTTCGTAACTGCTGACAGCTTTGTGTGTTTTGTCGGTGAAAACAGAAAATGATTGCTTGCAAACTGACAGGCCTTACCTGACACTCTTACGCATTGCGACAATTTGCTCAGCAGCGCCATGTTTGCGTTCTTCAGTTGGGCTGCGATGGGAAACATTCTGACATTTACCAGCTGAAACAACAAGGCAAGGAAAGATAAACAGTTAGTGATAACATATTCAGAGTAATGTTTAAGCGCGAATGCGCCAGGCATATAACCACACAGAAAGAATTGAAGTTTTCGCCACATGGGGCCCACGGCTGACAAACAGCCAAGCGCATGGAACAAGCACTGGCACAGAAAAATACGTGGTCATTACGCATAGCTGCCGCTTCCTTTCTTTTTCTCTGCACTCTCAGCAAGTATATTTTTCAATGTGGCTTGCTTTTCTTTTCCTGCTCATTAAGGAATCAGCTATATAAACAAAACACTGCCTGTTAATTAAACGTTCTGCGTAAATACGATGTCAGCTCTTTGCATGTTGCTGCGCATTACATAATAAACCACATAAACGAAACACTGCGGATTAATTGAACGTTCTGCGTACATGCTGTCAGCTCACTCTGTTTAGTACTCTCACGCCACGACCACTTTACTACAGGCATTACCTTGTTTTGCGAGATGATCGACGTGCAATGTTAGTATCAGGCAAGTATTATTACCACAGCAATAATAATTGCTGTGTTTTGCATGCCAGAACCACGACATGATTATAAGGCATGCCATAGTTTAGGGCTCCGGATTACTTTGGACAATCCGGGGTTTTTTAAAGTGCATCTAAATCTAAACATACGGGTGGTTTTGCATCCAACCAAATGAAATGCGGCTGCCATTGCTGGGATTCGACCCCGCGACCTCGTACCCGGCATGCGAGCACCCTAGCCGCTAATCTACAGCGGCGGATACCGCCGTAATATAACGTGAAGAAAGAAGGTGGTTCGTATTTGCCGGCTTCCTGCTAGCAACGTTCGCGTCTTAAGCAGGTAACCGATCCTCGTTTTCTTAAGGCATCGTTAATAATGTCGCCAACTGTTACGGCAGTTCGGTCAGTGTCGTCTTAGGATGACGCATGCGCTCTGACGCCGTGAAGGTGGTCCAAGGATAACTGCACTTACAGTGAAAGCGCAATTGCGACAGCGATTGGATTCGAACAACAGTCGACAGTTACACTAAAAGTATGAAGTTGCTTCATAACCCGTTACAGGCAAACGCACCCCGCAGCAAATTGCCGAAAAGCGGATTACGAGTAGCTCGATGAATTCCAACAAGTTCGGCAGAAGGCTACAGGTGAGCGGCAGTTGCTGAAGTTGTATCGGGACTAGCACAACGAAACAAGAAGCATGAATTTGAAGCCCACTGAACATGACGCTATACTAGAAGTTCCCTCACATAGCGGCAGTTAGTACTTGCGATAGTTAACCACTGCAAGTGCATATGTGAGCCAAAAGGGAGGCAAGCATCAACGTAACCGACGCCTCAGCTCAGACCATTCCGAAGTTTCCACTTCATCGGTGTGCGATGAAATCGTAATAAGCGACGCGATACCTGTGTAAAATGTTCAGCTTTTCAAGTGGGACCACGGAGCCGAAAGACAGTACTCACAAACTTCCAGGGCCGTTGAAAATTTCGTGCTCGCGATGCGACTGCCGATGTGACACCAGCGTCGGGAAGTGAGCACATTTAAGATGGACAGCCGTGGCCATTGCGCCAAGAACCGCAACGTCACTTTACCATGTTCCAACGCAGCTCCGGACACAGCGCTTGTGATCTGCCACGTGTAAATGTGCCAGCGATAAAAGTGCAAAAATTAAGTCCATTGTTTAGTACAAATCGATTGCTGACGTGTGGAGAATGTACCCCTTCGCAATGGCCTGAGTCGCTTAACTGAAGAGGATGTCGGGGCTGACAACACACCTGCGTCGTTGTAGCAGTCTGTGTCAAGGATGACAACACGTGCGCGCGGGTCACTAACTTGTTGACGTCGGTGAATGCGTAGAGTCACAAAAAAAAAAATGGCCGCGTATCTGCGTGCCTCGCTGCAAATATCGTCGAAAGACGACATTTGCAGCGAGGCACGCACATGCCTTACGCATTACATTATGCAGATACATTACGCACGCAGATACCTTACGCATTACCTAACGCAGATACATAACGCATATCTGAGGCGCGACATATATGCGCAATGTTTGCTTTTTGATCGACAATGTTGACAAGTATGAACGCAGCTACCAGTTCAAGATGGCTGGGCGTTAGGCAAGTGCTTAAACTTTGGCCGGGTGGCTCAGTCGTGTGACAGACAAAGACAGACCAAAAATTTCTGCGTTCAAGTAAAGACCACCGTATTTAAAAAACGAAACTTCTCGAAGGTTCCCACTCAAAGGCGCGAATCGAACGAACCATGCGTGGAAGACGCTTAATCGAGACACTGCAAAGCGATGTCGTTTCGTTTTGATTTTTCGTGGAACCTGTGATTGGAAAGCGCGTCCTCTCGACTTGCGTCCAAGTTCTGCTGCCTGATAAACCAAGCTTTTGTTTTGTTCTTGTGATGACGATCCTATGCCACCCTGAAAACACATCTGTAGAGCAGTTACATAGTTATTCAAGCCTTCGACAGCTTGTGGAGGACGTTCACCTGACTGCTTTTAGACGCGAAGCAGCTCTTTGACTAGCCTGTGTAACGCTGTCCCTCCGTGCCTCCGTACGAACGCGCCGCAACGCGCTCCCCTCGCTGCAGGTGTTGGAGCGGTGCCAAGTAGGTCACACCGCAGCTGCGCGTTGACGTCACGCTCCCCTCGCAGTGCGTGCGGACGTCACTCTCTCCCTCGCCTGCCGCCTCGTCCGTTCGCCCGCAACACCTGCCGCTACCGCCGCTCGCTCCGCTACCGCGACCGCCACTCGCTGCACCGCCGACTCGTCGGTTCACGCGCAAAATTAACACCATCTTCCCAAAGGGAACCCTGATGGGATGCGAAGCACCCGCGTTAGCGCCGTTCAACCCGTGACGCCACACGTGCGCAACGCTGCTGCTTCGCATCCCATCAGGGTTCCCTTTGGGAAGATGGTGTTAATTTTTTTTGTTTGTTTTTTAAGGACACTTGCCAGCGACGCAGCTGCTTGTTTAGGTAAAAGCATCTGGGACGTAAAAATGCAAACCATGCTGTATTGTGGCGCGCTATGGTAGTTTATCGGCTAGGTTTTGGCTTGCGAATGTCGCGAGAGGAGAACTGCGCCGCGCCCCCGGCAGCCGCAGGTCGATGGATGCGAAATGCAAAGAACACCCGTTTACTTAGATTCAGGCGAACGTTAAAGGTCCCCAGGTGATCATAATCACTCCGGAGCCCTTCACTACTTGAAGTGCCTTATTATCATATCTGGTTCTCGCACGTAAAGTCCATCAATTATCATTATCATTATTGCATTGTCATAGTAGAGCTAGCCAACGTGTTCAACTAAGTACGATTGTTTGACATCCCCTGGCTGTTATATGTATGAGCGAGAGCTACCAGGGAAAGGTTGCAAGCGCCAACTCTACCGGAATTACCGAAGCCGCCGCGGTGGTGTACTGGTTACGGTACTCGGCTGCCACCCAAAAGACGCGGGTTCGTTCCCGACCGCGGCGGTTGCATTTTCGATGGAGACGAAAATGCCAGAGGCCCGTGTACTGTGCGTTGTCAGTGCACATTAAAGAACCCCAGGTGGTCTAAATTTCCGGAGCCCTCCACTACGGCCTTTCTCTCTATCTCTTTCGCTCCCTTTACCCCCACCCCCACGGACGCTTAGCCGTGCTCCCTACATGGGCTGCAGAAATTAGCGTCCTTTCCTAAGCGAACCACAATCAATCATTCAATCAATCACCGGAATTACCACCCACCGCACTACTCTACGTCGACCCTTATAAGTGTGGCTCCCACAAACATCCTACTAAACTGCCTGATCAAATCAGACATTACGGTTTTACTACATCCGTGGAATAAACAAAACTAGTAGGCGCCGTCACGTGATCCCGCTAGTCTTTGCACGGCGACCTCCTCGGACTCCTGTGCTGGATGCCCCTCGGGAAAAGTTAGGCTCTTCATGTTTGCTGGACCGCTTGAGGTTGTTTGGACGCGGTAATCATTAGTGGCGCTTGACTGTGTAATAATCTACCACTTGCTTACAGCGTGACCGGGCCCATATCCCATGATTCTCTCTTTATTTCTTTTTTTTTATGACTAGGCTTCAAGACTATCATATGATGCCCGCTCCTAGATTTCTTCTTTCCTCAATGGCTACATCTACTACAGCCTAACATTATGTGCATTCCTTGTCAGTTTGTTTCTTCTTCGTTTATGCTTCCATTTTCTTATTATTATATACGTCGGGTAGTTGATCTATCTATGTAAATAAAGAGAAAGAAGTCGACCTGGGCACCACATTATTATCTTCTCCCAAGACATTCACGCCTCATTTGTTTGGTATGGTCAACATGGCACAAAGGATTAACTCTCAATGAACTTCCCGACGCCCTCGCGATGTCATCTCTGAATGTCTAGTAATTTCTGTACTGCCGACGTCGGCGTTTGTCGAAGCGGCGCGCTTCAGCAAATATGCTACGTCCAATAACTTTAGTAAATGTACTCTAGCTACGTCCGATTTCCTGGACTTAATTTATCCATGGAAAATCCAATGGCCTGCGTCTATAAAGGGAGATTAGCAATCACTAACCCCCCCCCCCTCCCCCCAAATTTCGAATCGAATCCCGGCCACGGCGGCTGCATTTCGATGGAGGCGAAATGTTGAGGTCCGTGTGCTGTGCGATGTCAGTGCACGTTAAAGGACCCCAGGTGGTAGGAAATTTCCGGAGCCCTTCCACTACGGCGTCTCTCATCAGCAAATCGTGGTTTTTGGGCGTAAAAACCCAGAAATCGATCAATCAAATCAGTCGTCAATATCTTGTCATTCCTGCTGCCTAAAGTCCGATCACCCCATATTAGAAAGCAGACATGAAATTAAATATTATTGTGCCTTAGTCTTCAAAGAAAGGCGCATTTCTTTAAAAATCGTCGTAATCTGTGTGAAGTCACACTTGCAAGGCATGCTGCGTCATCTCTTTATTCGATTCAACCACTGCACTGCAGTGGGGGAGGAGGTGGGTGCATGTAAAACAAAACGAACATCAAAAGCAATACGTAAAGTATGCAAATGTATTTACAACGAAGCTGTTTTCGTAAATTGCAGTTTTCTTACATTACACAAAACATTTATTGCGCTAAATAAGCGCATCAACTAACAGCGGGACTTGGCCGCCATCACTATGTACATCCTGTAGCATTCCTTGTCAGCCTCTGGGCCGTGCACCTTGCAAACTTGTTCCGTGACGTCAGCGAGGAGCTGTGCCCTTTGCTCTTCCGGAACCATCTGAGCGATGGGGAGTACGCCCATCTGAGTATCTGCGATTCCCACAGTGTTCTTGATTAATAAGTACAAAAATAACACATCGTCCCTGAAAAAAAAAGACATGCGCAATAACTTGGCAGGGGTGCCAAGTTATTGATGTCATGATGCATCTGTTAACTTAAGCCCGTCTTCAAAAACCTACCTTGTCCATATCGCTTTTTTTTCTTATCTTCCGCGTGCCCTTATCTTGCTTCACGAACAAATTAGTCCAGTATCTGCAAGCAAACCTTACGATAGTCTTTCGCACAATGATTACATTTTAGTCCCCTCAACGCGCCTTGGTGTCAAGGGGGCGATAAATAAAGCAGGCGATAAGGATCAGGTAGGCTTATGAATACGGGGCTTAGTCGTACACCCGCCTTCATCATTATCTGCTGAGTGTACGCGGTCCTTCAAAGTACGCTCAAACGTTTCTTTCTTTTTCTTTCTCTCTTTCTTTTTCTTTGCATTTCGCTCTTCAGAAATGCAGCTGCGGCGATCAAGGCCGCAACTTCGTGCTAAACATCTACACTTTATCGCACATTGCTGAGAGCAGGGACCCCGAAACCGGGGGGCAGGGGGGGGGTCGCCCCGTAACATTTTTCCACAGGGGGCAGCCCCCCCCCCACACACACACTTTCCGACCGTTTACGCTGAAATCAAATTCTTGACAAGAATTTTTAACCTGATGGTTGTGTGGTACAGTGCTTTCCAATGCACTGGACTGCACAACTACGCGGGTTGCGCGATCTGCGCAAGTTTTCAGTACTTCCGAAATTTCCAACCATTTTTAAGGTGTCTACCAATGTAAAATAGGCGAGGATGCAAATATGTAAAGTTTACTACGGCGACAATGAATTAACACTGTATTAACTGACGTCATTAAAATGATTGATTATTAATATAATAATATGTAATATAACTAAATAATAATCCGCAAATATTGAGGGAAAATGAGCGCACAACATACATACTTGCCCCCCTCACTTCAAGAAACGTTCTCTCACTGTCATCTTTCTAACCCCTTCTCCCCAGTGCAGGGTAGCAAACCGGAGACTAATATATGGTTAACCTCCCTGCCTTTCTCTTCATCTCTCTCTCTCTCTCTCTCTCTCTCTCTCCGGAGTCCCTGGCTGAGAGCATGACTGGGTCCACTTTTCCCTTTCTACGTGACAAGCTCACCCGATGCATCGTACAGCCTCGACACTGAACAGGTGCGAACGAAAAGAGCAGTCGCATAGTGGGAAAGCGCAAGCACGCGTCCCCACCGTCGAGGCTTCTGTCAATCTCTCAAGGACACGTGAACGCGATTGTCACTCTGCAGGGTGTGAAAGGTGACGCAAGGTGAACGACCCAACCTCTATAGCACACTATGACAGTTGAACACAAGTTCACTGCGCTGTAGTGCCGCCGTCTAAATGACGCAGAAAGTCGTCGTCGCCGAGTCGTACGAGCATACAGGAAAATTGAAGAATACAGGATAGAGGCGGGACTACAAACTGTTTATTCGACAGGTGAAGGCCTTAATTTATACAGTGCACTAAGTCACATGACTTCGTGCTATCGCCTTCACCGTAACCAACCATCATGGCACAAAAAAAAATATAAATTGCAATAGACACACGTACTTTCAATCAACCAAGGTTATGTCAGATATCTAACCCCAGTGCGCACAGTCTTTGTAACGGCAGTGTTCGCAGGTCATAGTAAAAGCATAGTCATGTAATTCGTAGCAAAAGTAGAGTCAATTTAATCGTAGCAAAAGCAGAACCGAAAACAACAAAGAAGAAAGCAAAAAAACCAATAAAAGCTAAAAGCAAAAAAAAAAACAGGCAAGAAAACGAAAAACAACAAAGAAACAACGCGCGAAGGTCATGTTCATCCTGTCTTCAGTTTTCCAGCATAGTGAAACTAAGTCTTCATTTATCAAGAAAGTCAAACTCCTTATCGTGTAACATGGTGGATGGATGGCTAACGCAGTCACGGCCCCTTTTTCTAATATGAAACACCCCCACTATCTCACGTGTTGCCTGATCCTTATGACTAAACAGTATCTCCGTTTCATGCAACACGGGGTGGCATCCGCATTTATGGCACGGCATTTCTAGATGACAGGCCTTCAGGAAAAGCAGTGCTATAGCTATATTCCAGGAAGCATGGCTGCCTTAAATCCGGAGGTGCATGGTTGGTGGAACTGCTTGACGGAGGGCGGGGCCTTCTAGGAATTATATTAAATCCAAGAGAGCGGCAAGAATACACGTTAGCTCAAGTATTTCTTTTCACCTATACATTGCCTATACTGCAGGGTTGTCCCACTTCAGCACTGGCCTGTTCTTAAGGACATATTAGGGGCTATCCTGTGCTCACGTCTACCCTGTCCTTAAGGACATATTAGGGGCTATTCTGTGCTCACGTCCCCACCGGACTGGGCACTGCACGCAGATCAAATCTGTTACGCAATAAAAAAAGTATTCCTTTTTATGATAGTCAAGGTGGAGTACAGAACAGAATCGCACTTCGGAAAGTGCCCTAGATGACGTGCTGCTTCTGATATCACGCTCGATCCTTCGACTGAAGGCGATCAGCATGTTCTGCGAATTCGTGGATCATAAGGAAAAAATTAATACCCCGTCTTTTTTTTTCGCCACATTGTTTCACAATTGTGCGTGGAAATTGTGGGGCAAACTGTATGCAGGACGTCATGAACCGTTACGGATCATTATTTTCTTTCGTTCCGGAACGAAACAGTATGTGGAACGTACAGTATGTGGAACGGAACTGAAACCGGAACAAAAAAAATTGACGGCAGATCCACGAGGTGAATGATGATGAGATTGGGCGAAGCTCCTGGAAGTAATCATCGGTTAAACCGTGAAATTTCTTCCGTTAATTCGCCCGATAAAAATGACGTGAAACGATTGATTAAATGTTTTATCAAACTTTTATTGCTGGTTTCCGTTGTCCTTTCATTATGACCGCTTTGTGGTCGGTGAAATGTAAGCTAAGTGGTTCTTGCACTGGTTGCAGATGAAAACCATTGCTTTACCTGGCGTCTTTCGTTAAGCAGCTGGCGTCTTTTCGTTTTGCTTTAGAAACATCTGGCGTCTTTTCGTTTTGCTTTTAGAAAACATCTGGCGTCTTTCGTTGGTTTATTTCATCAATCAACGGCGTTTTGAACAAAATTTTTATTGTTTAATCACGCACAGGAGAAATCTCACCAGGCACTACCTTGGAGGTAAACAATGGCTGCTACTGGGAATGAGAGACAGCAGAAGTCGGCTTTTAAAACTTCTACTTCTACTAACGTTTCCTACTGGAACATGCCAATGGCTGCTAATGGGGAATGAGAGACAGAAGAATTCGGCTTTTAGTTAACGCGTACGCTGCGAATTTTTTTTATTGTTCAACAACGCACAGGAGAAATCTCCCACCGGCACCACCTTGGAGGTCAAAGCGTAAGACTGGTTACGCACTACGACTACGACTACGACTACGAGGGACGAACGGGTGCCGCTTTAAGGAGCTTCGCCCCTAAAACATTGCGTTCCGACATCCTGGATGCAGAAAGTTACAGGAAGCGCGCATTAAATGAAGCTCAGAAGGATTGCTGATCGGGAGGATTCGCGTTCCATGACCGTAGTTTGTGTTGGCGCGACGCATACACGAAGACGACCACGGCACATGCGCATAAAAGAGGCAGGTATCGCCTACGTCACTCTTTCTTGTGATTACGCCGTGATCCTCTTATGTGTCTAGAGCTAACACAAACTACAGCATTAATTGAGTTTTCTGCTGAGATCGCTGCAAAGGGCAAATGGACAGTCCCTACATAACCGTACGATTTTTCGTGGTTCTACTATCCTCAAGCGAGTATAGAAGACAGCATGTGCTAAAAAATTACTGTACATCCACGAAGTGAATGCTGATGGTGGGGCGAAGCACAATGCATCGGATCGTGAATTATCAGTGAAATGACTATTAAACGATTATGATGGTTATTGTTGTTGTCGATAAAGCCTTGGATTCCTGTTGCCCTTTAGTATAACGGCTCGGTGGTCGTTGAAGACGAGGTCGAGCGGCTCTTCGTCAAGGAGTTGCAGAGGAGTGTTGGCACAGACTAGTTCGACGCACGACTCCCTCTTGGTTGTGGCGTGTTTCTTCTGGGAAACGAGTTTCAGGTTATACACGTATTGCCGCATTTCAGGTTTAGCCGTCTCCCGCCCCTCGACTCCCCAGATTGCCGCTTATGCATTCCACAACTTCGCGAGGACAGGTTTCGTGTTACACCGATTCCTATGATAGAGGGATCAAGCACCACTTTTTTTTTTCAGTCGAAAAACTCGCTAGCACACGCTGCCTGCGTCGACGTTGTCTCTCGCGGGGGAGGGCGCGCTCTCGTTCCTTGCGAGCTGGTACAGCGTTCATCGCAGAAAGAGCGTTTCCATAGCGCACGTTGTCTTTCGCGGGGGAGGGCGCGCTCTCGTTCCTTGCGAGCTAGTACAGCGTTCATCGCACAAAGAGCGTTTCCATAGCGCACGTTGTCTTTCGCGGGGGAGGGTGCGTTCTCGTTCCTGGCGAGCTGGTACAGCGTCCATCGCAGAAAGAGCGTTTCCATAGCGCACGTTGTCCTTCGCGGGGGAGGGTGCGTTCTCGTTTCTTGCGAGCTGGTACAGCATCCATCGCAGAAAGAGCGAAAATGCGACCGCCGCGGCCGGGATCGAACCCGCGTTTTTTGGGTGGCAGCCGTGCCAGAGGCCCATGTACTGTGCGTTGTCAGTGCACGTTAAAGAACCCCCGGTGGTCTAAATTTTCGGAGCCCTCCACTACGGCCTCGCATTGTCTGGTCCCCTGGCCACGCTGGTCTCCCCGGTAATGAAGCGGCTCATGCCGCTGCCTGCGTCTCTCTTTCCCAGGCCGTTACCCCCTCCGATCCCGCGTCTCCCCCAGGCACCTCAGCTATTACGCAGTACCGCGAAATTCTCGATTATTATCGAACCTCGCGCCGTCTTTATCCAGACCCTGCACGGGGCCTCTCTAAAGCGGACGAGCGACTCCTGAGACGCTTGCAGACGAACACCTTGTTGTGTCCTGCGGCCGCCCAGCACTTCATGCCGGGTATACACGGCTACTGCGCGCACTGTGGGGTCCTGGCCGACACCTACCACATGATTGCAGTATGCCCTGCCCTACCTATTCCTTTTTCACCCCCCTTCCCCCTACCCACAAGAGAGGCTTGGGAGGAGTTCCTGCTCGGCTGCTCTACCCGGGACGCTCAGCGCTCCTTGGTGGCGCGCGCTCGAGCGGCGATCATCTCCAGTGGACTTCCGGAATAGGGAGACCACCCAAGTGCATCTTTAGTGCAACTCTCTGTATTTTCATGAATAAACGTTTTTCCACCACCACCACCACTACGGCCTTTCTCTCCTCTCTATCTCTTTCACTCCCTTTCCCCCACCCCCACGGACGCTTAGCCGTGCTCCCTGCATGGGTTGCAGAAATTAGCGTCCCTTCCTAACCGAACCACAATCAATCAATCATCCAAGAGCGTTTCCATTGCGCACGTTGTCTTTCGCGGGGGAGGGTGCGTTCTCGTCCCTCGCGAGCTGGTACAGCATCCATCGCAGAAAGAGCGTTTCCATAACGCACGCCGTTCGCTCTCTGTCACTAAAGCACCGTGGCGGGGCCATTCTCGATGGAGGCGAAAATGCCAGAGGCCCGTGTACTGTGCGTTGTCAGTGTACTACGTTAAAGAACCCCAGGTGGTCTAAATTTCCGGAGCCCTCCATTACGGATGTTCTCTCCCATTCTATCTCTTTCAGTCTCTGTCCCCCACCCCCACGGAGGCTTAGCCGTGCTCCCTACATGGGCTGCAGAAAGTAGCGCCCTTTCCTTAAGCGAACCACAATCAATCATCACTACAGCATACGACACCGTCTGACGTCACTGCCTTCAGGATCGACCCACACCTGCGCCTCGACTGTAGACTACGGCGGACGGACGATTGTGAGGTGTTAAGGTGCTTCGCCCCTAAAAGACAGCAGACTGCAGGGCTTCCATTCCGTAGAAGGATGGTCATGTGGGCGAGTCATGTGGGCGCTGACCGTCAATACGCCTTCCATTCGGGTCAGAAAGCACCCAGACACAGTGCGCCCGCTTCCGCAGTGCTGCGGCGTCTTATCATAAATCCGAGCACGAACTAGTGTGCGTCTTAAATGCTCACCGAGTGTTTCCTTCTCACTGCTGCCGGCGTATGTGGCAGACCTGACGAGTTCGAGCACGCTGGGCACCAAACCGGCATTCTTCAGATGGCTCGAGAGAAAGCGGAGCTGTTCCGCCTTTCCCATGTCATGGCTTTTCGGCACGAATTTCAATAAAACCTGCGAGCATTTGAATGAATCTATTAGAATAATAGCAATAATGAGCACTCCTCTGATTGATTGATTGATTGATTGATTGATTGATTGATTGATTGATTGATTGATTGATTTACACACTGGCTGCAATAAAACAAGCAATTCTCATCATCTAGCATAAAACACACCAATAGGCAGGGAGAGCGATGAAGACCCTGTCACACTGTCATTGATTGCTCTGTGTGCTAGACGCTCAAAACAGTATACCAACAAGCCGAACGTTTCGGTTTTTCAGAGGAGCATTGATAGCGATAGTAAATGTGCCATTGATTGATTGATTGATTGATTGATTGATTGATTGATTGATTGATTGATTGATTGATTGATTGATTGATTGATATGACAAGGTGTGGTGCTTAACGGCACGAGAACCATCACCAAAGGGCGCCATGTCACAAGGTACCGAATTACTGTGCTTGATGAAAACAGTTGCATATGGTAGATGCAACTTGGCTGTACAGTTGTCTAAGAACAACAGGTTGCAGATTTCGACAATCTAATGATATTTAAATATTGAGACGAGCTATTAATTTCAGCTGATCGTATAAACACTCCGTTTAAAAACGCTGCCGGATCCAGAGTGGTGGCCTTGGAAGCTGTGGCCAACCCCAAAGGCGTTGCTCCAACACCACCACCACTTCCCCTTCACCTCCACCACCTTTTGTTGTCCAGTAACGTGTCATAGCGGTTAGGGCTACATCACTTTGGATCAGCGCCCGGTTACAAAGACATCATAGAAAAGCACTTACGCAATAGCACTAGTGCCTAAAGAAGATAAGAAGATATTTAAGTCAAAGGAAGAGAGGCACGTGCCTTGAAAACTCTCTGCACTGCATCTGCAGCCTGAAAAGCGAGGTTGCTCTAAATATAATCTGTTCAAATTGTTCGTGAGGCTTTACCTCTGCTAAAACACCTTAGGACCGTTTAAGCTCAAAAGGCAACCCTCACTCGCAAACAATGCCGCAGTTAGATTGATGACTGTGTAACAAAGGAATACTCATAAAAGCAATTTGCATTTCACTACTCGTCATCACGCTCATTCTGTTGATATCTGGCGGGTCACAGCTGCTGTCATTTCAACACTACTGATCATATGCGGATCTCTTGCACTAAAGCAAATTAGTATATTATTCAACGCCAAAAAGTGCAAATATGTAATAATAATAATAATAATAATAATAATAATAATAATATTATTATTATTATTATTATTATTATTATTATTATTATTATTATTATTATTATTATTATTATTATTATAATGTGCACAATACTATATTATTAAATTGACTTGCTCGCTGCAATAAATGAGAATACTGTCTAACATTCTTATATATTATAGCGAAGTATCATCGGGACTGTAAACTACCTCGTTACATCCGACATTCGTCGTTACAGTAGAAATCGAGATGATCTCTCACAAAACTGAGAAAATCTGGCTGGCACGGAAATCCGAGATACAAGGACGCATTACACAGCTGTTTTAATGCAGGGAGTTTCTCCATGTAGCTTCTCAGCCTCCTGGCCCTGTAAGCGGCGTCCGCACTGCTTGCCGATAGGTGGCGCAGTCAGACAAATATGTCATTTTTTTGGCGTTCAACATTTCGGCAACATTTTTAAAGAAAAGGTTGTTGTAAATTGCCTTACAGAGTTAATCTTTCTTTTTTATGCTGCCCTTCGAATCTCGAGTCCCGCGGGAACCAAATACTTTTGACAACGAAGCTGTTAAAGCACACCGTTAAACCGTCAGAAATCTGCATGAACTTATCATCATGAAATAAGTGCGCTTGCTCTTCTGTGCTTTGCGCGCGCAAGTCTTTGTCCTCTTGTGCTCATGATTTCATCCCACGACTCAACGGCGAGTATGTTAGATGAAGGGGTGGGAAAGTGAAGTGAAAGTGAGGAGGAAAATGGGGAAGGAGAGCGTACAGCATAGCATAGCCTTGTAATGCGTAGTGTAGCGAGGAGTGAGAAATGGACGTGAGTGAGAGGGTAGGTGTGGAAAATAGAGGTGAGGGTGAAGAATGATGTAAGAGTGAGAAGGAGGGAAACGAGGAAGGGATAAGGTAAAGCATAGTAGTTGCGGTTCGGTTATGGAAAAGGCACCATTTTCTGCAACCCATGTCGGGAGCACGGCTCAGCATCCGTAGAGGTGAGGGAAAGGGAATGAAAGAGATGGACAGAAGAGGAACGCTGTAGGGGGGGGCTCCGAAAATTTTGACCACCTGGGCTTGTCTAACTTGCATTGACAACGGACAGTACACGGGCCTGTGTTATTTTCGCCGCCACCGAAAATTCTACCGTCCGCGACTGGGATCGAACCCGCATTTCAGTCAAGCAGCAGTCAAGCACCACAAGCACTAGACCACCGCGGCGGACTTTGCGAACGGAGCTCTTGCTGAACATCAGACACACTCTTCAAACACCCCCTTAGCACCCTTCCCCCTCGGGTGGATCCCCACGACATTATTGTTCCAGCTAACCAATATGTTCGTATGCACCCCCACTCCCCGCCCCGCATTCTGGTGACACCATGGTAACAACGCTACATTGCAATTCTGGGTAGGTCCTTGTTGAACATAGAGCTAATCATCTAGAACAGTATGTCGGTACTCACCTCGGAGTACTTCTTCCAGCGGTCCATCCTCGCCAGGGCCCTCCAAACAGGCACCGACTCATGTGAAGCATAGAATACAAGGAGACATTCTCCCGTCTGTGTCATCAACCTAGCGATGTTCTTCAAAGCCAGGCCCAAGTCTTCGGCCCAATGCAGGCAGTAAAACGAGTATACCCTGTCAAAGTGTCCGAATTCCACAAGGAACGTGGTAACATCATCGCATATGTCCAGCAACTGGAAGTCCAGCTTCTCGCTGGCCGAGTGCCGCCGAGCATGCTCGATCATGTCCTGAGAGCTGTCCACGCCAACAATCCTCCTACAAGGAAGGCAACGGGGCAGAAGGACGTCCTGGGTGAAGTCGCCCGTTCCACAGCCGACGTCCAAGAACTGATGCGTAGGCCGCGGGTTCGCGGTGAACGTCTCCTGGTAGACGTCCAGCACGGAGCTGCTGAACCTCCGCTGAAGTATGTTGCTCTTCGAGTACCGTCCGGCAGACAAGTAGACAGCTCCCGAGTTGGGTTTGTACGTTGGCGCGCTGTTAGTGGAAGTGCGCAGAGGAGCCGGCTCGTAGATGACTGGCACCTGAGACGCCATGCTTGACATTGCAAAAACAAAGATAGATATAAGAGGCATCCATCGTAAACTTGTGCTAAAATTTTAAAACATGGTTATTTATTCCCCCGTAGTAGGAATCGTTCATAACACGAAAATTCAACGTATCTTCATAGGGGTAATTGTACTTCACTAAACGTCCAGAAATATAATACCACATAAACTCACAGTGCATGACTTTCAAAATGCATTTTTATTTCCTTATAGCGCCCAAGTGGACTTAAAAAAATTACAGCATATCCACGGAGTGAATGATGATGAGTGGGCGAAGCTCGGGAGGTTCATCGTAGATCGTGCCGAGTTCCGGATTAATTTAGTTAACGCGCACGCTACGAATCCTCATGGTTCAACTATGCGCAAGTGAAATCTCCCACCGGCACTTCATTGCAAGTCAAGATCATATATATATATATATATATATATATATATATATATATATATATATATATATATATATATATATATATATATGTATGTATATATGGGTTGCCGGTGAACGCTTCTCCAACGCGAGCAGTCGGTATTTCTCAATCAAGAAACTCGCTAGGAGACGCTGCTTGCGCCAACGTTGTCTCTCGCGCGTGAGGGCGCGTTCTCCTTTGCGAGCTGGTAGCGTTCCTCTAAGAAAGAGCGTTTCCATAGCCAACGCGCGCTTTTCGCTCTCTCTGTCTCTCTCTCTCTCTCTCACACACAAGACAGCAGAGGCACGCGCTGGGAAGCACGCGCCGAGGGCGAGCGCCTGCCTCCCGGCACGCGGGTTACGCCTGACGCCTGACGACTGACGCCTGACGCGTGACAAGGTTAGACTAAGAGGAGCTTCGCCCCTAAAAGTCTCGTTAACAGAACCCCATCGATCCGCTAGACCTCACTGTGCTAAACACGATCCTTAAATGTGTCGCACAGGGTCCATGTACGTTGTAGCAATCTCAACGCGTACCTTGCCCAAGCGTATAAGCCACTCATACCAAGTGGCTCATTATGGAGTCTCAGATAAGAGGCTCATGCAGTTACCCAAAACCCTCCTGTAATAACCCTATAAAAACGAGAATGGACGATAATTAGGCTCGAAGTGCAAAGAAAACTAATCATTGTGGCTGTCACGCTCGTGAAGGGTGCGTAGATTGACATTTGGGAAGGGTCGCACCGTGTAAGCTGAAGGAAGGAACCGTTAGTTCAATCGAAGCACCATGGGCTCTTCATTGACGTCATTTCCGTGACAGAAGTGGTGCCAGTCAGGTCACCGTGGTGGCCGGCATCGAACGCCTTAGTAAAATGTGCACCTTCCACGTAGCTAGACCGAGCCACGGTGAGCTTATTTAGCATTCCTTGCTAAAGCAAGTCACACCAGCATATCTGTACTCGATTGGATACAGGCCCTGCTTGGAAATGTACGTATCTTTGCACTGCACACCATGGTGAGCCATAACTACTTCTAGAAGAGCTCCCTACAGCGCTTTACCCTGTACTCACGTTCCTCTGGTAAAGAGCCACGGGCAAGAACAATGACACGAACAATCTCGTAAAGACTCCTTCAGTTTCATGAGCCACGACCACGAATTGATTATGAGGAGGGTCGTAAGCGGAGGACCCCGTATTAATTTTGACTGCCAAGGGGTTCTTCATTGTGCGCCTATTTCGAAAAGTGCGTTGGCGTTCTCGCATTATTTCGCTCCCATCGAATTGCGCCCGCTCTAGCGGGATTCGCACCCGCCTCCTCGTGGTTTGCAGCGGCACACGTTATCTGCCAAGATACCAGGACTGGTGACATGAAAATTCCTGGAAAACAGCGAGCATTCAATACGTGCTGTTTGCGCAACAACGTGCGTAAGCAGCAAACCACGATATATGATTAAGAGAGACGCCGTAGTTGAGGGCTCCGGCGTTTTCGACCACCTGGGGTTCTTTAACGTGCACTGACATCGCACAGTGCACCGGCCTCAACATTTCGCCTCCATCGAAATGCAGCAGCCGCGGCCGAGATTCGATCCCACGACCCTCGCATCACCATTCGAGTACCACAGCCACTAGATCACCGTGGCAGGGCTGTGCGTTTATCTAAGCAGAACGTACAAGTAACCTAAGTGTCTACTTCACAGTCTAACGTTTTGGGACGTTAAACCTCAGAAATCAATTAGTCACAGTCTAACTCTTGACAAAATAAGCCCTTCGAGATTCCTTCATCCAAAAGGGTGCTGGAATGACATCGAAAGTGCCGTAAAAGATTACTCAGCAAATGACGCAGGTATCGGACAGTCAAAGTACGTTTCCAAGTCCCTACTATAATGGCTGACCTTTCGCTCAGATTGCGTCCCCTGTTCAGGTCGCGGTCCCAGGAAGTGACTCAAAGGTGTCCAATAAAGGAGCCGTTCTCGCTGCGAGCGCAACATGCGGTGTTGTGGTCGCTGGCGGAACGTTTTAGCACGGCACACAATCATCAAAGCACACGTGGTTGTAGCGGCGGCGCGTCAAGTATAATGGCATGTCAGCCATAGCGAGATTAGACATTGGCGATAGAGGCCATGTGTCAAAGCCAAGTTGTTTAAGTTCAAGATGTTTTTTGTTGTCGTTTTTTCTTTAATTTTGAGGATGCACCGACACATGTGTTTTGACGTTCGAAAACATGGCCTTATCCCCGACATCTCTAGCACGTTTGTCAGCCCCACACATATGTTTTCAATAGCACTGACGTATCAATAAATCAGAGAGTACATTTCGCTCTAATTAGAAGTCTTCAAGCTATCATGTTCGTTATATAACATTTACCAGTTTCTCGAGCAATAATGATGCCTATAATGATGCCAATAACGATCACAGCACGAAAGCTTTGAACCTGTCTGCTGGATGCGCATACGTTGATTGATGCGCCTCACAAGTTTCGTGTGCGCACAGCCATTAGCGTAATTTGCCGACAGAAAATTAGTCTGACAACGTTTAGAATGTCCAGGGCACTATAGCCTAGTCTATGCGCCACCCGCACGAAAAAAATTTAAATTTCGTCAGAGGACTGCGGCGTGAAAACAGACTACTCAGCAAAGAAGCTGCATTGGCCAGAAGTCACACCCTTTCAAGTTTAACAACTGTGAACTCAACTGTAACAGCAACCATTCGTATGTTCAGCAGGGCCTCGGCGTGTGCCAGTGTACAAGATATCGACAGCGCGTGCAAAGTTGCGTTATCAACATAACGAATCCACTTTAGTGGGAACGTTCTCTTTCCGCTTAATATCAGTTCAGGGGCCCTAAACCGTAACACGGAATACGGAATACTTTTCTGTGCTTGTCATCCGTGATTGGTCCATTCTGTCTTTAAGGGCATAGCTAAACGATCCATCATCAGTCCTGCATGCCAGTCCTGCCTTGACAGGCAAGACTGACCAGTGAGGGTCCCTGTTATCAGTGGAAAGAAAGCTCGAATTCTGTATTCTGGTATAGTTGCTTTGTAACTGTGCGCGTTTGCATTTCTTCACGCTTTCTTTAGCGTAAACGTATCTGAAGGCTGTAAATCTGACGTATTAAAGAGAAAGAAAGCAATGCTATGCATTGTGGAACGGGGGGGGGGGGGGGGGGGGTAGATATACGAATCCCACGGTCGTATAAAGTTTGAAAGCACAGCGCTCGCATTTAAAATGCGATAACCGCCTCGAATGGCGGCCAGGTGCATAGTGCACTACCAGCGGTTATCTCAGGTGATAAATGGCCGATCAAAGGTATTCACGACGCTTAAAAAAGGAATTCGCTGTAATTGTTTCCCGTAATTCTTGCTAGTCAGTCAGTCAGTCAGTCAGTCAGTCATTCAGTCAGTCAGTCCACTTAGTTAGTTAGTTAGTTAGTTAGTTAGTTAGTTAGTTAGTTAGTTAGTTAGTTAGTTAGTTAGGTAGGTAGGTAGGTAGGTAGGTAGGTAGGTTTCTTTGCACAAAAGCAGCGATGGCTATGATGTGCCGTGTTTGCCATAATGCACATTCTGCATATTGCTAAGTAGGCCCCGCCCCGCCACGGTGGTCTAGTGGCTACGGTACTCGGCTGCTGATCCGAGGGTCGCGGGATCGAATCCCGGCCGCAGCGGCTGCATTTCGATGGCGGCGAAATGTTGAGGCCCGTGTGCTGTGCGATGTCAGTGCACGTTAAAGGGCCACTAAACAGGCTCCTACTTTTTTTCAAAGCCGCCCAAACAAGCTAACTCAATCATAGAGAAGGTTGCGTTGATCACATTCTGCGAATATGACAGCGCTGCGCGCCACACAGACGCCGTATTTCAAAAAACAATTCGCGCGCTTCTTTCCGGCGACTGACCAGTCGCGCTCGCATCCTAGGTGTCGTCATGTCGTACCGCGAACAACTTTGCGTAGTCGTATCTCGTTGATTGGTCGAAACGTCTATTGTCAGATCCCCTGGCCATCCCACCGGCGTGAGCGCAGGAGCAACCCAACGTTTCTAGAACGGGAGCAACCGGTTCCGCAGCGCAAGCGTCAATGACGTCAAATGAACACGTCAGGTCACGTGTCAAAAGTGGGCGGAGTCTCGACGGCGCGCCACCCCTACCCTCTCCTCAGCAGAGAAGGGTGGGGAGGCCGACCGAGAAAACGAAACCGGCGCAAGCGGTCACTTAAACCCGTGTAACTTCTCTATTATTGCACCTATTCGCAAAATTCTTGCGGGAGCATGTTCACACCGCACAGGAGCGCAGTTATATCTTTAAAACAAATTTTGGACCTCGGGGTTGTTTAGGGGCCCTTTAAAGGGCAACTCCGGCGGTTTTTTCACCATGTTCTGATATCAGTGTTTTTGAATAGCACTTATAGTCCTGTGGCAGCCAGGGTGGTTCAATTTGCTCAGAAACGCACCATTAATTTTATATAACCGACCAAAAGGCGTGATCAAACCGAAACCGAAACGCGTAGACGCTTCTTGCAGCGTATGCGATGACGTCACAACCTTCCCGCCGTCAGAAATATGGAGAAAAATCACAGTGGCGAGGTCATCCGACGATGTATTGAGTTATGCCAGCTTTTCTGAACTTGACAGCGACGATTTCAACGCTGAAGTACCGCCGTTTTGCTTTTAAAGTCCCACAGGCTCGGGTAGGCAGTGTTGAAGGTGATGACGTCAAAAACACAGGGTGGCTCGCAGGGGAATCCGCTAAAAAATTTTAAAATTCGTTTCCAGGAAAACTAAATCACTTGCAACCACCTGGTTTGGAATATATTATTACAGTGCCGAGGGGAATATATATTGAAAATTTCATTAAGATCAGTGGACATTGAAAAATCGCCGGAGTTGCCCTTTAAAGAACCCCAGGTGGTCGAAATTTCCGGAGACCTCCACTACGGCGTCTCTCATAATCAGAGCTGGTTTTGGGACGTTAAACCCCACAAATCAATCAAGTAGGCCCCGCACTTGCCATTTGCTGTGGGACGGCAGAACGTGTGCGTATCTGGTGCCATACATTGTGCGTAATAAAGCATGGCGTCCCAAGCGCCCGCACGTAAATGGAGAACGTTGCGACAGTGAACGACATTTCCACTGCACTGTATAGCAATGCGGATCAATTATTGCGCAAAGCAACGTCCCACAGCACTCCTCCGGCGTCGCGACCATGGACAAGCCCAGCGCCTCCACCGACGACTGTGGGTGACACAGCTTCATGTTTTACAAAACAAAATTTGTGATAGTCAGCTGTGTACGAAAATTTCGCCGCAAAGCTCGTTGACGCGGGTTTGATTACTGGCCGTGGCAGCCGCATGGTGATGGGAACGCAATAGAAGTACAGCCATCATTCAGGATAGGGCTCGCTTTCTCTTGTGTACTTTGATTTAGAGGCACGTTCAAAAACCCCAAATAGTCAAAAGACATCCGGCGTGCCTCGTGATCAAATCATTCTTTCCGGACGTGAAACACTAACACATGATGTTAAACTTAATGACTGGAAAGCAATGTTGTAATGACATGTAGAAGAAAACGGGGATTTCTACTGTTGTCCCACAGGCACCCGCAAGAGGACATATTTTTGTCCGCGAACCGATTATCGCTGAAGTTCGGTCAGCGATAATCACCCTCAATCAGTGCACCTCTAACGTGCCTGCCAGTTAATTATAGTCATTTAAGCATGGGAGCACTTAACGTACGTACCCTTTCAGGGCCGCTGACGACGATTCCAAAGGAACGTTAGAATGTGTCGTGCTTTTACCTAAACAGTGGCCGCAGTTGCAGAGTTGCTGTTCGTTCCTTTAACTAGACGCTTACAGAGTGAAAGCTCTGCTCCATGTGCCAAAGCGTGTAGGTTTACCTGCGCAATGCTCGACGTCCGTTTAAACGAAAAACAACCGCTCTGGCGGATGTCGCCCGTCGTTCTTCGAATGCCGGGAAGTATTTTTTCAGATAACTCGTCCCCCCAGCACCCTTACGCAAGCAAACCAACGATACGCAGTGTAGGTATCTCGAGGGTCAGTGCCCTCCAGGAACGTCCATTTCCCGTTGGGAGTGTGGCTTAGTAATCAGAACGTATATAGACTATACTTGTCGCGTTTAATAACGTATGAACTACATCTGCCAACAAGAGATGAAAAATGTACAGCCACAGCGGTACAAAGTTACAGGTGCGCTGAAGTATCCCTATGTGCATTGACTTCGGGTGCATCCACCGTGTCTGTACACGTGCGGCACGGGCATTCAAATGCGAATTCTGTGCACGGTCTGGCTTAGTCTGCCCACAGTGCACTGATACGGTGTGTGTCTGGCCGATGTGCTTTTCCACAGTGGACAGGTAGGTGCATAAGTGGCCGCCGGTCTAACCCCGCTATCACGGAATGAATAAAGCACACAGCCAGAAGGAATATTATCCGAAACAATAGCGACATTTTTATGACACCTATTAGAGACCTTCGAAGCCTTTTACAAAAGGCCTCTTTTGGAAATGGCTCAGAAGGGGGTCCTGAAAACACCGCCGTCAGACCACAACAGCTTCATGTATAAAGAACGTCTGCGTTTGGTCTCGCGAGGACATTCTGTGGACGTCTTCGGCGTCCGTTTATAAGCGTACCTGCTTGCGACATTTATGAAAGTTAACCGCGCTAAATGATTCGTTCCAAGACGCTTATCCCTAAGGCTTCAAGGCTAGGTGCTACCTTCAAAGAGAGCAGAAACCAAATGTTGCACATTGTACGAAGGCGGGCACCCATGAACGCATTGGGATGGCTGCGGTTCCTCATCTGTGCTTTCAAAATGCGACATAATCAGCCACCACAAAATTAGAGAGAGAAAATCTATAATGCAATGCTGGGGACTTTACCCTGGCTATCTGCCTGACATGCTATACTCCAGGACAAAAGTAGAAGCACGCGGGAGATTATAAGAAGGAAATGCAATGACCAAGTTATATAATTTGATCATAACCTTGGCTTATTGCTTATTATGTAACTGCTAACGTTGCCATAATTTGCAATTTAATGATATTGTCACATTACTAATGGGAGGTCCCCCTGACAGTTTTGTAAGTCCGGGACCTCTTTCTGTACTAACCTAATAAAGAATGAATGAAAAAATGAGTCACACGTGACAGCACGCCTTCGGTTCTGCTGTTAGATAAAGAGGTTCTCTTCTTGGACCCCTGTAGTGCGATATCACGTGTCACAGAGTGCTACGATGGTTTACGTATGATTTGTGACCGATCATTTCAGTATGAATATCATTTGCTAGAGCGCTCCCGTATGTCTCTGGGTACCTTCTTATGTCCTTGCCTTCACAAGCCAGAACCACATTGGAGAACACTGGTGGCGCGAAGTCGACCACTCATTCCTTTCGGCAAATTCAAGTAGGGGTCCCTCGCGATATGCACGATGTCTTTCACGCGTTTCAGGACCACCAAACATTTCGCGAGAAAGGACGTTTATATAGGTGACTTCTGCATCAGCCGCATTTCCCTACATTTCTGAGACATTTACTCGCTGACGGGGCTCAAAGCACGTGCTTGAAATGGCCAGAAACGTCACTAAATCGAGGCGAGACGATGAAATTGCTTTGTCGAATAGCGAAATGTAGACGAATTTACAATGCAACCCGATCCGCGAAATGCAAATAATTCGTTAGAGCCTTTCGTAAAATCTAAGTCCTCTACATTGAGGTCTGACTAATTATATTTTTCAGTCGTTCCTATACGCGATGCGCAGCGCCTATAGGGGCGCCACTGAAAGCCGCGTAGCGGCGGCCGTTGGAACCGCTGGTGGGTCGCGTAGCAGACGCCTCATTTCACTGCAAGCATGACGGAAGTGCGCGCGTGCGATCTGCCACTTGTGCGCGTCCCAGATAATTACTTTTGCGGCGATAGTATGCGGAAAGGAGGCGCACTTTATAATAGTGGACATGTGTCCGATGTCACAGTTGTGTGGGACGACATTGTCACCATACGCGCCAAGTGTTTGCCAAAGACAAACGTCAACAAGGAATACATTTGAGCGCAAAAAAAGGACTGAGCTTTATATTCTCATGCTTTTTCTGAATAAAAACAGTTGGTAGTGAGCGCTCATGTAGTCGTCTTATTTTCCTTGTGTTTCGTCCTTTTTTGCGCTCAGATGTATCCCTTATTGAACCAACGCGCCCAACAAAGCATTCTATTAAGCGTCAACAAGCTTCCCTACGAAGTGGAGCTCATCGCACCGCTTTCTTTATAATGTCCCGATCACTAATGCCTGCATGCATTGACGCGTGAACGAACGTTTTTTTCTCGACACAGTAGCTTCGTTTACGTGCCATGTGTTTACATAGTAGATTTTGAGGGATCGCTGTCGCACCGGCGCATGGATTTCACGGGTGCGGCCACGCGAAGGGTCAGCGTTGGTAAAACTTTGAAACCAGCACGACAAACTTGTGAGATATATCTCGGCAGCTTGCGCTAGTGGCGCGAGACTGAGTCACTGCGGAGCTGGTGGTCACCTTGCTTGTCATAGCACATTGGCTACGTATTTGCTAGGTTTTTTGCAAGCTATTACCAAGTGTTGCAAAATGGCGTTAGATTCTACGTGATTGTCAAAGCCTTCAATGCGCACAGGTGTCATGTTTTACTGCCAATATGCATATAGTTGAGGCGAGCGCACAGCGAACATTCTGCACCGGTGATCGCATTCCAGTGCCATCAATAGGTAGAATGCAGCCGATTTCGTGCAGCACACGTGTGATTCTACGGCGCTTTTGTAAAGAGCTGTCACCTGCCCCACATTCTCTGGCATTGCGCTTCGCGCCATTCGTTTTTCAAGAGAGACTAGGCACCGCGTCTTATCAGTAATAACAAGCTCATGTGCATTGTAGCGTATACAATGCAGGCGAGGCGACCAAGTGTGAACGTAGTAGCGTTCGCTGAAGACGTAGCGGCATAAATGGAGAAATAAAAACACGGTAATCGTTCTAACACTGCCGTAAACAAAGCGCGATTGCTGACCTGCGTCGTACAGCCGCAAACCACCGCCGCCGTAGCTCATGAAATAGCACCGGAAACCTGTAGAAGTGCGTTCCTGGCGATTTTTTGTGTGTGTTTGAGCAGCCGACAACGCAGCAGTTATTTTTCGACATCTCTGAAGCCCGACGGAGTCATTAAATCACGATGAAAACACATCCATCCGTGCACTCGCGTACACGCTTGCGGGAGCACTGCTGGCCCGGACCCACCAACGCTTCCGAGGCGTGGCGGCAGATGGCGTCGTCGGCGCTTTTCAAAACCCCAGGAATTATTTGCTTTGCTGAAGATCGAATGAGTGACTTGTAGACACGCTATTCTCTCCAGCCTACTTCGACGTCTGCATCAGTCAGTCACTTTGATGCAGTGAATGGAGGACCCGAAAAAGTGAAACGCAAATACACCGGTGCTGAACACGGGCGTTGAGCGCCGGCTTGGTCGACATTTCGGTATTGTTCTGTTCTTTATTCGCTTAACTGGATTGAGCAGTCTCGCATATATATGGGTGGCCGGTGAACGGTTCTCCAGCGAGAGCAGTCGGTATTTTTCAATCAAGAAACTCGCTAGAATACGCTGCCTGCGCCAATGTTGTCTCTCGCGGGTGAGGACGGGTTCTCCTTCTTTGCGAGCTGGTACAGCGTTCATCGAAGAAAGAGCGTTTCCATAGTCAACGCGCGCCTTTCTCTCTCTCTCTCTCTCTCACACACACACACACACACACACACACACACACAAGACAGCACAGGGAAGAGCGAGAGAGCTCGCGCGCCGGCAGGCACGCGTTGAGGGCGAGCGCGAGCCTCCCTGCGGCGCGAGGTGGCTACATACATACTACTACTACGACAGAGGATGGAACGACCCACACCCTAAGGAGCTTCGCCCCTAAAACCAAGAAGTACCCATGCCGGTTCAATTATCCTCCGTAAAAGTAAAAAATTGTTACTTACAAATGTATTTGGCACACATCTGGTAACGTTCTTTCGTGAGGGGGAGTTATTTTCATTTTCGAATTAGTATTGTAAAAACCCAGCAACAAGTGTTGCCGGCATCCCTACACTTACAGAAGGGGTGACTACGAATATTGAAAACTTCCGTTTCAGAATGTTCTTCTGCCTTTCCAGCGAAACCACTGCAAGCCTGTATTCTTAGAATGATCACTGAAACACGGTAGACAGTTTTAAGGGGCCCTGAAATGCTAATTACACACGCGGATCTTATTGTAGGTTTGCTTGATGTGGGACTCAGTGACGACCGCAGCATCAGTGAAAGTGGCGAAATCGAAGTGTACGATCATTTTAAATTTGTACCCGAAATAGCCATCCTCGTCGGCTGCAGCGTCGTGCATCAACAGTTTCTGCCAGCGGATGCATACGTTATCTTGCTATGGTTATGCTGCTGGCTCTGATTAACCTGAAATATTCGGGATTCGGGAATGAAAATTTATGTCGCGCATTCTTGCAATATGTACCGACTATAAGGAATCTTGAAATGAAAATGTCTCACATTGCTAGGCTATAAAAAGACCAAATTTGTGCAGTATACAATTTCATTTTGTGTTTAACTGAAACAGGGAGCGCCGTACGGCCCAACGTATACTAGATTCTCCTTTTCCTGCCATGTTTTCCTTTGCCCTGGTTTGTGTCATTTGCTAGGTCAACGGCTGCGGAAATTAGCGTCATTTTCTAAACCGAGCCGCAATTATTATAATCATAATATTCTCAAGGGGCTTTAATCCTGTAGTAGGATAAAAGTTAAAGAAACAGCAGTTGGCAACAAGGGCCAACGGACCGCGCGCGTCTGCGCACGGCCGGTCTGGACGCGCGAGCGCGCGCGTCCAGACCGGCCGTGGTCTGCGTTACTCCGCCAGCCAATCACAAAAGCAAACGAAATCGTCGTCATGCGACCTTTTCAAAATGGCTCTGTGTTTATGCCTTCGGTACCTACGGAACGTCTGCTGTTCTTGAATCATTTCCCCCGACATAAGCCATGATGTGCTCGGGAAGCATGGACAAAAATTTGTCGAGTCGCAGCGTTTCCGTCTGCAAAAGGCCGCGGTACAGTTCCTTTCGCTTTTGAGCCCGTTTTATGCGTGAAACTTCACCGAACTGAGTTGAAAAACTCGGGTCGCGGTGCTTGTGGCGCGCCGGGTTTTTGCAATGCAAGCGCTTGATTTTTTCTCAATAAAGAATTATCCTTTCCATATTCTAATCTAATCACTTAACGAGGACATAAATATTTATGCACCTATCCATTATTTTTGCCATCCTCGCTTCATTTTGGAAACGCGGAAAGATGAAAGAAGGAACTATTTGAGGCTTCGCGATGGTATAACAGCTGGCGGTTATGAGGACGTGGGAGGGGCTTCACTGCAGACTTTTGAGTTGTAGCTGACTAAAGTAAAAATTCCTGCGACAGTTTTTTTTTTTTTTTCAGCGCGAAATTCCCGATTTTTCCCGCCAACGCCATACAAAAGACGCCATCTGTACACCGCTTATTCCATGGAGATTCCTCCATGATTTATTCAGATTTGCAAACATTCTGCTGTAGTTTTTGAAACTGAATGACCTTCAGACATCTTATTTTACATAATTGTGGTTTTCAAGGTGACGAGAGGCCGAGGATAGCCTTTTCTGCATGTTTCCCGGTCGTTATTATCAATCTTTTTCCAGCCCTATCTAACCACTGTACTCCAGCTCTTAGGTGGCAATATCACTCCATCTATTGTTATAGTTGTGCGCTCTCTCCAGCACACGTGTAGTCGGTGGGGTCGCGGGATTTGTGTTTTGGGTGGTGTTTTTGTTTACCGAGGTGTCGCTGAACAGGTTGAGAGGTCCAAAAATTGGTAACGCCGTGCTATGGCGCCTTCCCTGCGCAGTTCAGGTAAAAATGCCAATGTTTTCTCTTACCGCAACAAAGTGATCGCAGAGGGACAGTCGGTGGCGCAGTTGATAGGAACGTTGCGTCGACTCTGCGCTGCATGTTTTGACCACGCTTTGGTCACTTCCTGCTTTTCTCTGGTTTTGGCACAGAACCAAATCACGACGAACGTTTCAGCGTTCCTTATTTTTGGCCTAGTTTTACTCAGGATAGTACGGAAGCGTCCGATCGTTACGACGTAAAGTTGCGATCAGATCTGCCGTCCTTTCCTGTAGTAGCCCTTGCCCTGGTTTGTGTCATTTGCTAGGTACTTATAAGAATGAAATGTGGCTGCTGTTTTTTTAGCATCGAAACACTTTCCAAGTGAATGGTGCACTGGCCGCTAATATGTGGCACATTGGACGAGTTGTCACAACTTTGGTTTAGCGCACCCCTTGTTGAGTGTTTAAGGAGGAAATAGAAGGCAGGGCGAGGACGTATGCAATGAAATAAGACAAAAATAAGACAGGATAACCGGTCATATGCAACTAATTTGCGCCATTATGCGCCGCCTAGAGCGCATGCGACCCGATCGAAACCGTAAAATGACAATGCACCACTGGTGATCACTCGCCTAGCGGCTAATGCGAGTCCCACAGATGACGTCACTGCATCTGTGACGCGCGAAATTAGCGAGGATGATGCCACTTTAACACGCGGCGAGGCGTTTGGTGAGTACGCTGTCCTTATATTTGCCAGGCAAGGAATTTGTCAGCTGGTCGGCGCATATTCAGTGAACTGTTGTGTCGCGTATTTGATGTCATTTTGGTGATTCAAATTGGTTGTTTGTACTAGAAATGAACTGCGGCGGTGTGCTTGACGGGCTGGTTTTGGTGACGCATTGTTTGACAGGACAAAATAGGGTCAACAAACACGGAGCTGGATTGTTTGACACGCGTCCCGTGAGCAGGTGTCGTGGGTGTCATGACAGTGGGTGTCATACGGAGAGGGCCTGTTGGAAGTTAGCGCGTATGCCTTCCTTGCCTTCTTTTTCAGCATACAGCCTTTTAATTTCTTTGCGCTCACGCGAGACGCGAGGTGAACTAAAACAACACATGACTGTGGTTTTCAAAATCGTCAGTGTTGTATTTGCTGCACGTTCCTTGTTGTGTGTACTGATACACTGGCAGAATTGTTGCACCTGATTTTTGACACTTGGATGCCAGAGCACAAGTCTTGCACATATTAGTCAGTCAGTATAAAGTGTAAATTAGCACTTCCCACTCTGTGGCTAGTTGCGACGAGGTTGCTTTAGTCCACAGATGAGAAACAAGTTGCTGATGTGGCACTGGTGAAAGGGTGTATTTAACGAGCTTTCCTCAATAGCTTAACTGTAATTTTGCAGGTATAGTAATAGACATTTTAGACAGCTTTGCCATAGCATGAGTCACATTTGATCAGTGGAAAGGTGCGACTGACTTCTTTAAATTGTGTGCGCTTAGACTGAGAAATTTGGTCTCAATTCAAACTGTCCCTCATGCATCTGAGACATTATTGTTCATGTTGTTGTGCGGTTATTGGTGTGTTGTGTGCATATCAAGGTGGAACAATGTATAAAGAGTAAACTGTAACTGCGGTAACTCATTACACGGAGGTTGCACTGTGGCAGGCGCTTTTATACATGAAGTGAGCATGAAAAAACGCTGGGGGAGGGGGACAGTTGCTAGTTAACACAGTTACGTTGTGGTCAAGAGGGATAACCATGTGTTGTGGTTTTTGATTCAGTGTAGTAGTACGGTCGTTATGATGCGCAACTTCTGATTCTAAGGACACGGTTTCAATCCCAGCACTGACGATCACATTTTCGATGGGGGCGGTACTCGACTGTTGATTCTAAGGACATGGGTTCAATCCCAGCACTGATGATCGCATTTTCGATGGGTGCAGTAATGCTAGAGATCGGCATACTGTGTGACACCGGAAGGCATTAAAGAACACTAGGTGCTTGAAATTTCGGTAGGCCACCAGTGTGGTATGCTTCATGGTCATATCATGGTTTTGGCATGTTCAACCCCATTAGTTATCATGGCTGTAAGAAAAGTCTGAGTACTCTTGTCTTACGGTCAACCTCATGCACAAGACATGCCACAAGTTAAGCTGCGAAACTACATTGAATATATTCACACCAACATTTATTGACTTAATCATAAAATGCTTGATATTTCTAGCTCGTTTACAGTTGTACGTACAGCTATCATTTTACAAATCATTATTTGAATTTTACATGATGTAAAACACTCTTTAAAAGAAGCAAGAAACAGTTTTGGTGATTTTACACAAATGGGTCGTGCCGATAGCGCATATCTCTCCAGTCATTGTGAGACCAATATCAGCACTCTGCAATAAGCATGCAATTTGCTGCGTGGTTTTAAATATGTGCATCTTGAAAGATCGGCGCGACTCAAACTAAAGAGTTTTCAACTGACCTTGCCCAATGGCCATGCAATGGGCGTGCAACAGTTGGCTTTCCCAGCTGACATTACTAGCACTGGAGGGCCACCTAACCAACAGCGTCGTCATGGCACCTGGCAGCACACAGTCGTGTCGCTTATGCATATCACCAGTGCACTTACTAGTGGATTCTAGCCACCCTAGCACTACTGTGGCCAGCAGGCCTCAGTAGTGATATATCACTAGTGCTATGTTGCTAGTGAGGCCTCGGCACAGCAGCTTACATTGGAAGCGCAGTTGTCATTAGCATGTGCTCCACAGTTAACTTGGTTGAGGATAAACAACAGTAGCAAGGAGGAAGTGTGACGGGGTGGCGGGGCTTGTCAAGCTGCAGATATTGCAGCTTTTACCCTGCTATCCCCACCATAAATGGTACTTTTTTCTTTCTTCTTGTTCAACCTGTTAGTTGTTATAATTGTATTGATTATGGTGAAGTAAACCAAATCTCAAAATAAGCCCATAGCTACCTTGGTGCAAGGTGCTCCGGTTAATTTGTGGCATTGGTGATTTGATAATGACACTGCCTAATAGTTGACACAATGCCAAAAAAGAAGAATGTTTTATGTGCCCTTCAATACTACATAAGGGCAATTTAAATGCGCAAGATTTCATACCGACAAAGCTGAGCCCAGTTTCTTTGGATTTATCACAGCTTCTGCCTCCCTTCTCTTGTGCCTGTGTTTGCAAAACCTCCCTTCATTCGTTAGGTTTCCAAAACTGTTAGTTTATTTGGCCTCAACAGCTGCAGGGATGTCGTCTGGCACAATTGGTGTACAGCAGTGACCGAAAATTCACGCAGCTATTATCACGTGAATGTTTCACGAATACGTATTATAAGCACATCTGTTTCAATGATAGGCTGTTGTTGCTACCACCACAGAGCAAATTGCTTCACTTGCAGCATAACTGCAGAATGAAAAGCCATTAGATGTGTCATAAATAGCCACTATGTCAAGAAGTAAAATAGCACCTGCTGTGGTAGTCTTGCAGCTAGGATGTTAGCTCGCTGAGCATGAGGTCGCGTGATCGAATACCGGCAACAATGGTCTCATTTCAATGGAGGCAAAATGGAGAAAGCACCTATGTACTTAGTTTTATTTGTGTATAAAAGAGACCGATAACTGACCGGAACCTGCAATTATATTCAGGAGGAAATGAAAAAAATTATGGTGATAGGTTCAAGCATATTTAATGGGGTGTGAGTAGAATTTATATTTTTAAATTGTGTTTGAAAATCACAAAAAACGGGTTTGTCACGCAGCGTAACCTTAGAGACTTCGTACTGCTATATGGAGTCTTCAGGTTCGTGTGTATGGTCAGATGCTTTTATACACACCATAATTAGTGCTCAAAGTTAGATCACGCATATTATTAAGCATCCCCGCTCTGTTCTTTGCTGCCCATGAGGTAAAAAACAAATGAGTTGACACTGAGAAGCGGCGCTGCCTTCGCAGTGCAACCATGGAACGGTCGCTGCGGGCTGCAATGCACGCGTGCGCGCTGTTTTTTTCTCATGTCTCCGAAGCTGGTATCGGAGTGTACAGCGCGAATTCGTGAGTGAGATCAAAAGTCATAGTAACATAAGCTTGATAAACGCAACGTTGATTGCTTTCTACTTAAGGCTTCACTAGTTTCCTTTTCTACATTGCCGGCTTGTAATCGCTATTGCTCTCATCTCCCACTGTGTAGCAGCTGTGTTGCCTGTAAGACTCCGTAGTCGCCGCAGATAAAGAATTTGGATTTTATATGTTTCACGGCGTTCTCGGCATTACCTTTGCGTGATTAGGCACTCTGACCGGAGAAGTTTTCAGTTGCACTAATAAAAGCAGGTACCATAAAAATTGGTTGTTGGTCCCTTTAAAGAACTCCAGGAGCTAAAAACTAATCTGGAGCCCTCCAGTACAATGTGCCTCATAATTATATCATGGTTCTCGCATGTAAAACACCGTTGCTTATTATTATAATTATTAATAGTGAAACGGCTCTTAGCATAATCTAATTTCCCTACCTACCTTTCTGTCTTGGCTCTAGTATTTATAGTCAAGTTGGCAAGGCCTGTTGGTACGTTCCACATGTTTTCACTGTTCTTTTTATACAAAAAGTGTGAGCTCTCTTCAAGAAGTGTGACGATTATTCTTGGCAAACAAACTCTGCAAATGGGCGCAAGGTGGAGTGACGTTCCCGAAACAGGAAAGCTTGTTGTTCATCCATTAAAGCGACTGCCCCAAAGGGCCGCGTTGCGCCAAGTTTTGAATTTGCATCATAGACCAGGATGCACCTCCCATGAGCATGGTGAATTTCCGAGCGATTCATATTGATCTCATTCATTGTGTCGTGCTATGAAGAGGTGCACGGTGACGCTTGTTCCAGGTGAGAAAAAAGCGAATGACCTGTCAGAAAAGACATGATGCTGATAACCCTTTGTGGCAAACATCATCAATTGATGATAAATGCGTGAAATTTATGCACTATATTATACCGTGTTACTCCACTTAGAGCATTTGGAAGTGCAGGGATGTACTATCGAGTATTTTATAGCCATTAATGTCAATTACGATGTAATCAATTATCCAGTTATTTCACTGTCAGTTATGCTGTGTTTTTTCATGAGACATACTCAAGTATCTACACTTATAATATTCACCATTGTCTGTTGTCTGGAAACATTGCTAGCTGGGGGAAAAGATGCTCTTTGGAAGTTCCTTCTGAAATGCTCCCTATGCAATATCTTGCCAAGCACACTATACTGCCTTCGCTAAAGAAACCTAGTGTAGCAAAATATTTGGCCAGCAGCCTACATAGATCAGTGATAAGTAAGGCAAACATTCAATTTACCATAATCTCACCATTCATGGTACAATCCTTGGTATTACTGCCTGGAGAGGGCAAAAGTAATCTGCATCTACAAACAGGGATTCATGGTGCAGAGGGTTAAAGTGTCACCAACGAGCATTACCCTGCTATGCCCTATGCGTTGCGCTATCACTCTTTTAAAGCAGTTTAATATATTTATTTTCGATCACTGAGCCTACATCTCATATTCTAAGTGCCATTTTCTTCCCCCTTCCCCTTCTTCAGCAAAGGTTCCCAGACGGGCAGCACGACTTGCAACTGCCAGGATAGAGCAGCCAAGCCTCAAACACAACTCGCCAAGTAAACGCCCGCCATTGCCGAGCAAAAGAAGTCCTTCTAGCCAGAAAAGCACATCCCTGCCTTCAAGCCCCCAACGTCAGCGGAAGGTGCCAAGGCTCTCTGGAGGCACATCTGCCCAGCAGGTCATTAAAACTATTGAAGATGGTTATCTCGAAGATAGTGGTGACCTGGCCCATAGCAGTGTGAAAAAGTCAAAGTTGCCAATGTTGCCTCCTAAAAGGGTTTCATCAGAAAAACCTGGCCTGAATGCTGAAAACTCTGACAAATCTGACAAACTTGATTACCCAACCCACAGAAAGGCAAAGTTGCAGCAACCAGCTGATTCGGTGCCTCAGAAATCCATACCCAACTCCAGCACTGACAACCCCGACAAAGTCAAGCATCCAGCCCGCAAGGATAAGACAGAGTTGCGGCAAACACCTAAGGTGGCATCTCAGAAACCCATATCCAAGTCCAGCGCCAACAGCCTTGACAAAGTCAATCATCCAGCCAGCAAGGACAAGACAGAGTTGAAGCAAACACCTAAAGTGTCATCGCAGAAACCTGTGCTGAAGTCAAATGCAGGAAACCCTAACAAAGTTGATGGGCCAGCCAGCAAGGAAAAGACAGAGTTGCAGCAAACACCTAAAGTGTCCTCGCAGAAGCCTGTGCTGAAGTCAAATGCAGGAAACCCTAACAAAGTTGATGGTCCAGCCAGCAAGGACAAGACAGAGTTGCAGCAAACACCTAAAGTGTCATCGCAGAAACCTGTGCTGAAGTCAAATGCAGGAAACCCTAGCAAAGTTGATGATCCAGCCAGCAAGGACAAGACAGAGTTGAAGCAAACACCTAAAGTGTCATCGCAGAAACCTGTGCTGAAGTCATATGCAGGAAACCCTAACAAAGTTGATGATCCAGCCCGCAAGAAGACGAAGTTGAAGCGCCAACGTAATGTGGCAGCACAGAAACCCAAGTCCGTCACTGAAAACCCCGACAAAGTTGAAAATCGAGATCACAGGGAGACGGAATCACAGCGACAGCCTAATGTAGTGCCACAGAAACCTCTGTCAAAGCCAAATTCTGAGAACCCTGTCGAAGGTAATGGTCGAACCCACACAAAGAAAAAGTGTCAGAAACCACCTAACATGGTGCCACACGAACCGGTGCTCAAGGCAGGCTCTGAAAAGCCTGTTGAAATTGGTGATCCATCCCACAAGAAAGCAAAGTTACAGAAACCAGATGACAGAGTGCCACGGAAGCCTTTGCCCAAGTTAGAGGTTGAATACTCTGATAGTGCTGATGATCCGGCCTGCAAAAGAAAGGAAAAGCTGCAAAGACCGCTTGATAGTGTGCTACGAAAACCTGTGCTCAAGCTGGAGGCTAAAGACTCGGATGACTCTGATAGGTCATCCTACAGCAAAGTACCAAGGTTGCGGAAATCGGCATATAAGGCACGACAAAATCCCTTGCTTAAGTTGGATACTGAAGACTCCAGTGACGTCGACGACCCAGTTCACATTAAGAAGGCGAAGTTACGGCAATCGCCTGATGAGGTGCTACAGAGACACGCGCTCATCTCGGATAGTGACGACTCCGATGACGTTGACGACCCAACCTGCGTCTCGAGTGCAAAATTGCAGGTATCACCTGACGAGACACCACAAAAGGCCACAGCCAGGTCAAGTGCCAAACGTTGCAGCACACAGCCAAGGCAACCATCAGTTAGTGGATCCAGCCAGCTTGAGGGAAGTCTGACGAAAGAAACACGCGGAACTTCTGTGAAACGCAAAGGTGGTGCAGAAAAGAGTGCACAAGGTCACATGGAAGCGAGCAAGCTGGTCAGCACAAGCTCGGACATCGCCCAGCGAACAGGGAAGAAGCAAGCCCTTTTCTCCGAGGTCAAGTGTTTGTCCATTACACCACCGTTTAGAAAACCCGAGTAAGTCTTTGCACGTTTTAGGCTTTCGCTGTTGTGGCATGTTCGGGGAATTGTCCAGTGGTACACATAAGCGTGAAACAGCATGAAGACTGCTGGTTTCTGCACCTTGCAGTGATTTCACAGGCCATTGAAGGAAAGGTGCTGTCATGTCCAAGATTCAAGCTCGAATTATGCATTACGTGTTAACCAGTAGACGTCCTGGAGCAGGCCAGCAAAATTTGAGTGCATTTGATGCACCACAGAACCTATGTATCTGAAGTTATTAAATGGCACAGTTGGGGAGCAAATGCATGTTGATTGCACATTAATCGAGGGCAAAAAAAAGAGGGGAGGGGGATTTAATGAGAAAGCAAGATGACTGATGGTCTTTAAATGATGTTTAGAATATTCCTGAAAAAGAAGAAAAAGTGGGAATGAGATTGGTAGAGGTGGGCACTCATTATAAGCGTAAATAATAGTACACTGTGAGAACACAGTTGATGTGTAAAAGGGTGTCAGTGCCCTAAAGTCATCCCTAGGATTCGAATCATTGGTGTCCCGTTTGAAAATTGCAAAGCTGCACCTTTTCTGTTGTCTACACTAAATTCCTACAACTGCGTGGTAAACTTAAACTTCCAACCTGTGCATCTTGTCACCTTTTTAACTCTTGTAGCATCCAGTGGTTACACTGGATGCTACAGTGGTTCATCTGCCTTCAGTCTATCATTTTTTGTCTATCAGCATTGTAGAGTGGAACACCTTGCCAGATAAGGTTGTCACCAAGAGTAACCACGTTAGGTTTGAACAGTTGCTTACTGATCACCTCCCAAAGCATTACATTTCCATAAGAGCTGTGCTTTGAAGTTGGGACCCGATCTGTTTTGATATTTTACTTCCTATGCAACAATCTCTTCCTTATCTAATATTGCGCGACAGGGCTATTTAAGGGGAAAATGAGTTATGATGGCGATGAAAGAAAAGGGGTAGCCAGGACGCTACACTGTATCGAATAGTTTAGTACAGCACTGTACGAAACAGGCTAGGCAACCAATGGTGACCACCCTCTTTCAAAGGGGTTGGCAATAAACGTTATCATCATTGTTCATTTCGCATAAGATTGACCCATCAAAGGGGTGCATGTTTGTACAGTCAAACCTCGATATAGCGAATGCAGATATACCAAATTATCAGGTATAACAAAGTAACTGAAGGAGAACCTGATGTTGAGCTCGAATCAGTGCCGGTAGCCATGGTGGGACAGAGAGTCCGGCTGCGCAGTTCCAGGATGACAGGAAACCCAGCAATCCTCCACCATTTGTGATAAGGAAGCTCAAAGCGGTTGTGGACAATGAGGTCGGCACCGACTGGTAGACACTATGGCGTATAGGCTTAACCAGCCCGAGCAGCAATCACCTTCTGCTCTTGGCGATCCAGCTGCGGAGCTATCAAGGGTGCGCTTCTTCAGTACAGATGGAATTGCCGTTGAAGCAGTTATGCATTTTAGACCTGGTAAAGCTATATTCTTTTTTGGGGGGTGGGGCATTATTATAATGAAGTTGAGTGTGCTTCTTCCTTGTAAATTTTGACTTCCTTGTCATATCTTTCTGTTCTCAATTTTCATATCATCTTAACTCTGTAAAATTGGTGAGCAAGAAGTCCCTCATTATGTTCTGCCTTGCATTTATTGCTCTATCTTTAAGGATAACCAATGTGCAAAGTCAGAAAGCTGCCTTGGCCCAGAAGATGTAGTTTAGGCAAGCCCATGCGCCCCATCCGTATTTCATTTCATGCCTAATGAGCAGCACTGCAAAAACTGTACAAGCAGTACAGGAACAGGTTTTCGTTTACACTTTAATTGCAGGTTATCTGCAATGCATTATGCAAAATTACTGTGTTGGATATCGCATTCATAGCTACTGAATGCACTGCAACTTGCATATTATATTTTACTTTGTCTTGTAAAGGTCTCATGCTTGCTGCTGCACCGTTCTCACTAAAATTTCTTAGAAATATTAATTGTCTTGATAGTTTGATGTAGCTCTTGTTAATCAATAGGGAATTATTTAAGCCCTGCAGGCGTCATAATCTCTGAAATCACTGCAAGGTGGAGCAGGGATTTCAAGGTACCACTGTCACCCCTCTTCACTTTTTGCACGTTTTATGACTTGGATATCCAAGTGTCATGTCATGGTAAGAGTGTCCTTTTAACAGTGGACAGCAGTGTACATATGTGCAAGCTATGATTAACTGCTCTACATTTACCGTTTTACTTACTGTTGATGCAGGGCCAAAATGACAAACACTGAATACAAGTGCTCTGTGATGGGATGCCCACATGCAGTCGAGGAGGTGCCTGCCGGCCTCTGGCTCTTCCCGCTCCCTGACGAGGAGGAAGAAGCATCACTACATTCCACGTGGCTGCAACGCATGCCCATCGACAAGGATATAAACAGGCCACTAAGCCCACGTGTCTGCTTTAGACACTTTGACACGGCAAAGCACTTTGTGTCGACGAGCAACCGCATCCTGGGACTCAAGCTTGATGCTGTCCCCTCCATATTGCCGCAGAAATTCAAGAACCCAAAAGGAAGCAAGTTCAGCAACGTATTCAGGCGTCCGACCTCACCTGCACAGCGAACTTCAAGTACTGGCCTTAGGCAGGGACACATATCAACAGCAGGTGTGGAAAAGGAACCACAGTCCGTGACAGCTGCTGCTGAAACAGCCCAGAGATCAAAATCTACTCATACTGCCACCATGGCCCAACTGCCACAGTCAACCGACTCAGCTGACGTCTGTTCAGAATCGTCTGTGGCAGCTGCTGGAGCAGCACGGAAATTGCACTCTACTATTACTGCCACTGTGACACAGGAGCCACAGTCTATGACCTTAGCTGATGCTGCAGCAAAAGCTCTGCCTATGATAAGTACTGGAGTAGCACAGGAGTCGCACTCCACAACTACTGCTGCCGTGGAACAGGAGCCGCAATCTATACCTTTCGCCGACTTCGGTGCAGAGTCTCAACTTATAACACCTGTTGGAGCAGCAGAGGCACCGCAGTTGGCGGTTGCTACCGTCATAGAGTCTCAGTCCACAACTACTGCCACGATGCAGGAACCTCGGTCTACGACTTTCAGCAATGTGGGTGACGGGTCTGAGGAAGTTGGTGGAGTAGCACTAGAACTAGATTCGGCAGACATGGTGGTGCAATCCACAAGCACTACCACGGTGCAAAAGCTGCAGTCCATGGCAGCTGCTGGAACTGTACAGGAATCGCAGCCCACAACTAGTACCACCAAGGTGCAAGAGCCATTGCCTTTTGCTTTAACTGATGTTGCAGCAGCAGGAGCTCCGCCCATGGCTGCTGCCAGAGTGGCACATGAATCACAGTCTACAGCTGTCGCTACCGTTGCATTGCAGTCCACAGCTACTGCTGTGCTAAGGCAGGAGCTACGTCCTATGACCCTTGCTGGTGGTGTTATGGAATCTCACTCTGTGACAGCTTCTAGAGCAGTAATAGAACCACAGTCCACAACTGGTGCCACCATGGTGCAGGAGCCGCAGTCCAAGGCTCTGGAAAATGTAGAAGAAAATGAATCTACAATGGCTGCTGGAGAAGCACAGGAATCCACACCTTCCGGTGCCACATTGTTGCAGTCCACAGCTGCTACTTCCATAACAGACGAGCCACAGTTGATGGGATTGCCGGATGTTGCAGCAGAAACTCAGTCACTACCTGCTACTCTAGAAGTACATGAGTCAAAATCCACAGATGCTGCTACTGTGTTGGTTGAGACAGATCCCATCACTGTTGCTGTGTTCAGTACAGAGTCTCAGTTCAGGACAGATGCTGGAGTGCCACAGGAATCAAAATCCACAACTGCCACTGCCATAGATGTGAAGTCTACAGCCAATGATGCTATGGGGCAGGATCTGCAGTCCATGACTTCTGCCGCTGCTGGCGAAGATATTCAGTCCAAGACTCCAGCTGCAGCAGCACAAGAACAGCAGTCCACAACGTCTGCTACAACAATGGAAGAGCCTCAGTCGAAAGCACTCCCTGATGTAGCAGAAATTCATTCTGTGGCCTCTACTGCAGAGGCACATGAAACAGGGTCCGTAGCTGCCACTGCTGTGGGATTGCAGTCTACAGCTATGTCTTCCATTGCACAGGAGCCACAATCTATGACACTTGCTGATAGTGTGGAGTCTCAACCTGTGTCAGCTGCAGGAGCAGTGCAAGAGCCTCAGTCTTTGGTTTCACCTTATGTTGAAGTAGAAATTCAAACCACCTCATTTGATGAAGCATCTCAGGAATTGCAGACCATGGCTGCCATGGAGCCGCAGTCTAGGCCAACTGCGTCTCTTTTGCCAGAGAAACAGCCTATAGTTTTACCTGACATTGAAGTGGAAACTCAGTCTGTGACAGTTGCAAAAACAGCACAGTCAACTACTGCCATAGCCACTGAATTGCAATCTGCAATTGCTGCTGCTGTGGTGCAGGAGTCAAAGTCTATGGCTTTAGCCAATGGAGCAGCAAAGAAATTGCAGTCCACAACTACTGCTACCATGGTAAAAGAACCACAGAAGAAAGCACTGCCTGATGTAGCAGAAACTCAGTTCTTGGCTGATGCTTCTGAAGCACATGAATCAGAGTGTGTAGCTGCTACTGGCATGGGATTGCAGTCTGAACCTATTGGACAGGAGTCGCAGTCTGTGATGCTTGCGGATGGTTGCATGGAATATCAGTCTGTGTCAGCTGCTGGCCCAGCACAGGAATTGCAGGCCACAAGTGCTTCCACGGTGCAGAAGCCTCAGTCTCTTACCAGTGAAGATGCTAGTGTAATGTCTCAGTCTGTGCCAACAGCTGGAGCTGTATTGAAAGTGCGGTCCACAACTAATGCCACCATGGTGCAGGAGCCATTGTCTGGAGCTCTAGCAAATGCTGTTGAAGAAACAGAATCCATAACGGCTGCAGGAGGAGCACAGGAATTGCAGTCCACAGCTAGTGCTGCAATGGTACATAAGCCACAGTCTGCGATCCTTGCCTCCGGAGGTGCACTGGAACCACAGTCTGCAACTGGTGCCATCGTGGTGCAGCAGCCACAACCTATGGTTCTAGAAGATGTTGCAGCAGAAATCGAGTGCATAACAGCTGAAGAAGCACAGGACTTGCAATCTACGGCTGCTGCTGCTGTGACAGAGGAGCCACGGTTGGAAGGTCTAGCAGATGCTGCTCCAGAAACTCGGTCAGTGACTGCTACTCCAGAAGCACACGAATCAGTGTTGACAGGAGCTGCTTCCATGTTGCATGAGCCAGATCTCATGACTGTTGGTGGTCTCGATACAGAGTGTCAGTTCACGACAGGTGCTGGAATGGCACAGGAAGCAAGGTCCACAACTGCCACTGCTGTAAAATTGAAGCCTACAGCTAGTAGTGCCAAGGAAAAGGAGCCACAGTCCATCAGTTCTGCTGATGTTAATGAAGGCATTCAGTCCAAGATTCCTGCTGAAGCTGCACAAGAACCGCCGCCCACAAATGTCACTGCCGTGGAGCTGCAGTCGACAAATGATTCCATAGGGCAGGAGCCACAGTCTGATGCTTTCAGTGATGTCACTGCAGAGTCTCAATCCACAATTGCCGCTGTTATGGGAGTGGAATCGAATCATTTGACTGGACAGGAACTGTCTGCAACAGACATTGACGGGGAACGCAGACTAGAGTCGGCTAATGCTGCCATTGAACATGACCATCAGTCTATGGCTAGCGTGCGAAAGGAACAGCAATGTGAGGTGATGCCTGTTGTCAACACAGTGCAGGAATTGCCAACCACAGCTGCTGTTGTCACAGTGTCAGAATCGCAGTGCACAAATGCTATCAGCTCTGTAACAGAGACGACTGCATCGGACAGTAACTCAAGGACGAAATCTAAATTTTGGCTCCATTTTCCTGATTCAGGAGATGAATCGAAGGCAGAAGAGCAGAATGCAACTGTTGTTCCCACAAGTCCACGGCCAGAGAGTCCCAAGGAAGCAGTCGAGTGCCGTCCCACGGTGATTACAGAGGTCACTCGTCAAACTGGTAGCACAAACGCTGGAACTCCCAAGCCTCTGCCTTCAGATACACCTTCGGAGACATGCAACAATGAATCAGCTCAAATGCTAGTTACTAATGTGGCAGATAAGCTGAAAGACCAGGCTGAAGAGATTGCCAGTTACCTGGCCACTCACTACCCGCTCGTTGACGTAGACGAGAGCACCGTTAGTGTTTCTGCAAGCTCATCAAGTAGCTGCAACTCTGATGGTGAAGGGGGCATGTGTGAGCAAGTCGCACACGTTCCCGACAAAGAACTAATTGCTCTGCCCCAAGACACTTCCATGGCCAACAGTGACACATTGCCTGCCATGCCTAGCAAAGTGGCAGAAGTTGATCTGCAGACAAGGACACAAGCAATAAAGGATGCTGTAACATTGTCTCCAGCTGCAAAGGTGTATTCTAGGAGCAAACCGGTTCAGAACAGTGGCAGAACGGTGAAAGAGGGAACGAATGCCACAATTGAAATAGACCATGGTGGTCCTCTTCATCAAAACAAAAGCAGTCATAGAAGCAGCGGTTCCATCTGTGCAGTGCGCACAGCTGTAGAGAAGCCTGCTGCACCGAGTGTACGAATAAAGCCACCACTTGCAAGGGAAGTCGCAGCACCGAATGTGTCCGTACCGAGCTGTGGTGTCAACAGCATTGCCAGTTCCAGCAGCCATACGATGGATAGGAACGAACGTGACATATGTAAAAGAGGATACCGAAGCGTACCTCCACAGAGCCATAGCAGTCCCCCAAAGGATGACATGCGCGCCTCAAGCCGTGCTATTGCTATGCCTGTTGCAAGAGCCGCACTCGATAACGAAAGCTGGCCAAGAGTTTCAACGGTGCCCGGTGCATCTTCGTCGTCACCTGCCTTGACACACCGCCCGAACCTGCCTGGCAGCAACAGTGCTGCCGGAGCAGTGCACGCTTCCGCTGCAGGCCACCTGTTTAATCCATCCCAAGGGAGGTACATTCTTAAAAAGGAAGTCTTGCAAGATGGAGACGAGTTTGGCATGAGCGCGGTTCTGTGCACAGTTGTGTGGGTCCCCAACGACGATGGTGGTTCGCCGTAGTGTCGTACATGTGCCATTGGAAATGTGCCTTAAACTGACATTTCTTGTTTTAATACGAGCTAAAAACCAGCTAAGAAGGAGCAGCAGCATAACAGCTCATAGTGGGCAAGCACCTCGTGATCGAAAAAACCGTGATGTTAGTCACCGCAAACAGTGATAAGTAGCGGGAGTGCCTGTGTGTGAAAGTGTAACATTGATATTTATTGTCTTCTTACTATGTGTGTGTGCACATTTTGCTTTTGTACGCACAGCTGTCACCAGTATCTCAGGTTTTGTGACTGCGCCTGCATAATCAGGCACTTTGTAAATTGTGCATAGGGGCGTTTCATGTCATCATTTTCGGGGCTTCTTGTTCTCATGAGCAAGAATGTGTTGCCTTATTCATCTGTGCAGTGTTTACATGGTGGTACTGCTTAAAAGCTATCTTGAGAAGATAAAAGAGCACTTCATCTTCATCATTGTCAAACTGTTCTATGTCCACTGCAGGTTGCAGGCCTTTCCGTTAACCCTGTCAGTGATCTGCAGTCAACCCTGTCTTGTGCAAGCTGATTCTGCATGTTTTGTCCGAGAGCTTCTAAATTTCATCATTACACCAAACTCTACAATGCTAGTCAGTGAACAGTGCAGAAATCATTGTGCACTTAGGAAGCGTGGTGGTTGTCTATTTCAGTCCACCGATGCTTCAGATGGAAACTGCTCTGCATGTGTTATGTTCTCTCTGCTTTGAAAGTTTAGGTAAACAATCTATGATAAATTGAATCGTTGTGAAGCACTAGCACACCATCCAGAAAGCAGATTTGCAGGTTTTTGCAATGCAACCTAACCTTAGTATTGTGAACATTAATAATTCAGTATTGGATGTAATCAAGTAAATATTAAATGTCTGATGCCAACATGACTGTGCTGCAAAGGTATGTTCATTACATTTTGTTACAAAAGTATTCCCATCATTCTAATCAGAATTGGCTGTGTGCAGTTAATGCAGTGCACCATTGATTTGAACATTAAGTGCCCGAAGCTTGGCAGAAATATGTATAGCATTTTTAGGGAGGTTATGCCTTTTAAACATTTGGGCACTGGCTATACTGTGTGTTGCAAGTTTTGTGTTCTTGGACTGTGGTGACTAACCTCGCCTTGTGAGGGTGAAGTGGTTACACAGATGCAACGCAAGTGCCTATAATTAGATTTTCTCATAGTGCCTGCCTATGAACACCAGGACAGTGTGCAGTATCTACAATGTGTAATGAGTCAAACTTATTTCGTGAATGTTCAGTCAATGCAACTTCTGATAACACATGTAGGTGCAGTGTCTGTACACTATCATGAAAGGATTGTAGAAGCTGCCGACTGCAGCCATAAAATAGGCATACAACATTGCAGTCAGCTATACGCATTACCAAAAATGCCAAATTTCTTCCTCTTCCAATATGAATGATTAGTCTTGCTTATGGCTATTATAATACCAGTGCAGTAGGAAGTACCTGATTTCATTTTTATCGAGTGTCTTCTGGTGGTAAGAAACGTTCGGATAGCATGTTACCCTCTCAAGTGGCGGCTGGTCAAAAGACACTGCAAGTGTGTCGTAGACGGAACACTCATGGGACAGTAACCACGTTAGCGTGTTTGTGATTTGCTGTAATAACTCTTTCTCCACTGCTGATTAGAATACTCACAAGATTTCATACCAACATAACACATGATTGTCAGCAGAGTCATCATGAAACTACCAACCGCTGTCACCTAGTAGTTACCACACTTGACTGCAGATCTGAAGGTTGTTGGATCGAGTCCGAGCCACAGAGGCTGCATTTTCAATGGAGGCAAAAATGCTAGAAGCCGATTTACTGCGCTGTGTCAGTGCGTGATGAAGAACCCCAGGTGGTCTAAATCTCCGGGACCCTCCACTACAGCGTCTGTCATAATCATATTGTAGTTTTAGGACTCGGGTACTTGAAGATTATTATTAGTCGTAATGAACAAAACTGCCTCACACTGTAAATTATGGTGCTAACCTGTTTATTAGCTACCATACCTTCTGCTCAGCAGCCCAAGGAGGCTTAGTTCTCAGTGCCAGGAGCTAAGCTGTGTAACGGTTTCATTTACACTCGACATTGAAGTTTGTAAAAATCTTCGCAAAACTTGTTTTCTATCTCCACTGATAATTATCGTGTACCGTTCTTACAGTCATGATGTAAAAATAAAGGCTGAAAGCAATCTGTGTAATTGCTCATGCTTTACACACCAAAGCCAAGATATAATTATAAGGCACACTGTAGTGGAGGGCTCTGGAAATTTCAACCACCTGGGATTCTTGACCGTGCACCGATGTCTCATTGTAGACAGTCCTCTATCATTTCACCGCCATCCACTTCGGTGGATTTGAAATGTCGAGTCCCTTGTACCGTGCGATGTCTGTGCAAGTTGAACCCCAGGTGGCTGAAATTTCCAGAGCCTTCCACTGCGGCGTCTACCTTAATTGCATCGCGGTTTTGGGACGTAAAACCCTATAAAGTCATCGGTCATTTTGCCTCCATCAAAATGCAGCCACTACAGCCAGGATCAAGCCTGCATCTTTCCGTTCAGCAGCCAAGCAGTGAAACCACTGAACCGCGGCAGCGGCCCAGCAATCATTGTAAATAGTAAGCATAGAGGCAGCTGCATTTCTAGCTACAGTGCTAGCAGGAAATTAGTACACTGATGCTGCGATTCTTACCTGAAAGGCAACAGTGCTACTTGCATTCATATTAACGTTGCTGCAGTAACAGGCAGCTTTGTAGTAGGGTGTCCAATGCTTTGTGGTGGTTTGCTGCCACTGCTCTGGAGTCATACACCGAGCCCTTGGGAATGACCGTAACCCCTTGGAAATAGTGTGTGTAGCCAAAGAGCCTAAAAATTGTGCACCCAATTCTAAAACATTTCATTAAGAACTGTAACAAGTCATCATGTTCAACTCTGCACTCCTCCTCACACAGCAAGCTCTCCTGTTAGTAGCAGTGGCTTCACAAATTCTCTAAGTGTTCTTGCATCATAATCAACGCACAACTTACTAGGAATACAAAGTATATCCAAACACGATATTTGTGCAGCTTTTTTTTTTTATTATTTCTAGCAAGCTGTGATGTTACGTCTGACCATCTGCTGAGACCACCTCATCAGTCCACTACGTGTTGACATATCTGCAAAACCAGCCAGGCTACCTGTTTCCGTGCAAGTGGGAAATAAAAATAATTTGATCAACTGAAATGTTTCTTGCCAAGCTGCTTTTGTTTCGTCTGTGAATGTGCAGTTTCGGTGATATGTCTGGATTTTTCATTTCGATACTGCCTTCAGTGGCCATAGACGACGTCTTGACATCGTCTATGGCGGCGATCATGTAGTTTAACATGCCAAAACCACAATGTGGTTGAGGCACCTCCCATAGTAGAGGGCTCTGGAGTAATTTGCACAACCTGTGGTTATACACGGGCGTTCTCTGCATTTTCCCCCCGTCAAAATGTGGCCACCGTGACAGGATTCGATCACGATTGATTGATTGATTTGTGGGGTTTAACGTCCCAAAACCAGCTCTGATTATGAGAGACGCCGTAGTGGAGGGCTGCGGAAATTTCGACCACCTGGGGTTCTTTAACGTGCACTGACATCGCACAGCACACGGGCCTCAACATTTTGCCTCCATCGAAATGCAGCCGCCGCGGCCGGGATTCGATCCCGCGATTCTTGGATCAGCAGCCGAGTACCATAGCCACTAGACCACCGTGGCGGGGCGATTCGATCACGTGACCTCTAGCTTAAGCAAGCAAGCACCTAACCGTCAAGCCTCCATGGCAGGTCTCTACACATCACACTGTAAGTAAGTGTCGTCGTATACAAGGTACCGCTACGATTTCTTCAGTAGACAGGGAAGTGCCATAACTTGCAGGTCAAAGCACACATTTGTAATTATAGCAGATTTCACTAAAGATACGAACTCTATGAGCAAAACAGTTGTAAAATGGAGCCATTAATTCCTGCACCAAGGAGTGGTTTGTCAGGAAATGTGGACAGTGTTAAGCCGTGACGATTATGTGTGGGTGTATATGGTACAAAGTCATGGAACTTTAACCTGCTGTATATTTTGTCTATGATTTTTCTATTCTTTACACCACTGTAGGTTCTTTCCTTCATTTAAGCTTGTTTTTGAAGCCGACCATAAGGTGTCCAAAGAAATCCTTGTTTCATACTGTGTGTTGGTCTACATTTGAAAATACGCTCCTCCCTAGGCTTGTTTTCTTGCATCTAGTAGTCCTAGTAGTGGTACATACATGATGACCCCAGATTAATAAAAGCTACCGATCGGTCAGGTTACAAAGATGCAAAAGCCAAGTACGAATTAAGGATTGTTCCTGTGTTGAATGTAGAGTACGACATGAAGAGTACGACCTGATGTACATGCATTTGTTTTAACAAAATTTTTAAGGTGCAAGAAGACAACTGCATTAACAGTTGCACATTGCACTAGGGTGACTTTCAGCTTTGTTCCACGATATCATGAAGTACACATGTCAACTATTATGAATTTTCCATGAATTGTATGCATTTAGACCCGTCCTACAATCCTATGAACTTTACCTAAATCTATACAGAAAAGCTGGTTTTAGTCATGATGAACACGTTAACATTTCCAATAAAGCCATGTAATTGCTACACCTCAATATATTATTGTGAAATGGAGCATATTAAGCATGGATGTGGCCATGAGTTTTACAAGACCAAGCACTTAACAGTGCAACAGCGAAAAGCTGACCAACTCTTGCCTTGCACTCACTACCCACACTCTCACTTTTGCCCTCAGCCCATTGCCACATGATAACGAACTTGACACCGTTGCCACTTAAGTCATCACAAAACGACAAAAGCACAGGTTCATCATTGGTGAAGTTCTCCCAGCGTGCCACTGGCTTGAATTTTTTTTACCTTCATTAGTCGGGTGCACGAATGTGCGGTGTAATTATGAATAGCAACTTTACGGGCAATCATTCAGAGCTTTCCGTGACCTTTCTGCACGTCAGCGTTGCAACAGGCAAAAGCATTTGCGAGTTGGTGTTCGTTCATTCTACAACCCCCCATGTTTTCCTACAGTCGCAAATCCATGAACTTGAGTGTCCTCAGCATGGCAGGAATGCTCGTGGTACACGGATGCATCTAATGAAGAGACAGAATATGAATATGCAGTGTCTCAAGCAGTTTGTCTCGAGCGGTTTGTGTTATTGTCAGCTCGTACACGTAGTCGAAGCCCACGTTCCTTCTCATAAATTTGTAGTGAATTCACGTGGTTATCCCAAACTCTGCGCATCATTTTTTATAATCCAACGAATACATGTCATGGTTTATTCCTTAAAGGACTGCACATAAGCTAACACTGTGTGTGCTACTGTGGCAACAGGAAAAAAGCACCTTTAGAATATATATGTGCAGAAAATTAAAATCCTGCTTCGAGCATTAACTGATGTACAGACTGCATTTTATGTTAAAGAATTTTAGCTCTAGCCACATTAGGTATTGAAGATATCACTCCAGAAAATGAAATGACGACCAGAAAAGCATTTCGGGTTTAGCCTGTAGCTCATATACGCTGTGTGAAACAGCATTGCAGATGAAATACTTGCACAAATTAAATCAAGTTCTGCATTTGAAATAGCAACTGTTCGCTTCAATAGTGCCAAAGAAAAGACATTTTTGTTTCATTAAGCACCCACCACACCACACCCCGCCCCGATGGCTTTAAATGCTCCTTGGTATTACTTTATCATAGCAATCGTCCTCTGTCTTGACAATTAGAAGAGACAGGCAGTTTCATAAAGCACTTATATAATCAGCAAATCTTTAATGCAATTGATTGTAATGTTTCCCAAATTTAACCAGAACATTACTCTGCAAAACCTGCATGTAATGCACAAATGACTATAGCAACACATGTAGAGAGACTAAGGGATGCTTGCTGTTAGCTATTCCTTGCTGCAAGTATTGTCTTGTTAGATGTGGCATTGGCAATGTTTGGCTATGCAGTCAAACCTCAATATAACGAATTACCAGTTGTAACAAAGTATGCAACAACTGATGTTGCCACTGTGTTAGGTGACATCAGGAAGTTTGACTGTACTGATGTCACCATATTCTGGACTCTATGTAGTTTTCGACAACTTATTTCATCCAAGTGAGGTGCATGCTGTAATAGCATGAGATGGTGCCAGGTATGGTAAATGTTCACCAACTTTACAGCTGGCCATTTTGCGTGCGTTCGGATTACTGAACTGCAGCTGCAAGAAGAATGTGACATGACAGTCGGTACTCTTTATTTACCACGACAATATTTCACAAACACCAGAGTCTATGTACAGTGCTGTGACCGGTTCCATCACAGGAACTACTTCCACCATCCATAGTATTAGGTGAAAGAAGCGATGAGGGAATGTGTTTGGAGTACAGATAGAACAGGAACCATAGAAGCTTTGTACAATATTTACAGGAGCAGGAGAGGCCAACATGAAGTCGGCAGTCACAGCTGATGAGACAACTGAATATCTTGCTGCAGTTGCAATACCATTCACTGGAAATGAGGTGGAGTGCAGCTGGTATGCAGTGCTAGTGCACATATAATCTGATATCACGAAAAGCCACCAACATTTACGTTTGTCCATTGCAATATTGTTTGCACATTTTGCTCGGGACATCTTCAGGACTCACCATCATTTCATATGGGACATAAGGGCATCCATGCGCTGCTTGCAAAACAGTAAATGCTAAAAAAAACGACGTATGCAGCTCACCCAAAGTGTGCACGCTTATGGTAAAGGTTGTCGGTTTTACTTGCTACACAGGTTGTGTATTCATCTACTCTATTTGTATTATCTCTTTATATGACAACTGCTACCCTTCAATCACAAGAACTACAACTTGTAGCCTCATCGCCTGGTGACCTTGTATGGTTTTCTCTGAGAAAAACTAACTCTTTGATCGATTCTGTATTATGCCTTGACTCAATGTTCCACCTCAGTTCAAGAGAGTTTATGGCAGCACAGTCTGGCAGATGTGTTCACTGTGTACAACTAAGAATCAGCAGCGATTCTTGAGAAACTTTGTGCCATTTTCATTTGAGGGACGGCGCTGTGCACAGCTCAGTCGAATGAAGGACAAAATTTGAGTCAGGGCTTGTTCAAGAATATAAAGATTAGCATCATTTGTAGAATGTTGTTATATTCCATGCACGAGTAAATCATTTGCAGTAAGAACACTGTAAGGATTGGCAGGTGAAAATGTATCTCTTCCTCTAGTGCATGGATTAGCACAGCTACACTCCGTTTCACTAGTTACATGCAGCAGAGCAAAGGCTACAAGGCCACCCAGCACAGATTCTTGTGAAGCAAGATGTAGTGCCAGTGTTCGGAGACATCTGCCAAGCTGCTCGTGCCAATAGAGGGTCCTCCTCCTCCACCCTCGAAATCTGCCGCTGACAGACATGGTGCAGGAAATTTTTAACATGTGTGTGCTCCCCTGATTGGCCAAAGAGGCCTGCAGCTCCTGCAGTGCTGCAGGGAACTAAAGAAACAAGGCTGATTGATTTCTGGGGTATACGTCCCAAAACCACGATCTAATTATAAGAGACGCTGTAGTGGGGGGCTCCAGAAATTTCAACCACTGGGGGTTCTTAAATGCGTACTGACATCGCATAGCACATGGGCCTCAACTTTTCGCCTCCATCGAAATGCAGCCACCGTGACTGGGATTCGATCCCGTGACCTTCGGATAAGAAACAACATACAAAGCATGCATGCTCTACACGTCTCAACCAGTGGATAGTCTATGCACAGGTAGGTAGATGAGATGGGTCCAGCGAGAAGGAATGGTGGGTGGATTCGTGTGTACCTTCTGTGCACAGTGACCGCAGCTTGCCTTAGCTCAATGTTTCAGAAATGCAGTGAAGTGAGAGGCAGCGCAATATGTGCTTGCTAACTTCTGCATGTTTGGCTTGTCAAGAAAGCGTACTGACCGCAAGTGCTCGCAGCACCAAGATTTGTGATGCCGTACTCGTTAAGTTGATTACTAAGTGAATGGGCGTCCACTGCTGCAGCAGTATACATGGTTGATGAACCTACGAATCTTGGTTTGCGCTGTTGCCTAATACACTGCCAGTGCTCTCAATTTTTCACCCCTCAGGCAAGTCTGTGAATTTACTTAGTATAGTATACCTTTATACCTGGCTTTTCCTGTTCCTCCGGGGTGTGTTGGATTCCCTTGAACCTAAAGAGCGCAGTTCACAATTCACAGAATCTGCAGCAAATGAGAATTTCTATGCTCGAAGATGCTTTTGATACAACTGATGAATGTATATGTTACACAAACTGATCGCACGTACCGAGTGAAACTGTTATCAGAGATATATGTGCTCACACTTTTCGAGAGTCGATTTCGTAACAAATCTTGTCTCCCACAAATATCCATAGTATGGCAAATGCATGCAGCTGTAATTAACAAGCTTGCAACCCAGTGTGTGACATGTCACAACAGGGGCTTCGGACTGGGACTTCTCTTGACTGAGAAACTCGGGAGTGGCTTTCGTGTCTTCTGCGAAGTCGTCGTTGAACGAACTTTCTTCAGGGTCTGTACAGCTGCAATAAAGGAAAAGACGCACTTCAAGCTTCATGCAATTGAAAACGTTTCACAATGGCTGCTGTTACCTGCGTTTCGAAGAAGGGGCCCTTCCGTCATCAGTCCTTGGGTGCGCGTCAGGATATATGTGTTTGATCCGGTTGAGATTAATGCCTTCCTCTTGACATTGTGATCGCCTGTAATATGCGGCTGTTGTAAGCAACATGCAGGCACGTATGCGCAAAGGAATATTCCGTCTCTGACCTTTTGATTATGTGTAGAGCAGCTCGCCCTCCTCTCCCCAACTGTTCTACAAGACGTACAGACCCAATTCCCCACCACCAGAAGCCTTAAAGGGGCGCTGACATGAAAATTTTCGTCTGATGTTTTTTTGATGCAATACGTAGCTGAGAATTTGTTAGCCATGACACGGCACATCAATTGCTCCAGCGCGCGTCAGATAATTATTTACGGCCTGTTTATTACCGGCTAGTTTCAGTTTTGGTTTGGGAGAGCTCAAAAAACGACAAGGCGCCCGGTGCAACTGGCACCATCTAGTGCTCGCAATGGGGTAAACGAGTTCGACCACGTGCGGACACATAACTGTTACGCACTTCTGCACAACAACCGACGCGTGCTCGTTTTCTTTCGCCTCACGTCCCACGTCCTGCGCGTTGTTGTCGCTGTTGCTGTCATCGTTGTTGTGTGGCAACTATTTTCTTGAGGTCTCGCGTCGCCGGCAGCCTACTAACGCAGCCGCAGCGAATAAGCAATGGCGGCTATGACGTCATCATTGCTAGCTGCACTGTTCGGAGCTCGGCTGCCGTGGTGACGTCGCAGAAGTTGGGGGTCCCCTTCAGGTCACCTTTGCTGTTGTCGATGTCACGATGTACGGAGTCTAGTGCTCGATTGCACATGCGAACTTCAATATTAATTTAAATTACCTTCGGAGCTGTGTTCGCCATTGAGATATGGTAGATGACATGTGCATGTCCACGAAAATCGATCCCGCAGGCTATCTTAGCAGCAAAATTTTGGTGTCAGTGCCCCTTTAACTATTCCGACAGCCAATCATAGAAGCAAACAAAACCGATGTCATGCAAATTTCAAAACTGCGTTGTGGGTCATTTCAGCATCAGTTCAATAAAGGCTAACGCTTTCCTTGTTCCACTGCTAACAAATGAGTGAAAAATGTATAAATATGCTCACCTATAATTCCATTTCTGCAGTTATCACTTTATTTTAGTTACACAGAATGTTTAAAAGAACTATTGGCAGCCTTGCGTAGGAACACTAACCAGCGGCTATGAGGGTATGGGAGGAGCTTCACTGCAGGCTTGAGTTGTATTCAACTACAGAAATTTATTATCCTGTTCGAATATAAGCTTTGCACAGATAAGCTTTATTTTTATCTCAACAATAATTTGCTGCATGCCTTCCTCAATACCTGGCTGGTTAGGCTTCATCGTTTTCCCTTTCCCAACTACCCCCACCTGGGGGAATGGGAAATGTACACCCTCACATATATGCAAGTGTACTGTTTTACCCTTTCTCTTACAGATCTATACCTCTTGCTGGGGTCATTGTAAATATACTAACAAATGTATGAGCATCAAGGACACATACATTTCACCACAGGCTTATGGCACAATGGTGTCGTGTGGTTGCATTGATGTGCCGGAGGTGACTGAGCTGCATACGCTGCCAGGGCCTCTTCGACAATCTGAGCAGAAAAGGTAAAAACATTTGCTCTGTTACAGATCAATGTCCACAACTTCACCTGACACTGACTACTATTGTTGAAATAGATGACAATATGACACAGAAAAGCTTTTTATGCTGCTACTATACGAGAGGTACTGTCGTAACTTTCCTTCTTTTTTTTTTATCATGTTTCATGGAAAGAAAATCAAGCTTGCATTAAAGGAGCGCTGAAATTGTTTCAATGATCGGGTGCAAACTCACAAAGACAGGAGCATTGGTCCCAGGGATTGCCGAGGCAATGACAATATAGGCTCTGCGTAAGGTGTCACAAGGTTTTAAATACATGCATTGCTGTAGAACACTGTAGTGTGCCACAACACATTTTCAGCCACTTTTTCATTGTGGATGGGGTATGGTTCTGCAATGCAACTCATGTGATTGATCACAGCAGCTTCCTTGAGTTCATGCTGTAGGATGAAGGTGAGAATGTCGGTTTGTGGCAGCAACTGGTGGCATAAAGATCACACAGATGAACACTGAGCATGGCCTCCGTGATCTCAAGCAGTGTGGAGGCCATGCTTTCAGGGGCCCTATGAATCCTTTCTGGTATTATGTTCTTGATGTGTTTTTTTTAACAGATACACAATGCTGACACAAGTGCCGTTATCAAAGACGGTGGTGTAGCAACATGTCATAAAAGCAACGCCCACATTTATATCCTCTGATAATGTGCAACCTACTGAAATGTCTAGCGCACTTAACAGACACTTGTTTCTTTGTTTATTTTTCCCCTACTCATTGTAAGTGTTGAACAATGTACAGTGTAAAAGTGTCACCACTGATGTTGTCAAACCGAGTTTTTGCCACTACAACTTATATATCTGCAAGCAGTGCTATATTTGACACGCCAGTTGACTTTTTCCGTTGTTTTGTTAGTTAATGAGCTCTTTTATTGTTCAAGTGTATTTGTACTCAAAGTGTAACCTATCCACTTCTGCCCAAGGCCTGGAAATTCAGACCTGCAGTATTCATAAATAAAACAATGCATAAACACCTGCAGGCACTAATTCCCTGAACTGTGCACACCAACAGCATATACTTTTTAAGTTTATACCATTGATTAAAATAGCAATATCTAAAGTCAGCTGAAAACATGTCTGAACACCTCTAAACCGTTATTTTGTAGCAATGCCTTTGGTAAATTCTTCTAGTGTTGTCATCCAGCATTCAAGGACAGTTGATCCCGCTAAAAGAGGTCATTACTTTCATCATTACAGACAAAACTGACAAGTGCATTAGCATCAGTAAAGGTGTTGCGGTACTTGCGGACAACTTTCCGTGAATACAAATGGAAGGCTATGGGGACGGAGCTATCATTCATGCTGTGCACAAGTAGTCAGGAGTAGCATCCCAGTTGCTGCAAAAGGCTGCTGTGCTTCGATAGGCAGCCAAGTTCTACAGCTACGTCTACTACGACTGCACCATAGTCATGTAATACAAAAGTTGGAGTTCACTACTTCAGGAAATACACACAATGTGACTTAAGATTGAGAATGTAGGCCTTTGCATGCTTGCTGGAGCTCTCACTGGAGTGAACCCAGCCAACGGGCTGGTTGAGAAGGAACAGCGGTGCTAAAGAAGAAGGTGACACTCAAAATCCTGTAGCTACCATGATTCAAGGTGGTCCACCTAATTTACATGTGTGAATGAGTTGATAATGCTGTAGCCTAAACGTTGATGCCATCTTTTTTTTTGCCATAGATCTTGAAGGCCACTCACGATCATGGAGACCCATGAATGCTATGCCTATTAACTGAGCCAGGCTGAGCACAATTATAATCAGCTCAAATCCAATGAGCCGGGTCTAGTGGAATTTTCGCAAGTTTTGAATCTAAATGAGCAGCTGCATGGACTGTGGCAAGTTGATCTGAGGCCAAAGTGATTATGAGATAGTGCAAGTTAGACTCGGTAGACAAATTTTGGCGAGTTTTTGAGTCTGAACGGGGCGGTACCTACGCGAAACATACAATTTACCACGGAGTCTGAGTTTAGTTTCGTTCGACCTGTCGACCTGTGAACAACCACACCGGGTTATCAAACAGCGTCTCTTTCTCCACTGACCACACTGATTTACAAACCTCCTTTCGCCTGCGCTTTTCGAAAGCCCCACGGAGCTTGTTCTCCGCTTTCCGATTATGCGCGAACAGGGATGGAACGGCGTTGGGCTTCAGCAGTCGCGAGAACGGTTTCATCCCCAGTCGTTCGGCGATGCTGGGGTCGTGGACGTAGTCCTCGTTGGTGAAGTGCGCCGAGCAAAGCCGGCTGCTTGACGTGGGCTGCCAGCGATCGCGCTTTATGGCGAGCACCCATAGCTTGCGTATCTTGGGGTCCCTGGGGAAGGCGTGGAAGCTTATCCCGGGCGTCGGAGGCATGTTCTTGCAACCAACCGCCGCACAAACCGAGCACATACTCGGAAATGTCAGAAGCGGAGCTCTCCAAGCCCCGGCCAGCAGCGACAACACTAAATCGGTGGTTCCCTGAAGAATGCTCGCACGGGTGCTCGGCGGTGTGAAATGCGTCACATCTGACGACCAGCCACTGTTGCCGCGACTTGCCACCAGGTGCTCGCGTCGTCTGCTGCTTGCACGTCATCGGTGCACAGCGTGGCACCATGCTTTGCATTTTCGATCGCGATCAAGCCCAATCGAAACTGAATTTTCTTTCTACCGTGATTGGCTTTCTTCCGCAGCTTACGCAAAGGCGTCAACGCACGGCAACAAAATTTTGCGGCTCCGATCGGGCGCTTTCCGAAACGCTCGCAACTGTGCCATCCTGTTAATTTCGTCGTAGACACCCTTCATATGCGATCGTATCTTTAACTACGATACGAAGCAATGCCTTCATCCTATAATCCAGGCTGGAGCAATAATGTTTCGTTAGAGTGACCTAGAAAAACGTCACTCTACTTTCGTATCGTCCAAGCACCACTGCACAAACCGCGCGCATCCAAGCCAATCACCAATCCAATCTAACGTGTGCGTTTTGCATGGCGCGCAAGCGTGTGTGTGATTTTTCTGTGCGGCGATCGAGTGACCGCTAATTGCAGTTTGCCCGTCGAGGAACGACGTAGGTGTGGCATGGAACGAGAGTCTACGAAAGTGGCCCTCAAGTTTACTTTGTGCGACACAAATCGGTTTTTGGAAGCGGTCGTTGTTCGTCACACGCCACAGCAAAGTTGTCGTTGCTGGTGTCAGCACTAAGTAAGTTCCTTTCTTCAGCTCGCCTCTATTGCTGTCGTTGGCAAACCTTTCTAACGGTTGAATACTAGTCACAAGTTGTCCTTTTGAAAGCGTTCGCCGATGGTGATATGGATGTGTTGGCTTTGGTGAACATAGGTGCGCAACATGTGTATGCACTGCGTGACGCATGTGTACATTGTGTAAACTCAGCCACGTGGTGTTATGCGCGGCGCCGCACCTGGCTCTTCTAGAAATTCCGCTCGGAACGTGCCATTGCGGTACTATTTTCACGAGTACCGCAATGCGGGGACAACGTCACTGATCTGACGTTGTTCCCGCATTGCGCTAAGACATCGAACGCGTAAGGTAAATTCCTAGCTTAGTTTTCAGGATCGTTCTCGATCACCTAACAAATGCGACTGACAACATCAAGGCACCACCGACATTAGCATCAAAGCATAATGATTGGCAAGCATTATGCTTCCGTCACGCAAGAAGCATGCATTGAGTTCCTAAGATTGAAAAACTGCATCCTAGTACTCCTCTTGACATTGTACATCTTCGCTCTCTTTTTATCTTGTAGGGAGCTAGAGTTGGACCTTGACAAAGACTTGAAGCCAACCTTACAGCCATGAGCTTTTGGGAGGACATGATGCAAGCCGTCAGGAAGATGGGCGACCCTGACGAGCTTGCAAATGGCGAAGACCTCATCATCCTGAAGCTGGAAAACCCACTGCCAAGCAGCCGATCTGTCCCGCAGCCGTTGACAGCTGATGCTAGCCGCTCAGTGTTCACAACAGGCCGGGATGGTGTTATGAGCTGCCGCAGCTTTCTTGTTAGGCAGTCCTATTCCACCGTACTGTTCTCCGGTTTACCCGAGCTCAAGTCAATGAAGGGGTTCGTTAATGCTTTAAGGGACATCGTCTCAAAGACGCAAGAGCTCATTATTGTGCACAACAGGTAAGTTTTTGTTCAGCTCTGGCTTCCGTACATATAAGCGGTATGCACTTCAAGTCATCTGCAAGGATTGCTAGCAGCGGTCACCATTTTTCAGGTCCACAAACTCGCCGCACACACTGTGTGCAAGCTCCGTATGACGGTTCATGATTGAGAAAATGGCGAGCTGGTACGTGTTCATGATCATGAACACGTGCCAACTCACCGACTTATCAGTGCTACCATATGGAGGCTTGGACGTTGCAGACCTCCGAGACACCTCCTAAAACACGCACCAGTGCGCAGACAGCACAGACGGACCTGTTAAATCATGACCGCCTGCCGATGGTGTCGCCACCTCACGTATCATGGCTCAGTGCATATCCTCGTAGCATTGTTCATTCTCTGGTAAAACACGGTTTTTAGGGGCGAAGCTCCTTAAGCTGTGGTTCGGTTGTCACGTATCGTCGTATCGTGTAACCTACACCACTGTTTATGAAGTGCTCACTAGATGGCGTGATGGCGCTGCGGTGCTCGCTTCATTCAGATGTATGGGAACGCGTAGTATGGGAGTCTGTCTGTCTGTCCGTCCGTCCAAGCGCTGTGGTGCTGCTTAGCTAGTACGTGAATTGATCAATAGATGGTGCGAAGGCGCTCGCTGCGTGCTCAAGTGTGATAGGAGAGTGCTAGATGGCGACACACAGTGTTTGTCACGTCTTTGATGATGTACTGGGCAAGATTCACGGAAGATTCACGGTTTTTACCGATGAACCTCTGCAGCTTCGCCCACTTATCATCATTCACCTCATGGATATGCTGTGATTTTTTTTGCCCAATTCTATACCTCAGACATGTTATTAGGAAAATCAGGTTAAACCAGATTTCCCCCTCAATTGCAATACCACTTACCATCTTACTTTTTAACAATGTACACAGTTTGCAGTAACCTGTACCGGGACAACAAAGTAATATCTCTTTAGCCAAGACGACCAGTGACATACAGTTCTATTTCACAAGCTGCATGCATCACTGTGGATGCTGTGCAGTTCTCATTTGTAAACTTGACTTTGTAAATATTGCTAGAAATAACCTGATTTCTTCTCGGCTATCGTAATGAAAAATAGCGCCTGATTTTTACCTTCAAATGTAAAACCCAAGAACGAATGACCCTGTCTACGTATTGTGGAACCATATTGCTAGAGCAAAGTGTGGGACTGTGGTAGTGTGTTTGATGACAATGTGTGTAATGAAAAAGCAGACAGGAGGTACAAAAGAACAATGCAGACAAACTCAGAGTGCCGCCTAACGTGACGCACATGAATCTGTATGTGCATGTGATCACAAGCATCTTTGTAAACATGCTTTGCCAGTTGTGTTTGTGATCACTTAAGTGTTTGTGGTTGTTTAGGACCATTAATAAAGTTCAATTGGCAGCCAGCACTTGTATCAGTTGCTACTTTCCATCCTCTGTCTGCTTTGGCATTGTGCACTTAAGTGACGTGGTGACCCTGCAGTCCCTTAGAGGTTCTGAGAAAACTCGTCTGATAACAGATTCTTTGGGAAGAGAAAAGAAATTTTTTTTTCTTGTACACCCCTTTAGAAGGCTGTGCAAATGGACATGTTGCCTTTGCAAGGTTTCTTTTCATCAAGAACACTCATGGAACCGACATATGTGTCTATGATACTTTGCAGTTATGTGAAACATCGTGAAATGTTGATACCAGCACCCAGTGACTTAATTACACTAATTCCAGTGCATATACTCGATGTGTTAAACCTGTCTGTTTTCTGTAGAATTCCACTTTCCTTATTAAATGCAACAGATGTCTTTGGAGCAAGTTTGAGTGATTATGTAAGGAGAGCAGCATATCAGTGTCTTATGTGTACTTTGATAGGGACTACGGATTTGGCCCTGAAGTGATGCTCTGTGACCTCATTACTGCTTGAAGTAACAAACATACGGGCACGTTGGTATTGTACTCATTCGTCTCACACAAGGCGCGTAAGGACTGGGCGAAGATGCGTGGAGTGATAACGCCTCTCCTTGTGTGTCTTGTATGCCAGATGAAGAAACCTATTGCATTTGAACCTCTTTATAAGAGACACACACTGGTAAGCAATTTCTGCCCTTAAGGTGAGGTGTCTCTCATAAGCAGGGTGCCATGTTTTCATTTTCTGAACAACGGTTATTTCGGTACAGTACTACTAAGCTAACCACAAAAGAGGGCTGCATCCTGTCGGAAAGGGGGTACATGCGCCTTCATGTTAAGTAATTTGCTTGATGGTTTGTCACTCGAGAACACAATTCATGTTTTCTGGAGCATAGCTTTCTCACACTACCTTGTTATCATTTTCCTTCATTTTTTCAGTGAATTAACTGCTGCTAGCAGCGTACAACACTGTATTTAGAGTCAAAATATCGGCTAGGAGCAACAATCCTGACCGAAATTTGAGGATATTTTGTTTCTTATAAGAACTTGTCCTCAGCTACATTTGTGTTACAAAAAGGCCTAACTAATGAGCAAGGTGGCCGACCTCATGAGTGGTGTCTGAGTGCGTTATAAAAGGGCTCAGCTGTACTGCTGTTCGGTGTTGAAAATGGCAACGGTCATGCAGGGACCGGATGGTGGACCTCATGAGCTGGTTCACCAAGGTGAGCAGGCTGATACTGTACCACGACCTGATGCTGCAGACGGAATGCACGAGCAACATGCGAGAGATGGCGCAGCTGTCGCACCTCCGCCAGGTCTGGGGCACCACGCCGGCTGTCGGCACCGAGGAGCTCTTCCTCTGCCCCTTGACGCTCACCATGCTGCTTGCAAACTGTCCTGCGGTGAGAGCGACATTGCGCGTCTGTGCCTTCTACGAAACGTGGCTCGCATGCCCAAGCCAGTGCTTTGGTGGTTAACAGTCTGGGCACTTTTCAGTACTGAAAAGGACAGAAAGTTGAACGAGTTGGTAACAGTCCACAATCAAAAGAATAGGCGTGCAGGACACGGACACAAGGAGAGCAGTGAATGCGTGAAGTGCATGCGTGAGTCAGCCGTCGATTAGCTTAAACAGAGAGGAGATAGAAAGCCTTAGGAGTTGTCTATCGCGAAGACCGGCACGTGTAACCGTTTGACAGGTGGCGCTACCATTCCGAAGCATGCGCAGATAAGCTGTGTGTCTTCCTTCTTTTTCACCTCTGTGCTGTGCATCAGTTGTTAGTCGGCGTTCGTGTTGTTCACTGCTCTCCTTGTGTCCGTGTACCTGCACGCCTCTTCTTTTGATTATTTCAGTACTCTGTGTTATGACAGGCGATGTTGCAAATGCTAGAAAATGCTTCTATAACTCCTTCCATTCACAACTGCAAAAGATTGTGTGTGGTAAGATATATGCCATGCTGGGGCCGTTGGCAGGAATTTTTTTCGGGAGGGGCCCACTTGCTGGAGGCCTAGACCTTTCAGGAAAAAGCATCTGTTTTCATTATTTTCTTTCAGTAAGAATCGCAGTATGCCCAATAAGTGGTTCTTCTTTAATGCAATGTTATTATTGCGCTTAAATTTTACGTTAATATCAACACAACCCCGAACCAAAATTTCCGGAGGGGCCCGGGCCCAGTAGGGCACCCCCCCCCCCTGGCTGCGGGCCTGATGCCATGTATTGTGACGTTCCACCAACCCTCGTAATTTTCTGTTGTAACATAGTGCATAACAGTGGAGGTTTCAGCCTCTTTCTGCAGAACAAGCTAAATCATGTCGCTGTAGTCAGTAGCTGCAGCGTGTCATGCAATACCATGTCAGCATGCCATAATAATACCGTGTTAAATTATGGAGAAGCATAGTGCTAAACATTGGCAAAAAAAGACTTTTTTATTGCACAACCAATTATTGCACAATGTATCTTGACAATACATTGAAGATTCATTTCTTTGATTAAGGCATAATCAGCTAATTACAGTAAAACCTTGTTATAACGAAATTGAAGGGGGAGCAGTAATTACTTCGTTATAACCATTAGTTCATTATAACCAATATCAATTTAATCTATAGGAATTTCAAGGGGAATTGTGACTGCTTCGTTATATCTGATAGTTCGTTATATCCGGGTTCGTTATAACGAGGTTCTACTGTAACTGCACCCCACACAGTAACAAACAACCCAGAGAATCAAGTCAGGACGTTAATAATGTGCCAAGAAACTTGAGTCATTGTTTTAGGCTATTTCGAAGCAAGTTTAGACTGTTGAACGGTGACACAAGATATGTCCTTGTTTACGCTGCAACAAAAGCTCAACATTGAAAAGGTATACAGCACAGTAGAATAACACAATCTACTTCTATTCATCTTTCAATAAAAGCAAATCACAATGATAACACTGGTAGAACGAAACATTGCTCCTCCAATGCAGGAAGCTCATGAATATATTTATTTTGAGAAATTCAGAAAAAAAAACATTGTTTTCTTCCTCAGTCTAAAAAGGGTATGATGTGCAGTTTAGGTTCTTTAAAGCAGGATAATTATTAAATTTGGCCATGAAAATTTGTGAATAGGTGCATAATGACTCTAGGAACACGAATATTTCATCAGCAAAAACTAGATTTCTTTACCAACGTTCAGTCCCAAAATACCACATCCCCCTTTAATCTTTGTTTGAATATGACAAGTGCTCGAATATTTATTCATACCTATTTATTTGTCCCATACTTTCACTTTGTTTTCGCAGCTGTCTGAAATCCAAGCGCCTGTGGACGAGATGGTGTTGCTCGCGGAGCGGTTTGCGGTACACTCACCACATTTGCCGCCCATGTTTCACGACGTCCGGGAGCTGACACTGGGTTGTTACCTTCGACGAAGCAGCCGGAATGCAACGATGATGCGCGACACCCGCCTGTCTTGCATGAAGAAAGCGCTCGAACGGTATCCGAACCTTGAGCAACTGCAGGTAAGTCGTACCTCATTCAAGGGTGAAGGCACCCCGTCATTTCCAGGTGCAAATTTTGAGGAACTGTGGACGAAATCCTAAAATTTGCTGTAGTTTACTCTGAAGCACTAAACATAATGGTTTAAGGAAGTTGAAGGTGCACTCAAGGGGGAAAAAAATGTTCGCGTATTACTAGGTTAGCTTTCTACAATACCAAAAACACCAATGTTGCGAGAAAAAGATGCCTGGTAAGATGATGGTAAGAAAATGGCCAAAAAAAAAATGTGGGTGGCGGTGCCGCTTTGAAGTTCCAGCACCGCCCCGCCACGGTGGTCTAGTGGCTATGGTACTCGTCTGCTGATCCGAGGGTCGCGGGATCAAATCCCGGCCGCGGCGGCTGCATTTCGATGGAGGCAAAATGTTGAGGCCCGTGTGCTGTGCGATGTCAGTGCACGTTAAAGAACCCCAGGTGGTCGAAATTTCCGGAGACCTCCACTGCGGCAGTCTCTCATAATCACAGTTGGTTTTGGGATGTTAAATCCCACAAATCAGCCAAATCAAGGCCATCCATTAATGCACGCTCGCCTCTCAACACGCTGCACCGAACCTGTAATTCCGATTATCGCTATAGCGCTATGGGAGGGGGGGGGGGGGAGGTCCAGATAAACTCTGAGCCTCCCACCACATCACCCCTCACAAACCCTTGAGGATGTTGACCTATGCACTTTTCGTTTGACCACTGGCGCAGGTGACGACAACATCCCGAAAGGTCCTTGCCTGCATCCCAGAGTTCTCCAGGCTCAAACGCCTTTCTGTCATGTACGGCGCTGCCCACAAAGGAATGTGTCCCTTCGACAACTCCATCACCAACGTGCTGCATGCGCTGCCGCTGACGCACCTGACGCTAAAGTACTTTGGGGGCGTGGTCCTGTCTACAATTGACAGTAGCTGCCAGAACCTTGAGTGCCTGTCTTTATTAGGTTGTGACATCTTGGACGAGAAGATACAAGCTGGCTCCTTTTCGAAACTGAAATCTCTCGCCCTCAGCGACTCCATCATGGAAGAGGCATTCTTTACCCTCCTCAACGCCGCCGAGGGACTGACCGACCTTCACCTCGACGGCGAGTGGATAATATCGGCGTACGTGGGCGGGCCGCCGAGTCCAGTGTATCAACGACCAATGCACTTTGCATTGGAGCAGCTTACCCTCGCCACAGACTGGACAGTGCCCGCCCTGTGCGTCACGATCGAGGAGCTACGCAGGCTGATCGAATCGATGCCGCTGCTCAGGCACCTGACGACAGACAGCTACGACATCCGACTGTGCGTGCAGCACTACTACCCACGCGTAACGCTGGCGTGGACGACGTGCACGACCTGCACGGCCGAGTTCCCGAAGATGAACACGATGCAACACGAGATCTGGCAGGCTGTGCACGGGGACGACGTGGACGACGAAAAGACGTAGCCGCGAGAAATTTCTGTCCCCTCTTGGTTGAGGACGGCCGAAACGGTGTCTGTCGACAAGGGCAATCGCCACGGCGCTGAGCCGTTGCTGACCATTCCAAGAACACCACAGCATCATGCTTAGCGCACCGTACATGCTTACAGGGTTGTAGGTCGACCTCCCGCCCAATTTCAAGCAAACGAGAAGGCTAGAGACGTGGAAATGGCAAGATTTTGAGTGTGAAGTGAATAATTATCGAATAATGTTCAAATGTTGTTTTTACAATGCCACGTTAGGTTACGGAAAAATGTGTTTCTAAACACGGACAAAAGAAGCTCGTGCTCATCTGCACGAGTTAGCTTCGCTGCAGTAACAGAGGTGTTAACTTGCCGCCTACATGAGTGTTAAGTTCGATGCACCAAGCAAATGTTGTACTCCATTTCATGCATCAGGTGCAACACTGAAGGCTGTGCAGGCAATCTGTAAAGAAAAGAAAATGACAGGTGGTTTACCGTATTTACACGATTGTAAGTCGACTCGAATGTAGGTCGACCCCCCAAAATTGCATCCCTCAGAAAAAAAAAAAAGCACTGTTCACATCGTGTGCACCATTCACGGTCACTGTCGTATTGCTGGTCATGTCGAAGTATACGGGTGTTTGGTCGGCACTGCCGATCTGGCCAAGCAAATACTGCCGGGTGTCACGTAGTTAAAGGAAGTGCTTATGGAAGGCGAGGACCTTTTCCTCGTATGCGGCCGACAACTTTTGGCACACGCTGGTGCGTCGACGCAGAGAAAAGCCTGCCCTCTTCATAAATTTCAATGCCCAAGCCCTGCTAGATTTGAACTGAGCCTTTGCTATCCCTGCCTCAGAAGCATAGACACGGTATTGTTTTGTTGCGTGATCATATCACAGGTGACCAACAGCGATCGATCGCGTAAATCAGTCACGTATGCCGCAAGCTTCTTCTCCAGCTCCGGAAAGCGTCCAGACTTTGGCCCGCGAAAGCCACGGCGCTTGGAGTCGCATGAGATTTCCTCATGCTGAACCCGCCACTGCCGCACCGCACGCTCACTGATCCGAAACTTGTGTCCTGCTGCGCAGTTGTTAGTCTCCTCGGCATGGAGAATAGCAGTCCGTTTTAACGCTGCTGTGAACGAGCGCCAATAGTTCTTGGGGCCCAGGGCACTCATGACAGACGGCACGATTCAGCATAACACAGACGCACGCGGCGACACGGCCGCTTTGAAAATAGTACCACACAAAGCGAAGCTCTTCCGTCAACTACCAGTACCCCCTATACGTTGGCTCTTCCATCAATGGTTGATGCTCCCACAAGAGCCGTGCGCGCTCGGTAGATTTTAAAGAAAGAACAGCTTTTGTATAAAAACGCGCAATAACCATGCACTGTGGGATGAGCGGGAAACTTTATTCACAATTATGAGAACACATTCGCTGCGAGATGACTCCAGCAGCGGCTGCCGCACGATACCAAAACAAACATGGCTGCAGATGGAAGTCTCCGCTCGCGATTTCCATTTATTCGTGAGTACGTTACTCGCATTCAAGAAGCTTTTTGTTTGTCTCAAATAAACAAAATGAGTGATAGCGAGTCCTTTAATTCGATGCACGGCGCTAACGTAGCGCCATGCATTCACGTTAATACACTTCCGAACACGACGGTGGGAGGTTAGTCACTCTAAGTATGGTGGCCAAAGGGCACAGATCGGGAACGCCAACTTTCAAAGTCGGCATCACCTTTACTTGCGCCAGAATGTAGGCAATGGTAAATTAATACGCTACGCTTTGGCCGTGACCATGGAAACGAGGGCGCAAAGCTGTCCCCACCTAGCAGCACCCCTAATATCTTGTTTCTCTTGCCGTTACTAGCGGCACACGGTTCGACTTCGATTCTAAGTCGACCCCCCAACATTGGATTGTCAAATTTGAAAAAAAGGGTCGACCTACAATCGTGTAAATACGGTATTACTTCGACAAACATAAAATACAGACTTGCACATCTCTTCTGTTTCCCCAGCATTGCAGGCTTTGTTTGTCAAGCCGATGGCAAACGTGGCTGCTGGCAAAGCGTTTTATCACTTCTGACTCACCACAAGCAGCTGACTACATTTTGGTAGCGGAAGTACACAGCGCTAGCTTTGACAGCATTGCACCTGGTGTATGAAACAGAGTACAGTTTTGCCACAGTACACGATCGTTAGCTTTGTCACATTGCATGAAGTGTTAGCTTTGCCGCAGCACACAAATGTTTCTTCACTGCAGTACATCAGTGCTATGTGGCAAAGCATACTACATGTGCACGTCACGAGACAGCATAGCCTTATAATTAGAAACTCAGAGTAGTTCAGATAGTCATAGTGGTCGAATGAAATAGCAATGTTATTTGAAAATTATTCCAAAGTCGCAATATCCACACACTCCTGTAAAAGACCTCACTGGTGGTACATGTTTTGCCTTCGATAAGTAACTCCTTAACTTTAGATTTTGGGTTTCAAGGAAATGGGTCGACGTACAATCATGTGAATACGGCACAGGGTGATGCCATGCACAACATTCAGTAAACAAGATGCCCCGCGACGGTGGTCTAGTGGCTATGGTACTCGGCTGCCGATCCGAAAGTCGCGAGATCGAATCCCTGCCGCGGCAGCTGTGTTTCGATGGAGGTGAAATGTTGAGATTCGTGTACTGTGCGATGTCAGTGCACATTAAAGAAAAAGAACCCCTCCAGAGCCCTCCACTACGGCGTTTGAGATCTCATAATCAGATCGTGGTTTCGGGGTGTCAGACACCAGAAATCAATCAAGCAGTAAACAAGATGGATACAGTTCCAACGCCCCTCTGAAGCCTGACGTCTATTCTTATGAAAAGCCTCTGTGTGCTTGAAAAGATGCCTGAAGCAGTTTCTTTTCAGTTGTGCAAATGGTTAGGCCATAGGCAAGAACAATTAAAATTTAGCCCCGTTCCACTTTGCACATTTTCTCAACTTCTCCACCAAGTGGTCAGAGCTAAGCTTAGCCTTGCAATGTTTGTATGTATGTATGTACGCCTGTATGTGAAAAGTTGCTGGTGCCTTGATCCCTGTACTACCAGCTGCAGCCACAAACCTGGTTGTTCCTTGAATTTTCCACTGGTACTTGCACTAAAAAGCCGATCAGATCAATCATGTGAGTGAAATTGCAAAACCATGCCATGTCCCAAATGTAGGGCTGGCAAACAACGTGGTGTGGGAGTTCTGCTGCCTTCTGTAGTGATGCACTTCTCGAAGTCCCAATTTTAGATTATGCTTTGTGATCAGCGTGGTTAAATCAGTCTTTTAATGATCGAAGTACTCGCACTGCCAGCTGGTTAGGCTTGTAAAAATTTTCGGAACCATTTCCGGGTGCCTTCAAATGTGGACAGTCGGCAGCATCACGGAAGCAGCGTCGATTATTGTGGAAATGCCTTCACAACAGCGCACAATTGCTTGGTGCTGGTCAGAGTGGTGCCATGCGTCCCTGTCCAAAGCCTTGCCATATCAATTCACATGAAAGGCCTCTGTGTGCTGCAGCATTTAATCGCCGCATCATTGCTGCATACCGCAAGACAGAGGACCAGCGCACAGACCAAGGATGTGATGAATTTTAAGTGATGACTATTTGTTTGTGAGACTGTGTTGAACAAGCCTGTACTCTGATGTGAGAGTGTTCTTGTTCGGGGCTGCGGCCGGCATTTAAGAAACATTTCACGCCATAGTGTCAAGTGACTGTAGCATTTCCTTCATGATGTTACGTTGTAGGATGTGCCACACTATACTTCTGCACTGAAAATGTCATCAGCAGGTGCCGTCTGGTATAGCTGGCTTGCACGTTGGAGCTGCTGGCAGCCAGTGTGCGTGATGTTTACCACATCACGTGGTGTATGTAACTGCAAACATTCGTGTCTCCATTCAATACTCCTGTGTGTCTGCTGCCAAGTTACACAGGACCAGCGTTCTGTACGGTCATTCACCCTTGACAAAGGGTGTTAACACTTTCACTGTAGGGTGTCAGACTGTTTACAAAGCATTTGTAGTGTGGTGTTCTAGCTCCTCAAATTCTTTGTCCACCAAATAGCACACACAAATGGCATGCTGTGTCACCGTGGCTGTGCTGTTGGCAAGAAGGTGCAAATTGAGATGTGTGTAGGACATGCCCTCCATTTCATCTAAAAAATTTTTTTGCAAGTTGTATTTGTCTGTATGTCCTCTCTAATTGTGACTGGACAGACTCGCATTGTCTTTTTTTTTTTTACTAGAGTTGTCTTGCGAGTGGCATGGGGTGATTAAAAGCGGCTAAATTGATGTACTCGGGACCAGCAGGCCTTGTTCGCTTGCATTCACCGAGTTGATCTCGGGATTGGGAAGGAAAGGTATTATCATGTCGCAGGACCACTAACAATGCGTGAAAATGGGCACAGTGTGGAGGTGGAATTCGGTCAGACTTCGGTCAGATAAGTTTCCTGGCAGCCTAGCATAATTTGTGATTTGCTGGCACTTGCATTATTGGTCTTCACATTAGAGCGGCCTTGAAAGGACTTTCGCTGTTTCATACAGGCGAATGGCATTTTATTCAGTCCAAAGAAGTCCTCGCCATTATGAGGTGTCTATGTAAAGCATTATATTTAGTGTTCAAACGTGATCATTGCTGAACACGACAGCACTTCCTCTCAAATGCCCAGGTGGCCCTTCCTATTCTACCTACAGTCGAACCACGTCATAGTAAATTCAGTGTGACATGTAAATTGCTTCATTGTATCATCATCATCAGCAGCAGCCAATTTTATGTCCACTGCAGGACGAAGGCCTCTCCCAATCCTCGCCATCCTTGCCTGTCCTGCGCGAGCTGATTCCATTTGATGCCTGCGAATTTCTTGATGTTGTCCCCCCCATCTTACTCTCTGCCGCCCACGGCTGCGCTTACCCTCTCTTGGTATCCATTCCGTCGTTCTAACTGTCCATCGGTTATCTAGCCTTCTCATCACGTGGCCTGCCCATGTCCATTTTTTCTTCTTAATATCGTTCATTATGTTGGCGACCCCCGTTTGTTCTCTGACCCACTCGGCTGTCTTCCTATCCCTTAGTGTAACGCCTATCATTTTCCGTTCCATTGCCCGCTGCGCGGTTCTTAACTTCCTCTCTAGCTTCTTTGTAATTCTCCAGGTTTCTGATCCGTAAGTCAGTACTGGCAGGATGCAGTAGTTATATAGTTTCCGTTTGAGTGATAGTGGTAGGTTTCCGTTCATGAGTTGTGAATATCTGCCATATGCGCGCCATCCCATGTTTATTCTACGGTGGATTTCTTTTATATGGGTGGGTTCTCCAGTAAGTAGCTGTCCTAGGTACAGATATTCTTCTACGACTTCTAATGTATGGGTTTCGACCTTGAATAGACGTTTTTTTCGCCATGCCACTTACCATTATCTTTGTTTTCTGCATGTTCATCCTTAATCCTACCTTAGCGCTTTCTCGGCTTAAGTCTTCAATCATCTTTTGCAATTCGTCGCCATCATTGCTAAAGAGTACTATGTCATCTGCAAATCGCAGGTTACTCAGATATTCGCCGTTAATCCTGAGCCCTGTCTCTTCCCAGTCTAACCTTTTGAAGATTTCTTCCAAACATGCAGTAAATAGCATGGGAGAAATTGTATCTCCCTGTCTGACACCTTTCTGTATTGGGATTTTTCTGCTTTTCTTATGGAGGAGCAGGGTGGCTGTAGAATCTTTATAGATGTTGGCTATTGTGTTTATATAGCTATCACATATTCCTTGACGACGCAGTGCCTCCAGAACTGATGGTATCTCTACTGAGTCGAAAGCCTTTTCGTAATCTATGAAAGCCATATAGAGGGGTTTGTTGTATTCAGCGGATTTCTCGATTACTTGATTGACCGCATGCAGGTGGTCCATGGTAGAGTATCCTTTTCTGAACCCTGCTTGCTCTCTGGGTTGATTAAATTCAAGTGTGGCCCTTATTCTGTTTGAGATAACCTTTGTGAATATTTTGTAAAGTGCTGAGAGTAGACTGATCGGCCTGTAGTTCCTCAAGTCTTTAACATCTCCCTTCTTATGTAATAATAGAATATTTGCGTTTTTCCAGCTTTCGGGTACATTTGAAGTTTTGAGGCATTGAGTGTATAGTGTCGCGAGCTTTCCAATAAGGAAGTCTCCGCCATCTTTGATCAAGTCGGTGGTTATGCCGTCATCTCCAGCCGCTTTTCCGCGGGACATGCCCTGTATTGCTTTCCTAACTTCGTCCGCAGTGACGCATGGGATTTCGTAGTCCTGCTCGGCATTTAATACACTTATGGTGGGGAGACTCCTATTTGAGCTGTATAGTTTGGAATAGAAATCCTCGGCCACTTTGGTTATGCCACTAAAGTTAGTAACGATGTTGCCCTGCTTATCTTTCACTGCATGCATTATGTTCTTTCCCGCACAAAGCTTCCTTTTGGTTGTTTTGATGCTGACTCCTTTTCTGACGGCTGCTTCTATTTCTTTCACGTTATGGTTACGTACGTCCCTGACTCTACTTTTACTGATGAGCTTAGATAGCTCGGCGTATTCTATCTTGTCTCTTGAGTTAGTTATTCTCATCTGTTGGCGTTGCTTGATTAGATTTTTAGTAGACTCCGAGAGTTTACTCACAACATGTCTTGGTGCTTTGCCCCCTACTTCGATTGCTGTTTCGGTGATCAGATTAGTAATGTCTTCGTTCATCTTCTCTATATCCTCATTATCTTCCTGTCCTAAAGGCTCATACTTGTTCTTAAGTGCAATGCTAAATTCTTCTCTTTTCGCCCTGACGCTATCGAGGTTGGCCTGTTTCCTTGTGATTAGCTTTGTCCTTGTTCGCTTTAGATTGAGGGATATCTTCGCCCTTATTAGTCTGTGGTCACTAATTCTAATCTTATTAACCACTTCTGTGTCTTGTACTACACCTAGATCAGTGCACATTATGAAATCTATTTCGTTTTTCGTTTCTCCGTTGGGGCTTTTCCACGTCCATTTCCTGTTCCTACGTTTCTTGAAGAAAGTATTCGTTACACGGATGTGGTTTCTTTCGGCGAATTCTACTAGCATGTCCCCTCTGCTATTCCTATCTCCTTCTCCGTAATTACCGACGGCACGTTCTCCTTTTAGTTTCTTTCCTATTTTCGCGTTGAAGTCCCCCATAACAATCGTATATTGGGTCTGTACCTTGTTCATTGCCGTTTCTACATCCTCGTAGAACTGTTCTACAGCCTCGTCACTGTGGTTGGTCGTTGGTGCGTAACTTTGTACTAGCTTTAGTTTGTATCTCCTATTTAATTTTATCACGAGCCCTGCTACCCTTTCGTTGATGCTATAGAATTCTTCGGTGTTGCCTGCTATGTCTTTGTGTATAAGGAACCCCACGCCATCTTCGCGCTTCTCTGGTAGTCCTCTGTAGCAAAGAATGTGTCCCTCATTAAGCAATAAGTACCCTTCTCCTGGTTTCCTAACCTCGCTAAGGCCAGTGATATCCCAATTAATACCCCTTAATTCTTCTAGTAGTTCAGCTAATCTGGCTTCGCTTGAAAGGGTTCGCGTGTTAAGAGTCGCTACGTTTAATTTCCAATGACGGCCTGTCCGAGTCCAGAGGCTCTTTGAGTCTTTTGTTCCAATACCCGTGTGGTCGTATCCGTGGCTGGAAGCTCTGTTGATGTCGTCGTCGTAGGTCCAGGGTTTGGTTGGTCCGGTAACTTACCGGACCGTTGTATCTTACCGGACCGTTACCGGACCATTGTATCTTATGGTTCGTTATAAATGTATTTTCGTAGCACTTTTATTGGCAGTACTGTTTTTATTTAATTTGTTATAGCCAGTCATTCATTATAGTGAGGTCTTACTTAGAACGAATGATGCCCTTCAATAAAGCAAGCTGATAAGCGTCCTGCGGAATGCGATCAAGGATACGTAAGGTATGCCCACGATTAATCTCAGTGGCTGTCATATGTTGACTGGTGTGCCCGTAGAGATGAACCTACACGTGCATTTAATGTCGACATTTCTTCAAACCAGTGGCACATTTCCATATCCTGGCAAGGGGAGAAGTGAAATACAGCACTTGTTCCAAAAGGCTGGGGGCTTTCTGATTTGCATGGGGACGAGGATTTATGATAGTAATACAGCACTTGGTTGAGCTTAGGTAAGCCTGGCATAATTTTTTAGCAACAAAAGCATGAGTGGTGTCAGTGCTGTATGCAAGGACCCTACCTTGGTTTGGTTGACTGCTTCATGAATAATGTCGCACTAATTTTGCGTGCCCCTGCAACACCCCCTGTCTCTGTAATTCAACAGGCACAGCACTAGTTTATAAAAAAAAATCGTAGAAAATCCAAAATATACTGTTTCTCACCCCCAGTTGACATTAAGACAAACCCCGAAATTTGAATACCTAGGGAAACCTATGGTTGTGACGTTCTAGTGGCTTTGGCACTCGGCTTCTGATACGAAGGTCACTGGATTGAATCCCGGCAGCGGTGGCCACATTTTGATGCAGACTAAATTCTTACGTGTACTGTGTGGTGTCAGTGCATGGTAAAGAATCTCGGCTGCTCAGAACTTCCAGAGCCCGTCACTACTGTGTCTTTCATAATTATATTTTGGTTTTGGCACTTAAAACCCTAGAAGTTCCATGTTGCATGTTTCTCTCTAGTACATTCTCCAAAACGACTCTCACGCGCGTGACACTGTCATGTTATTCCCTGAGGCATTTCAGTCACATCAGTGCATTGCGTTGCATGACCACCGTAAGGTACGAACAACTGTTTCGGTTGTGTCAAAAGTTTAGTGTCACTCTAGACAAATGTACTGGCACATATGTATCGCCAGTGTCATTCACACGCAATACAAGAGCAAAATTTGGACTCATCGTTGTCGCATTAAAGGCTTGGTATATTCATGCTAGTGGAAACTGCCATCTTCTGTGCCATTGACTTGCATTTTGAACGCCAGTGTGCTGCCGTTCTCAGCACCTCGAACTCGCAGTGTATTTCTCAGGCACTGGGTGAAATACACTCTTCTTACTGCTCTTTGCAACTGATCATGTAGTTATTTTTAAAAAAAAGATGCGTAAAATTTGAGAAATACGTGATGCAATCACAGATTGTACAAATGACAGTATCGTAAATTGCGAATGACACACTGCTTTTCCACGTGACTGCGCTGCCAAAGTAGCAGTTGCTGCACTGTAGTGCGCTCATTGGAAGTATCTCATTTGCCAGTCTGATAGAAATATTGCCGCAGAAGTTCGCAACTTCTACTGTGATGCTCGATTTTGCAAGTACATAAAGTGTTATTGTGACTTCAAATAAACAGACTTCATGAGTGTTTGAAGACATTTTGTGTGGACTATAGTGTTCTAAGCACTTGGCATACATCTCATGAGAGAAGGCTTTTTGTCTCCCTAAATTCCTAGCAGGCCAGTCGTGCTATTGTGTGCACGAATTTTGATGTTGCTTGGGCCATTTATTGTTATCACCCCATATGTAATGACTCTGGAAATGACACTGATGACTGGCTATAATACTATTGAGTGCCTTTATAATGATCCACTCTTGGCCTTCACGATACTTCATTAAAGATAACCTTGTTTTAGCGGTCGTGTATGTTTATGACCAGAGACACAAGGGATCTTTCATTGTACTGGTCATCTTGCTGTTGGAAAATTTATGCAATAAATTCTTAGTGAATTAAAATCGCTTAAACAGAAGGACCACCTCAATAGAACAGCGGCCTCCAATTTGGCTCTTGCAACTTACTTTCTCCAAAGGCAATAAAAATTTAGGCTACCTGCGCTGCATGTTAACTACAGCGCAAAGAGATGTGTTCTCATGGAGGAAGCTGTCGCGTGGCGGAAACTACAGACTAATTCCTTCCCATGTCTCTTCACCCTACACCTCTTTCATCCCACACAATATCCCTCATACTGCCCCTACTGTGGAGCGGAGCCCACAGTTTATCACTGCACGTGGGAATGCCCATGTCCACCGGGCTGTTCCCCTATCCCATCACCATCACATTCCTCCTGGGAGACTGTGCTGACCAGCTCAGCGCCGCGGGAGCAGCGTCGGCTGATCCAGCGAGCACGTGGAGTGGCGCGAGCTAATGGGGCCCTGAACTAAGGGCTCCACCCTACGAGGAAGATCCCTCTTTTCATTCAAATAAATGTTTTCTCTCTCTCTCTCTCTCATGAAGTAAATCGGCTAACGTTCCTCTCCCAAAGCTGTGCCCTGCCTCAGGTTAGTGTGTACACTGTAAGTGTTTAGGCTGTGCCTGAAACAGCGGCAACATCGTGGGAGGGTGGTGCCACATCGCCGTAGCGCACATGAAGTTTTTAGCGTAGCAGTAGGAGCACTAGTGACAGCAGCACCAGGAAAGCACTAGGGTGGCTGGGATAGAGTGGTAACTGGGGCGAACGCTAATGCACTGCGTCCCCCGTTTCAGCTTGGTCGTGGCGGCGTCTGGAGAGCGAGCTTGCTCGCATGTAGAATGCCCAGTTTCGATGGCTAAAACACCACGCTTGGTAGGAGACACTTGGTAAAACGGAAAACGCCGAAAGATATACTAGTGGCGACGCCACTCTGAAGGTTACCGCACTAATATATGTGACGTCATAATTCCTTGCTAAGGCCTACGTTTTTATTTACGTTACGTCGTAATGAAACGAGAGACAACATATACAGCGTGTTTCAGAATACTTGATCGAGCCAATGCGCAGAAAACACGAAAAGAGGGAAGAGTTGTGACGTCAGGTGGTCCATGTTTCGGCGCGAAATTCAAAAATGATATGTAGGCCTTGATTTCTTATCGGCGATACATTTACGCTTAGAAAAACCTCTGGTAAGTTACACTATCATAATTCTATGATAATTTGAATTGAACCACCCAGAACACCGCTGTAGGTGTGAGGGGTCAGCTTTCGTTTTTCGAAATGCACCTTCCTAATCAAAGTATCTGCCGCTGCACCGCCCCTCCCCCTTTTCGAGATTTAAACGCAGCCAGGCCTAGTCTCAATTCCTGAGGGAATCCCTGGAACAGCCCAAGAAATTTCATCCAGAACACAAACCGTGAAATCATATCGGCTGTAAATACACTAGCTTATAGACAGACCGCCCCGCCACGTTGGTCTAGTGGCTATGGTTCTCGGCTGCTGATCCGAAGGTCGCGGGTTCGAATCGCGGCGGCGGCGGCTGCATTTCGATGGAGGCGAAATGTTGAGGCCCGTGTGCTGGGCGATGTCAGTGCACGTTAAAGAACCCCAGGTGGTCGAAATTTCCGGAGACCTCCACTACGGCGTCTCTCATATTCACAACTGGTTTTGGGACGTTAAACCCCACAAAACAACAACAACAATAGACAGACCACTGATAACTTCCTATTTTGACATTTTTAAATAATTGAATAAAAGAAAAGCCAGGAATATTCTAGAAAACCAACTGTGAAATCTCGCTTCGTGGCCAATCCAGCCAATCCCTTGCATTGTGCATTCGCCACACAAGAAAGGCGAAGAAGAAGAAGCTCTGTTCTCGACATCACGATGAAGACGCGCCTCATCCTCTACGGCGTAACGATCGGCGTCCTGCTGTGGGCCGCGACTGTGATCTCGTTCTTTCTATTTTTCGACAGCTCAAACGTCATCATTCAACGGCTCCGGGGCAGGACGCGACCTGGTTGACCCCCGTGGCCAGGTGACTATAGGGCGTTCGCGGACCCCACGCTTGACGCCCAGCGTCCTGAAGGGCCGCAGCTAGGGTTCTGCTATAGCTGTCCTAAGCGTCGTGTACTGGACACCTGCGTGCCAGCTCGCATATGAACCAACAGGGATTGCAAGACGGTCACCAGGCTAGGCTGTGAGAGTGCGACCAACGCCTCGTCAACCGAGCGATGCGTGCAAAGCTGAGGCGGACTTCGTGGTCGACTCGTGGTGGTTGGACATCGTCTCGTCGTGGCCGGAGACGTTGGACAGGACTCCGCTTTCTGTTTCTTAGCTGACGACCAAGCCATGAAATGCCAAGGACAGCTACGCACAGTACACGAATAAGTCTCGTCAAGTTTGAACGGCACCGTGAGTTGCATGATTGACACCCGTGGTGAGGTGATGAGATAGTAGAACAGTTATTCAATGCCAGTGGTGAGACGATGAGACCGCTAGAGTTCGGATTCTTCTTTTGTGCACGCATGCCTGTCCTTCTGTATAGTGTTTTTTGGAAGTGACGTGTCTGACTATTTTCGCTGTTCTTGTGGCAAACTATCGTCGCTCCGCAGCGAAGGCAGCTTGACGAACATTTCAAACCGCTTCGCTTTTGAAATATTCAACCTGGTATATTGTGTTCAGGTCAGTCGGCGAGGTGACATGCACGTGGCCAATGTCGGCCCGTGTCGTCGTACTCATGCTGCAGATGCTCTTCACAAAGACGTGCACAGCCTTTTCTTTTTGATGCTGTTGTACTGTTTCATAAACATCGGAACCTGTGACGCCTCATATAGCTGTCACGGGGAGCTCTCCAACACGACATCGCTTATCGCACCTCGTGTTGGCGAGGCGTCCTGAATGATGCATGTGCACGTTCACGTTGTACATGTGCCAGCACAGACGCATTTGACGCTCATCCGCAAATACTTAACGTTATGTTGCCCGAGGAGTCGTTGAATTTAGCCCCGCGCCGGTCTCCCCCATGCTTTGCTAAACACGGAGGCAAACGGAAACCGGTGTTTCCGTCGTCTCAGATGTCTTCTCGCTTGGAAGCCACAATTACAATTTGAATTCCGCGCTCGTATGCCCAACGCGGCCTCCGCGATGGACAGCCGGATGTCGGTTGCGGAGGCCATAGTCATTTGATGTTGAGAGAAGCAAGTTCAGATTGATCATTAGATTAACAAACTCTGTAGTGAGCTACTCTATGTACCTGGCACTATACTACGGCAGCAATCGCTTGCGTCACGTAGTGTGAGACATTCATCATCATCATCATTAATTTATAAGTCTGTCGAATCCAAATCGATTCGTAGCTCTTGGCTCCTTACCTCGATGCAGGAATGCCGCGCGCGGTGGGCTGGTTGCGCTCTTGCGAGCTCGTTCCTAGTACATTGAGCAGCTACATCGAAGTTGAACGTAATTTAAGACACAGAAGATGCCGCTAAGGTATCGCGACGTCACGGATTAACGATATAACCTTACTGTGCCCAATTTCAATGAAGAAGAGCTTCGCCTGCCTGTGTGTTCAAATGCTATAGCCGAAAATCCAAGCTCTTTCCTCGGGCTCCCTTGACCCACCGGTACTGTACACACATGATACATTGGAGTAGCTAATGACAAGTTTAATGATTCTATAACATCACGCTTTCGTGGTTTGCTTAATCACCTAACTTTCTCGTTTTGTTCGCCTTAAAGCTGCTTATGTTGCCGTGTAGTGGTGGTTCCTGCCAAGGAGGTTGCTGCGGACATCGCCGCAATATCATTGGCCGGCTTTTAAACTAACGCAAAAGACGACGAGGAAGAAAGTAATTGATGGCTTATTGACATAGTGATAACACCCGCCTTTTCCTGTAACTTTTGTTCTATTGCTAAGAGGGAAGTGAATTGGCAGTCAGCCTTGATTTTGTTCCCCTGTCACCACACTCTTCTAAGCGTGCTTCATGTTGTGCAGAACGTATGTGCCATTTAGTAGTGACTCACGGCTGCAAGAGTAGGTGTTGCAAAAGGGCACTGTGCAGCTATAGATATCGAACTGGGAAACAGTGAATCAGTAAAACCAATAAATAATTATGCTTCGCAAACGTATTGAATTGCTTGCTCTTTTTGTCTATGCATAGACAGCAGTGGGCAGATATGTCTAATGTAGCAAGTGTGTGTGGAATTTCCCCGCCCATGTGCTCGAAACCGAGTTGCTGCTGATGGGAGTCACTGGGAGAAAAAAAAAAAAAATTGCCCGTTTATAGCTTGGGCTCGTTATGTGGCTGAGAATGATACAGTTGGAGCTAAATTTCTTCCTAAACTATAGGTCGCAGTGCACTTCTTCATAAGACTCTCAGCATTACTCGTGCCTGGGCCCCTCATTGTTATAACCTTCACTGTCCTAGAGAGATGCTTGCAAGATTCATGTGCCACTCCATCACTGTTCTGTGCATGCACTGCTTTTCAGTCACATACAGCCTTGCAATTTCAGCAAAAGCAATGTGTCTGCCCTTTCATGCATGTCCACTTGGTATTGATAAGACAGTTTTCTGCCGACGTAGACAGTTGGGTGAATCGTAGTGAATGCAAGCTTTTGAATGAATGTGGTAAGTGCAAATATTTAAGCCATTTCTATGGCGTGAAGGGTCAGAGCAGTGAGGCTGCTCTTTTATCGTTAATTGTGACATGACTGGCAATGGTGTCAGGTTATTGATGCCATTACGTATCAGTTACGTTAGTCATACCACCGTACCATCCTCCATCATTACCTGCTGAGTGTATGTGATCCTTTACCATGAACCTGCGCACATCTTCCTTTCTTTGCATTTCACAATACGGATATGCATCTGCGGGGATTGAACCTGCAACTTCGAGCTGAACCTTTTCTACTCTATTGCACATTGGCCTTTTGCATAATCACTACCATATAGCAGTAGGCTGAAAGTAAGAAAGGGTCCACTTTTCCCTCCTTCATGACGACAAACGAGTTTTGACGCACAACACATTCTCAACTTTGTACAGCTCCCACTGTTAAAAGCAGCATACGAAACAAACCCTGTGCACTTTCCACCCAAGTGCCTTCTGTTGTATCCTGCATTTGTTCAAACGTGTGTATGCTTTTTCTTTTCTGTCTTGGTACAGTTTCCTCAGGCTATTAGCACTACTTTTACCAGCTTTCTCTTGATATCACTTACGCATCATCTTTTTCTTTTTTTGCTGCAGTTCCTTCAACATGATGGCCACAGACATCATCCGCGATCTGGGTGAAGACCCCGACAAGGTTTGCGGCCACGAGGAGCACGTCGCTCTCAAGCTCGGAAAACCATGGTCGCCTTCGGCGTCCTCTTCCACGCCGTCAAACATCCCGAAGGATCTGTCCTTCAACAGCGAAGGGTGTCTACTCACAACCACCGTCGACGCCTTCGTCGAGAATCGTAGCTTCCTCAAAGAGCTCGGCGTGATTGGCGCGCTGTTTGCCGGCTGTCCGTCGTTCGACGAGTGCAAGCCATTGGCTGCGGCCGCGCGTGACGTTCTCTGCGACGTCCGGACGCTCGTGATCGTCCACAACCGCGACTTCGTGCGCACCCTGATCGACCAGTTCCGATCGGTGGAAGTGCTTGTCCTGCACCACGACATGCGACTGCAGATGCCGGAGGACGACTGGGGTGACATTGGCGGTGCTCCACCGCAACTCAAGCGGCTCATCGGCAGCACGCCGGCGTTGGGGTCGCGCAATCTGTTCCTGAGTGCGGCGACCATCTGTGGGCTGCTTGGTGACTGTCCCTATGTGAGTTTCTCTTAAGGGCGTGCAAATAGTGATTTTTGAAAAGTAAATGGAACCAAATACCATTTGTGTAGTTCTGACATATCGAACGGCCATTCTTGCAGTAGTGTAAACCAGTTCTCAAGCATTCATATTAATAACATTGGCACCGAAAGCACAAATGCTGTTTCAGGAGGAAACATGCCACACCACAGTGCCTACAGTACTGTTCAGAAAGTGCGAACGATCGTTGTGTAGCGAGGAATGCCATGCTCCCCGAGTGAAGTGGCTGGCTTCACTGTATAAGCTGTCGTAGTTTATACCAGTCGTGTGAGTAAGTTTCAGGTTAAGGAGGTTCTAGAAGGTGACGCTGTCGTGGTGAACTTGTCCTCAGTTCCCCCTTCTCCTCCTTCCTGCTTCTCTTCTTCGTTTTGGAGCCGAGCTCCTCCAGCTAGCGTCGCTGCTGTGAAGAAGGAAGGGTGGAAGCCTTCCTGCTACCTGTCCGCCGTCGCGTTGCCGACTCGAAAGATGGAGGCCAGCCTTTCACACAAGCACGACACGACTTTATACACCACAGACAGTACATACACTTTACAGGCAGTGCTTCCGACCCCTTTGCCAGGCAAAAGGGCCACCTTATATACACCGATGGCTCCTTCCCTGAACACTTCACAGCCAATCACAAACGGCGATTTACACCCCGACGCCGCTCTAACCAATGGCAATACAGTGTGTACGCTTGCTGCCCACCACGCAGCGGGGGAGGGGTGAGGGCGCCAAACCAGCTGGTGACTAAAGACATTCCTGGACAGGCTGTCTGTATTATTCCTTCCCCTGGTGCTGCCAAACACCTGTCAATCCGGTTTCCAGTCACCAGCTGTACAATGCATCACAACAATGGTCGCCTCCTCCCCCACACGTTCACCATCTGGCTGTGCGTCTTATCTGGTGCCCCCTCGGCATACCATATTCTCCCTCGCATTCCGACGACCCTTACACGCCCTTCCTAAGATTAGCGTAGCGCTCTGATGCAGCTACGCTAATTACATCCAAGAAAGGTGCGTCGGAATGGACATGAACCGCCGTTACCGGCGTTCACAAAAACAAAGAAAAAAAAACCCGCGGCGCACATGCAAGTATTGCAAAACACATCAATGGCACCGCCATTACCACACGGTCCGCCGCGTTGCTATACTGCAATCTCTCCGCAATAGCACAAACAAACAAATTACGAGGACACTGAGTTCCTGCGGTCACATACACACAGAACACACCGCACTTCACTCGCGCACACTCGGCAGTACATGAATCTGTCCAACAGTCTCGATGTGCGCACGCCACGAGTGTCCACCGCGCGTCAGTCCTCTCGTGCCTTGACTACCCCCGAAGCACCACTGCAAATTTTACGCTACAAACCGGTTGCTCTGGGTTGGAGACGAGAGAATTGTTGTATTACACCACGCAAAAGAGTTTGGCGAAAGGGCAGGGCATGAACTACCGGAGCCTCATATCACCCAAATGCCTGCGCCTACCGCAGGACAGCTGACCTGAGTCGGAGAGAAACCCTGTCTGGAAAACATGCCTGGGGCGTCGGTGACACGTTCCGCTCGTTGCGGCAGGCAGGTTCCAGCAGAGACTGCGGACGCCAGTGTACGTAGCCAAGATGGCTTCTCGATATCTATCATGGCTGATGCCGCTGTCTCACGCAGCGCGGCCCTAAACCGTGGGGATACCCTATCAGCTACTGCGTACCCTGGAATTCCGTTCGGAACTCGTACTCCCGCTAGCTCGGCTAGGTGTCCCCTTACGGCCGCGTGTCTCGGAAGAACGCCTTGCTCGTAGCCACACCCCGGCATGCCACGGCACTGCGCTTCCGCTGTCGGTGCTTCTCGCTCACCCCTGTCAGCAAGTTTCCCGGGGTCATCAGCAGGGCACCCAACACCTGCACTATTCCGAAAACAGTACCTTGCGCTAGGAACCACCTGATCCTTTTCCGATTTAGAAGTCCCCTCTCTCTCAACAACCACCTGTGCACTCTCTAGTGCCTTTCCTGGGCTAAACCCCTTTTGTGGGCCGATTTCATGCTGCCCTACGGAAGTTACCGCAGGTGTGCTGCCTAACAGCTCCCAGTACTTCCCGGAAACTTCAACCCCTGCACCACCTGTGCACCGATTGTCCGCGCACCTTCTGTCTTTTGCCAGCATTTCTACAAGGCTCGCGTCCTCGCTTTTTATCTTGCCCCTCAACTCGAGGTTTTCATGCAGGCTTTCGCTACACCTGTTTTGCCCTACTATGTCTGTGCCGCAGCATTCCTGCACTACCGACTGCGTAGCTGCTGGTCCTACCGCGCTACATTCTGCCGGCGCCTCTTCTTCTGCCGCGTGTTCCTTCAAGGAATGCGCACACGTGCTAACCTCGCCATGGTGCTGTTGCACTGTTCCTGGGTTCGACGACCCACCTTCGCGACTTAGCTGTGGGTTGCCCACGCCTGCAGCGTCTTTCACTACCCCATGAAAAGCGCGCTGCTCATTTAGCAAATTCCATGCACGCTCTGAAAGCAGGCAATCGGTTTTTTCCGTCAGCCGGTCAGTTAGAGCACACAAAACTGGGACCGCGTCCTGAACATCTGTTCCAACAGCGTCTTCGCGGGACATGGCCAGCGGAATTACCGCGAGCTTCGCTTCTACCCGTTCTCCGAATGCCGATGTTAGGTTAACCATGCCACGTGGCTGCACCGTCTCTGGCGGGATCGCGCTCTCACGCAACACCGTAATCTCGGCACCCGTGTCCAACACCGCCCTGATATTCATATCATTGCAGTCGAGCGACACCGGTATGAGGTCACTACGTGCTGCTGCTGGCTCTTCCACAGAGACGCGCGCCGTTAAACTGCCACTGTTGACACCCGGGTCTTTAGAAGCTTGACTTTTCCCTGGCGCCGGACAATTCCACCTTTTATGCCCGCTAGCACCGCACGCGTAACAGCCCTTAGGCTTCGTGTTTACCTTCGCGCCTAGGCCTTTTGCGTCGCCACGAGTCCCTGTCTGTGAGCCACGTTTAAGCCCGCTCGTTACCGGCGACTCGGCCGCCCTCTGCCTGACTTGCTTTGCCGCGCTGTTAGCACCCTGCGCTTCCTCGAACGTTCGCAGAAATGCAGTTATCTCTGGGGCGTTCATCCATTTTCTCCCTTCTTGGAGAGTTACATACCGCCGCGCCTCCTCCGACAAATTCCTCTTTAGCTGGTCGGCAACCAATAGTTCAACTAGCGCCTCAAACGTCGACACTTCCCTCGCGCCCAGATAGAAGTGCAGATAACTCTGCAGACGCGTTGCAAAGGGCCTCCAGCCTTCGTTTGCGCGCTTTTCTGACCCCAAGAACCTTTTGAGGTACTCACCTGCCGACAGCTTGAGTTCGTCAAGCACCGTTTCCTTGATTACCGAGTAATCTCTATGCTGTGCTGGGCTAAGCCGCGTGGACAAGTAAGGGACCCTTGCCGCGACCAGCGGGAAAACTAGCAGTCCCCAAAACTCCCTCGGTACCCCGTACGCTTCTAGGGCACTCTCCACGGACTCAAACCACACCGGTGCTTCGGCCTCTGTCGGAAATTTTGGAAGCACTCCACTAAGGACTTTTGAATAGCGCCTCAGCTCGCTACACGGATCCCGCCTGCCGAACTCTGGCATGCTCCTTTGTGAGCTCGCGCTCATCATTTGCGACAGTCTCTCCATCTCAGCCTGCAACTCCTGCAGCCTGCGTTCTGGCGTGAGGCCTCCGAACTGCCCATCGCTCTGGCCCTCCTGCGCACTAGCCCCTTCCGGGCTTACTGTACCACTCTCATCTCCCGAGTTATGGCTCATGCTTTGCGCTTGCCTATCAGGGTTCAGGTGGGCAAACCTTGTATGCATATGTACACACAATACTAAAAACAGGCAGTGGTACCCCTGAGGTATAAGGACATAAGAGGACTCACCGCTTCTCCTAGATGACGCCGTTCACTCGCCCGCCGCCTTCTGCGATGCCGGGTCAACTTCGTCGCCGGACTTGACTTCCGATGAACTTCACCGCTTCTCTCGGGCCGATGGCGTGGTCGTTCTCGGACGTTGCTTTCTTCGCTCCGGCTGGAGCTCGTTGACTTGTCGGTCCCCGGAGGGGATCGTAACCCGCAGCACGACGTTCTTCTTCGAATGCAGAGCACTCTCTACCGTCGTTGTTGCGTATCCTGTCGACTGCGCCAGTAAGTTTCAGGTTAAGGAGGTTGTAGAAGGTGACGTTGTCATGGTGAACTTGTCCTCAGTTCCCCCTTCTCCTCCTTCCTGCTTCTCTTCTTCGTTTTGGAGCCGAGCTCCTCCAGCTAGCGTCGCTGCTGTGAAGAAGGAAGGGTGGAAGCCTTCCTGCTACCTGTCCGCCGTCGCGTTGCCGACTCGAAAGATGGAGGCCAGCCTTTCACACAAGCACGACACGACTTTATACACCACAGACAGTACATACACTTTACAGGCAGTGCTTCCGACCCCTTTGCCAGGCAAAAGGGCCACCTTATATACACCGATGGCTCCTTCCCTGAACACTTCACAGCCAATCACAAACGGCGATTTACACCCCGACGCCGCTCTAACCAATGGCAATACAGTGTGTACGCTTGCTGCCCACCACGCAGCGGGGGAGGGGTGAGGGCGCCAAACCAGCTGGTGACTAAAGACATTCCTGGACAGGCTGTCTGTATTATTCCTTCCCCTGGTGCTGCCAAACACCTGTCAATCCGGTTTCCAGTCACCAGCTGTACAATGCATCACAACAATGGTCGCCTCCTCCCCCACACGTTCACCATCTGGCTGTGCGTCTTATCTGGTGCCCCCTCGGCATACCATATTCTCCCTCGCATTCCGACGACCCTTACAGTGTGACCATTGGGGATGAAATTTTATCGTACTTTTATAACAGTGTTGTGTTTATTTTGGTGCAGTTTTCTTTTTATTTATTCAAATGCCTACAGCATCTAATGTGCGTAATTGTAGGGGAAACTTGGAAAAGAAATACAGGTAGCAAGTATCATAAAGACAGACAGACAACTTGATTTAATCATCAAGAGCAACAAATGTAATGCTAAGGTTAAAGGTAACATATCATTTAAACTCTGATCATAAGGTAGCACTCTGAGAAGATGTATGAGACAAAAAGTGTACAATACAACTTGTCTATAAGACGTGGGTGCAAAAAAAAACTGACGGAAAACTACGAATGATTAAACGGATTTCAGATGATGTGCAAATGCCATGCCATACATAGGTAAACAAAAATTAATCGAGGGCGCTATCAAAGGAAGTTGGTGACGTCAAGACAGCCTTCTCTGGGAGACTGTTCCGGTCATCTTGGAATTACATTTTGAATGAGTTTACATTTTCAAGCAGTGTGTACAAATTAAGATTCACAACATATCCCGGGCCCATGACTAGTGCTGCCTATCCAATTTGGTAGTCGAAATTGTCGAATATTTACACACGCTATTTTGTTGAAGACATAAAACTCGTATAGGGAGCAACCATTTTAAAACAACTATCACTTGTGCATTTTTTGTTTAGCTTCATCCTGTACCCTTCTTTTTTTGCGTGTTTGTTATTTCTATGGCTGTTTTTTTTAAACCATCAGCTCAAAAGTAGGTGGTCACCTTGTACGATGTTTACATCATTCTTACTCAATAACATGCCATGTGGAATGGTGTAGAAAAAAGCAAGTTCATGCAGTTGTCGATGGGAAAAGAAAAATTGCAGTGTCGTTTCACTAAGTGAATGCTGGCTACACCCATGTGCATGGGTGTTACCCCTTCTTGTGCATTGTGCCTCAAATGTTTTAAAACACTTTGTGTGTTCAGTTTTCCTAGATGTCTGGCATGTATTTTTATTTTTATAAAGTATGAAGTGCCATTAGGAAAGATAGCGATTGTAAGGAAATGAGTAGTGTTTATTACTTCAAGTCATTATGTAATGCACTATTCACACTGTTCATTTTCCCTTTCTTTTCCTTCCTTTTGTTTTTCTTTTCTCTCACTGGTTTCAAAAGTGATAGTCTATAAGCTACGTCATCCAGCAATAACATTCACGACAGCATTGTCCTGTCCATTCCATGGATGTTGGAAGACAGGAGCGTTGTCATGATGTAATAGCTCACTCCTCCTGCCTCCATTGGATTCAGTCCCCGAGCGCACACACCAAGGTTTTCTGGTCAGTAAAGTAGTTTGAAGCACAACAAAACACCTCTAATTGGCATCTAGATTTAAACATGAGGTCAAGGCAGCTTTTTCAGGAAGTCATTATAGCATCCGATGGCCTGGCCAAATAAACACACCTATTCTCCACGTCAACCCAGCACTCTTGTGGTGTCGTTAGCCCACACAAAAAAGAGGTGTGGTTGAAGTGAGTAGATGACACTGTTTCCTACAGCCTGTTTCCCACAGTGTTGCATCAAGTAACAAAGGGGAAGTGATAGAGAGATGAATGGAAAGGAGAGAAAACCATCCAGAGACACCACCTTCCCTCCTTTGCGAGCACGTCTGCCATACGTCTACCACGTCTGCTCAGTACCCGTTGCCTCCGTGAAACTTCCCTATCTACCTCTGTTCCCTGTACTTGGGCCCCATCGCTATGTTAGGACATTGTCTCCTCAAGTCACCGTATAGGCCATTTACGCTTGCGTTTAAAAAAGAAAGACTGAGCTGTTGGTCAAGCTTAAGACGTTTCCATTTCCTGCAGCTGTGTGAGCTGCAAACGTCGATGCACGAGATTCTGAGCCCGGCCAATCCGCTGGTAAGCATGCTGCTGGCGGCACGACCCTCCCTCCTCACGTCTTGGAGCCTCATTCTCGGAGCCGACGTGGAGAGGCTGGACGGCACGACCGGCGTCGTCTGGGACATCACGCCAGGGCACATGATCCAGGCAAACATGTTCTTCCGCAGCCTGCGGCGCATTGAGGTGGGACTTGCAGTTGAACATCTTGCTTAGGTTCATCTGTGTTGTTTAGATGCTGCTGCATTTGAAACTGGCCTCACAGTAGTTGTTCCATTACACTATGAATGGTTGTTCACCATTCATAGTGTAGTGGAAAAGGCAGACATGTTGCTGTGGACGCTGCTATCCTTATAGCGTTAGGACTGCTGCCTTGGACACTCTTTCGATCCCTTGCAGGAGGTTCAATCCCTTGCAGGAACCAGTATAGGTCAAGTTTAGTTATGCTATGCTGTCTTTAGTAATGACACCATTGGCTTGGCAAAACGCTTTGCTGTTCGGACTCTCCTGTCTGCACCTTTCCCAATTGAAGGCCTGCTAACAACTTTTTCGAAATGCGAATTTCCTGCTTTCAAAGTATGCCTGGGGAACGAGCATCATTCAACAGCTAAAGTGTATGTACTTTTGCTGTTTTTGCTTGCTTGCTTTCATTTTCCCACCAGTGTGGAGGCGGGGTTAACCCTCTGCAGGATTTGGCCACCATGGTTCCTAGCATGGCATTGACGCCGCATGCTGCAACTTCAGGAAAACTGTGCATTCCTATAGGTTCTTATGTATTTACATGTGAAATTTTTGTCGTTGACAGTGTTGGTATTCCATGGAGGGAAGTTCGGCTTGCCAGATTTCGGTAGCACAGATAGTGAAAACAAACGTCGTCAGTGTGTATCTCCAAGCGAGTTTAGTTTTATCTTCACATGATTTCACAGCTACTTGATCTGAATATCTTCAGTGTGTTTTAGTCGAAAGGTCATGTTCCTATCTGCAGTGTTTTGAGACAAGCTGTGCCAGCTACTCTAAAGCAGTGTGCATTTTTTTGCAAGGGATCAGCTGAAAAAAGAATGAGGGGTGCTGCTTATCGTCACTGAACATATAAAAACGTTTCTGCTTGTTTGTTTCTTGGTTTGGAACATTGCAGTTCCATAGCTGCATAACTCCATTTTTAATCGCTTGGTGTGACGTGGTGGGATTCGTTGTGACTTAGGAGTCTTAAGATTTGGTATCAATTATGCAGTTAACACAGAGATATGTGTTTAGTATGTAGAGTTCAGTAAGGACGTGCTATGCTACATCATTAGCTACTCACTGAGAACATATACAAGCAAGTGAAAAGATACATATTTCAGCGCTGTGTGTAGAAGCTTAGGTCTCTCAGCTGACAAACAGCTCTCGGCTTTTCTAACGTTGATTATGCACAATGTTAAAAGGACCCCTGCAACACTTTTTGAACAAAGTCAGAAAACGGTTCCAATCAGTCATTGAGGCTCCCGGGATTATGTGGGCCAGATATTACTTCGCTGCATGCACCAGGAAATTTGCACTTTGCTTTCAGACACAGCTGGAGAGTGCCCATTCCTTCAACAAATGGCCTCACTGGGTCCACCAACTAAGCCGCCAGAGGCAGAAATGGGATTGGCTGATTTTGTGATCGTGAAAACTTCATCTGCTGTGCTTTATTTGTTAATTTTGAGTTCAATAAACAAAGAAAATGTGCATATCTCTCAGAACAGCAAGAAAGTCAAGCGTGTAGTTGGTGCCCCCAGTGGCATCGTTTGTTGAAAGAAGTGCAGGGGTTTTCAGATGCGTTTGAATCCGAATTGTGATTTCTCTGGTGCATGCAGTGAAAGAAAATTCACTGACGTGTTCACAGGAGCCCTTCCAAGACCGATTGGCATCGTTTTCAGACCATGTTCAAAAAGTGTTGCGAGACGTCTTCAATAATACTGCGGGCTGTAGATTCGCACAGTCTCATGTACCGCCTCACAGTTTGCAGCAGTATCATTATTCCATGAAATTTGCTGTACTAGTGGAGCAGTCGCTCTTTTCTCCTAGGAATAGCCTAAACTTTGTCCATTTTATCCGTGCAGGTGACCACAACTCACAGCCAGACCATCGCGGCCATTGCCGTCTTTGAGCAGCTAACCGACGTCTCGTTGATGTTCATCGCGCATGGCACACTGTGCTCGTTCCAAGGGCTCGTCGAGGACACTCTCAAGCGCCTCCAGCTCAAGCACCTGTCGCTCAAGTTCATCAAGGACATCAGCCTCGTCGCCGTCGCCGAGCACTGGCCGCGCCTGCAGACCCTGTCGCTCGCCGAGTGCTCCATCATCGACCACGACTACGACGATCTTCTGCCGGGATCATTTGCGGGGCTGGTCAACCTGCGACTGGGATCGGACATCGCGATCCGCACGCTCGAGGTGCTGCTGGGCGCGACGAGGAGACTCGTCTCGCTGCGCCTCGACGGAGATCTCCTCGTGACGTCGTTCGTGATCCGGAGTTCGCTCGGCTCGCTGCCGCGGCTCGAACGCCTCGTCCTAACCACCAAGCACCCGCTGCCGGTGCTCGTACTGACGGGAAACGACCTGCGTTTCCTGGTGAAGGCCCTGCCCGCGCTCCGCTACGTGGCCACCGACAGCTACGACCTCCGGTTGTTCTTTCAGAATTACATGTCGTGGGTGACCCTCGACTGGGTACAGTGCACGACGTGCGCCGCCGAGTTCCCGCGCGTCGACGAGATGCAGAGGGAGTTCTGGCAGAAGGCGGTGACGCCGATCAAGCGGGGGAAATGAATGACGACTATCACTCGGTGTCCTCGACCAGAAAGTATTAATTGTGCTTGTTTCGGGCACTGGCCAGGTGCTGCAGTTTGTCGGTCACCACACGAGCTGGCCCTGTGGCATCCTGCTTGTGATAAGCCGATGCTTTCGCTTGAAATCCAGTCGCTGTGTGTACTTGGTTAGAACTGTCGATTTCGAACAGTCCCAAGCCTCTGCAGACTGCACAGCTGCTGTTCCTTTTGCAATTTAGAGCCAAGCTCAGTCATGGCTGTGCCTCGAGTGCCATTAGTACCTACAGTGAAACCTCGATGTAACAAATTCCCGCATATAGCTACGTAGATGAGAAATAATTCTGCCATTAAAGCAACTTTTCAACCATTCATTTATAATGAAATATTGGATATAATGGAGCTACCTTTGTGTAGATGGGCTTTGTTATAATGAGGTTTCACTGTAGCATGAAGCAGCTACTGCCCATGCGTGGTCTTTGATGGTGGATGGTCACTAGCACCATTTTACCACGCCTCTTCAGAGGTGCTTACCACGGGACACTGGATTGGTACTTGGATGCAGCGTTTAAATTCACTGCCAGTTTCTGTGCCGTGTGTGCAGTGTGTTCTTGGACGAGCATTGTGACGATGCTTCTTAAGTTGCTTAGCTGAAAGCGGCAGCATAATGTTATCGCAGGATGAGAAAGAACACAATACTATTGCGTTAAGAAATGCATGTACATGACATACTAATTTTTTTCTGAGACCCATTTGAAAAGCGATCCCAACATTGTCGATCAAAAAGCAAATATTATGCATAACTGAGGCACAACATCAATACCTAAGTGTTAGGTGGTGTGTTCCTTTACTAGGAAATACGTAGATATGTAATTCTATAGACCCTAGTCTTTAACAGGCTGTGCTAAAGATGCGACGCTATGCACGAAAAAGGCCTCTGCCGACGATTTGGTGCTGCCACCTGGCAGTTGCCCAGGGATTCTGCACAAGCTCATGTTCCCCGACGGCGCTGCCAGATGGCGTCCGTGTCCTGCGCAGCGTACTATGGCCGGCATAAGACTATAGTGTTTTGACGACATTTGCAGCGAAGCACGCAGATACGCGGCCAATCTCTTGTATATGGTGCCGTGCACCTTTTCTGAATCGAACAAACCTATAATTGTACTGTGTACGGTGTGGCTGCATCGTTCTACGGTGTGGCTGCATTTACATAAGTGTGGTGGTTTGGAATTCAGCATTCTTACGTTCAACACTCATTATTTTGCAAGTTCTTTCAGTAATATGGCTGTTGTTTCTCCGGCAGCTGTCTTTTGATGTCGCAACACATTGCCATCCTCGTTTTTGCTGATTTCTTTACATTGGTATGCAAGTCTGTCAGTAAGACTTCAGCCAGGAGGACTCTCACTTAAATGTACTGAACTTCTACTTTTGTTGTCTGCGTAATTATGTAGATTTTCTTGTCCTGGACGGCAAGGTCGTCAGTAGTACATTGGTGAACTTGTTAAGGTGTTGTGGATATTTGGGTGCATTTATTTGATCAATCAAGAAATAGGATTGGTGTAAGCACTTGTGGTTATTGTAAGTGGACAGTGTGGAATAATGTTATACACCTTTGTAAAACCATTTTTTTTTTCATTTTTTGTCATAAATTGTGGTATATTAATGGACTTATATAATACATTTTTCAGTGCATCTTTATGAGTAAGCAATTACACGTTCCAGATGAGTTGATTGAATCTCCAAACCTAGACATCATTTGCTATGAGCTGTGTGCAGTGGTGCAAGTCACATTTGAGGTGAAAAATGTGAAGCACAGTAGTTTGAAAGAAAAATGATGTGCATGTTCCTTGGAGGACTGAATTTGTTTATATAGTGACGTGTCTTGTCCCAGAGTGTACACTGCTAAGCAGTAGAACTATTAATACTACTTTGCCTTGTTTGTTGTAAATATTATTTCTTTAACGGCTTCTGATAATATGGACATGTATAAATTAAGTGATCAGTACTGAGATGGTTCTTTATGATTTGATCACATGCTAGTGGCATTCATGAATTACGTCAGTTGAGCTGAACTGTATGCAAGTGACTTTTGGGAGGCTCTGTCCATAAACTTTTTTAGGTATTACCTTCTAATAGTATACTTGCTTATAGACTCATACTGTATTTTTTGTTTTCATTTGTCAGTGGAGTGTACTAACGATGTTTGAAGGACACTATGGAAAAGGGGAAGGTCTTGTCTTCTCATACAACCTTTCTGTATGATGTATTTCTTGCCATTGCACAATTGTACCTCAGAGCTTTTTGTTATGCATGGATTTATTTTTTAAGGTGTGGACGCACCTGAATGTAAAGTTTACTTAAGAGTGGGCCGTTGCAGTTCCTTTGAAGCCGCACCTGGAAGCAAGTAGTAGGGGCCGAACCCGTCGAGTGAAAACGTTTCTGAATAATTGCCTTATGTCGACAGCCACACAAGGTCACTTTCGTAAAGCATTGCGCCTCCTCCTTTTTTTCTTTTTGCCAACATTGCTAAGGGCAGTACCATCTCACAACACCTGCAGTGCTAATTTTAGTATTTATTTACGAATACTGAATGCCCTATTCGGGTCCAAGCAGCAGTGGATACACAAATGTAAATGACCATACTGGAAACATGGAACAGAAAAATACAATACAAAAGTACAAAAAAATCTCAATTTCAATGAGGAGCAAAGTAAATATGTGATGTCAATTTAAAAATCAACAGAAAGGATATTCATTAGATGGACGAACGATTGTGTTGTGTCAGTGTTAACCACATTATGTTGCATTGCAATGAAACGAAGTAATAATCTTTGGTGGCATCATGTTTTCGGACGTTTTAGATCTGCATTTGCTTGTACGTGGCCAATATCGCCAGGTTGCTGCTGCTGTTCACGCCTCTGAAAACTGCAAAGAGGAGAAAAACGACAATGAATAAAAAGAGGAAGCAGATGACGACGTTTACGGAGAAGAGTGAGCATATGACGACAATAAGAAGCAGGAAAAAGGAAAACAGTCGAAGATGAAGTTGCTGTAGAGTAACAGCATGAATGGAGGAGGAGCTGAAAAGAAGGGAGAGCATGCTGCAAAGTCGAGCTCACGTCACTACGCTGTGTTCTCTGCTCAAGCCTGGGAGTTTTGTGCCCTAGAAATGGCGTTTTCTGTCACTTGTGTGCATTCATGCCTGCTTTTGTTACTGTAACATGACGATACTTTCTTCAGGAGCTGCTTTTGTTCTGAAAGAGCATTTGGGCATTTCAGCAACGTATGCAGCAATGGTTCTGAGCTGCTGCCAGGATGAATGTGCGTATTCATGTCTTCTTTTGTTACTGTAACAGGACGATACTTCTTGAGCACCTACTTTTGTTCTGAAAGAGCATTTGGGCATTTCGGCAACGCATGCAGCAATGGCTCTGAGCTGTTGCCAGGATGAATGTACTACGTAATGCGACTTAATGAAATAGATTTGATGATTCTGCATGTTGGCTTGCAAGCAAGGACTTTTGTTTATTGCGTACCCTCTCCTGCTTGGGTGCGAAATATGTTATGCAGAAAAAAAAAGGATAAAGACGCATGTGATGAGAGCCTCCTTGTGTTTGCATTGAGTGTTTTCATTCTCATTTCTCACAACGTTTTGAAGCAGCGTGTGCACTGGTTGACTCGTGCCGCCGTCGGCGTCTGAAAAAAATTCATTGTCAAAGCAGCGTGTGCACACATCTTTCTTTGGCACACGTACACCAAGCTTCACTTACCCCAGTTTTCCTGATGGGCAGAGGGCTGCTAAACTTTCCTCTATGAGAGAAAAATTAAGCTTTCTTTGTAAGAATCAGTTGACACATTTTTATGTGTCATCTGCTGGCTAAAATGCCCAAAACCGAAACCACAGCCCAAATGAGCAGTGCATGCATAGCTTCACATAGTAGTGTGCACAGGTCTCCGCTACTGGCCAAGTTGTACATGTGTGCCGCAGTAATGCAACATAAGTTGCTACGAATCTCTTCAGCCCACACACGAAATGTAAATACCAGGTGCAGCAACATTTAGTGTTATATAAATACCAGGTACAGCAACATTTAGGGCCATGCACGAAACCTTGCTGTAGCTGGTATTTATGCACATCGCACTTGCATGCACATTGCACTTCATAGGGTTCGTGTTGGGTACCCCAAGAGCTAGGGGCACCGCATTCTGTTATCTCCCTACCGCCAAGGGGCTCCCGTAGGATATGGCTCCCTATGAGACCATATACAGGAACTCTACACAAGGACTAGACATACTGTATACAGCCATATGCAGTTACTGTATATGGCTCTCTGCAGGAGCCATATATAATAACGTTGCCCAAGGCCATACGTACGCAAACCTGATCAGGTACCCAGAATTGAAATTTCTCTAAATGCTAGGCATGCTTAGACGTCGCACACAGTGTGGCCAAGACGTGGGCGTTCCTGGGAAATAAAAGTTTTATTTGTGAGAAACGTGTGCATCTCTCGAGCCTGTTTGGCATAAATGATGGAAGCGTTCAGGCGGCATATATGCCTCGGCCTAATTTCATTGCGACCTATTTACTGACCTAAAGAATTGCCAGAGTTGTATTTTAAATAATTGCATATAAAAATAGGTATGCCAAACTCCTGTGTTACATCCTGTCAACCGGGAATAGCAATGTACATAAATAGTTTAAGCCGGTAAAACATCAATAGCTACGACACAAGCTGCTGTGTTATAACTAAAACTATACGAAATGTCAATTTGTAGCTCTATTCTGTCAGTATTTAGCCTGCGAGCCATTTAAACAAGCACAGGTGCAAGTTTGAACATATAAACCTGGAAGTGACGCCTGAAGGTAAAGAATTTCCGCTCACATTCCACCGAAACCACATGGACACGTGCCTATAATAGAATGTACGCTTTCTATCAAGATAAAGCACAAAATGCTTTGAAACAATCGGCAAAATTTAGCGTAGGCATCGACGCTTTCATATATTTCAAGTCGTCAAGCCGCTAAGGCAAACCACGTATAAGCAAAGCCGAAACCGAAACTGGGATTACTGGATTAGCAGTATGAGCAGGGAACCAATCCAATCCGAAGCCTCGATTGCCTGTGATTTGCGCCGGTAGCGCGTTGCTCAAGCTTCGAATTGGAAACAACGTCAAATTGTGAGTTTTTGGCCTTAATTTGGCGCTTGTTTCAATGTTCCACCTCGGCGACCCTTCAAGGCGTCCGCGAAAGACGTCTGGAAGGTGTACGGGTCTGTCGCGCAGCGTCCAGGCGTGGTGTTTGCGGCCCGTTCGGTGCACAAAGCGGTGTGAATGAAGTCCAGTTTTCTAAAAGTTCGAGCACCGTGAAAGTTCGGTCCCTCTGTGTTTTTCGAGAACCGCCGTGTGTCGTTTAGGACATTGCGCCTCTGTGACTATTTGTCGCGATATGTCCTTCTAAGCGAAACACTCGTTTGTCATTTGAAAAGTGACTGACACCTCTCCCCGGCCCCACGACCGCTGGATGAACAGGTGTGCGGAGTATAACCACGCTTGTTCCCGCCGATGTAGAAAACAATCTCATTTTCACCGTGAACCGAAAAAAAAAAAAAGAAGGCTTCGGAGTGGTAGACAGTCCTTTCATTGCTGCGACGAGGATGTTTCGCTGTCAGCTGCCATGATAGAGAAGTTACTGCACTGTTAGGAAAAAGAAAATCTGGTGTTACGTCCCGGCAGACCACAAGGGGGCATAACCAACGTATCCTTCTAGACAGGACAGTGCTGGCGACCCCTCAGATCTCGTTTTGTTTCATTCGCTGCGCTGAAATACCCTCTGTCGACTGTAACCAACTCGTTCAAAAACAACTGTCCACTCAAGATGTGTGTTCGCTCGGTCTATGGTGCTTGAAAGGAAAAGGAAAATAGCTTTTCAACAGCTCATGTGAACCAAATATCCGAGGCGTGTCTCCTTCTTTTTTTTTTTTTTTTTTTTTACGGCAGTCTTATTTATACAGGGGCTATGCGCAGTTAACAAGGGACGGTTGTGGGTTTTAGAAGAAACTCTGCGTTTTCTTTAACGTATATAATATTCGTAGCTCAGCGGTAGAGAATCAGACGCGTTTCCGAAGGTCGTGGGTACGGTTCCCACCGGAGGCAGGTTTGTCTTGTTGTCTGGACACTTTAATACCTTTCTACCTTACTCCACAATTACAATACTACAATTAAGAACTTCAATGACTTCCCCTATGCTTTCCTAGACTTCATTTTCTGTTGGTTCATTAAGTTGTTTTCTAACAAACGAGTCCTTGACCCGTTCCTTTTCGCTATATATATATATATATATATATATATATATATATATATATATATATATATATATATATATATATATATATTCTCCTACAAGCACTACATCCATCTGAATGAAATTTGTTGCATCACTGCCAGAATGCCACCACGAAATATATTAATAGCAGAACCTTCATTAATAAGTATTTTTCTGGAATAATTATAAAAAAAGTTCGGTATATAAGATGTAGTAGATACGCAGAACGGACAACCACTGCGACCTTAATTTGACAGTTCTGCAAGCGCGGCACTTGTCAAATCGACTGAAGCGGTCATGTATGTATAGCCTTTTAATACCCCTGTCACACGAGGCAACTAAAGTGCACTTTGAGCGAGTGCACTTACGCTCGCAAAGTGCACTTACGCTCACGCGCTGCTACACGAGAAACAGAAGTGTGCTTTGGGAATGTGCATTCCCCTAGCGGACGTGGCTGCAAACTGCCCGAGGACAAGAATAGCGAGGTTTCTTTGTTGAAATATGATTTGTTTTAATACATTGCAGTGCTTCTAATAACGAAAACAATGTTTTAAACATACTACGGGCGCCGCATTGTGCATTAGCGTATTTGTTTACAAGCCGCTGGTACCGAGGCTACACACTTCGTCGCCGCAAAGTGAGTTCGCCGAACGCACTTGCCTGCAAGTGCACTTCGCAGCAAGTGTCACTAAACGTTCCCGTGTGACAGCGTGCGAATGACACTAGCGGCGAAGTGCACTTGCTCAAAGTGCACTTTAGTTGCCTCGTGTGACAGGGGTATAACAGCTGAGCTGTTTACAGTCGAAATTGATGCGTTCGGAGCACTCGCAGTTAACAGCGGAGCTCTCGAGCAGAGCAGGAAACCTCTTGCCAATGACCAACTACCCCCACTGCTACGCATGACAGTGATAATGTGTATGGATATACAGAAAGAGATAACGAAATTAAAAAAAAAACCAAAAAAGGAAAGAAAGCAAATAAATAAAGGAATAAATAAAGTATCCGGCGCGCGCAAGGGAAAAGCATAGCCCTCAGCCAAATGCTACCTGATGATGATACTGCTACTTAGATAGTGGTGGTGGCCATGACACTCTTGTCCCAGCGCAGCTGCTCACTCAGATTTCACGTGCTAAAAGCTGGCTTTACTTTTATTTTTTTTAAAGACGAGAAAAAAAAAAGAAGCATCATTTGCAAAGGGTAGCACTATTGTACACCTTGAGTTGCGGATATTACTTGCGTGGGAATCTTTCGTTATTCCCCTTCCTCTCTGCCATATTTCCATTCCCCCAGTGTAGGGTAGCCAACCGGACGCCTTTCTGGTGAACCTCCCTGCCTTTCTGATTTTCCCCTTTTCTTTTCCTTCCTTAAATGCAGGACAGAATAAATAATTTGATATTCCATAACTAACTTTTTTTTCGTTCTTTTACGATACCCATTGGACTTGACTGATTGTAACCGTTAAGTTTCAAGGGCATATATACTTGGAGCAGAATATTCAGGTTCTTCAGATTATTTAGATAATCAGATATATCGTTCATCGAACATGGGTTGAAATCTGGCATTTTTTTCGCGGCAGTCAGTCTAGGGAGTTTTCTGAATGATGTACGCCACAGGAAAAGCTAAAAAAAAATGGTTGGAAGCAGATTTATCACTTAGACTGGCCATTTCTTCATATATTTAAAACAGACCAAATTTTTAGAACAAATTCACCAAACAAATTTCAACATTGCCTCGGAAATGACATATGGTATGTGCATTATTTGTAGTGCACCCAAACAAAGCTGAAAAAAAAAATGTTTTGCAAAACCCTCGTAAAACACGTAACAATTTCTTTTGTCGCATTTGTTGGCCGAAGAATTCTAGCGGATGAAGTTCCCAGAACTGAGCGATCGGTTTTCACATGTTTACAAATATTTGGTGCAGATTTTTAAAGTTTGCACGCGAGATCCGTTCTGTAGGTAATCGATAATACTGACAATCATCTTTGCTCTTTCCCGTCACGTTTTAGATCCCTAACCCCACCAACTTGACTCACAGACCGCCCCTGCAGTTCTCTGTTAAAAGCGTTTCTGCGTTTTCTTGTTTTCGAATAGGCGGAGGTTCGTTTCATCAGCGGACGCCGCACCCTCACTGATCAACTCCTCACCGTTCCCTGTGAAGTTGTCCGTGCTCTCGCGGACGCTCTGTGTGTGGTGAAAGTTGTCGCTGCTCTCGCGTCCGCCGTGTTTAACTTGAACCGCCAGGTAGGCAGGCGACGTCACTGTGAATCCGAAACTTGACTGACGCCTTGATACACCCGGCAGCGCACGGATGCGCCTGCTTCGGGAAGTCCGGCTCGTGTGGTGTGCAGTGTACAATTACATTTCTGCTGCTGCGACACGCTATTTTGCGCACGGACACCTGGGCAAGCTTACGTGCGCTGACGACCCCGTATGGGAAGCAGGATCTGACGAGAGGAACCAACAAGGTGTGTACGTACATGTGACTGATTCACTGTGTGTATACTCGTCTACAGTTTCTATTTCAACATGATTGCTATTGTAGATAGAGCGTGTGTATCATCATCATCATCATCATCATCATCATCATCAGCCTGTTTAGGTCCACTGCAGGAGGAAGGCCTTTCCAAACGATTTCCAATCCACCTTATCCTGAGCGAGTTGGTTCCACTTTATGCCCGCAAACTTTCTTTAATTTCATCGCTCCATCTAACCTTCTGCCTGCCTCTGTTGCGTTTTCCCTCTCTTGGTACCCATTCCGTCACTCTTGCTTCCTCTCTGTTATCTTTCCTCCTCACGACATGTCCTGCCCAGGTCCACTTCTTTAATTGATATCATAATATCAGCTACTCCTGTCTGTTCCCTGATCCATTCCGCTCGTTTTTTTATCTCTTAGCGTTACACCTATCATTGTTCTTTCCATTTCACATTGCGTGCTCGTTAGTTTCATCTCTAGTTTTTTCGTTAACCTCCACGTTTCTGCACTGTATGTTGTTATATGAAGTTTAACGTCCCAACACCAGCTGTGATTATGAGAGACGCCGTAGTGGAGGTCTCCGGAAATTTCGACCAGCTGGGGTTCTTTAACGTGCACTGACATCGCACAGCACACGGGCCTCAACATTTCACCTCCATCGAAATGCAGCCGCCGCGGCCGGGATTCGATCCCGCGACCCTCGGATCAGCAGCCGAGTGCCATAGCCACTAGACCACCGCGGCGGGGCGCACTGTACGTTAGTAGCGTGTGTAACATATGTGAAAGCTTACAAAATTTTGTTATTACGGTTTTAACGATATGCAAACCTGACGCATGCGGCGAATTTTATTTATTTGTTTCAGAATACTTTTTTATTTATTTATTTCAGAATTTCATTGAGGATGAGGTCGATCTTTGATATGCATACAATAGTCGCTCAAGTGACCGCATCGTACTGTTTATTATTAAGACCCACATACGGGGCAGCTTAAGTTTGCTTCAACGTTACTTAAAGGACAACTCCGACGATTTCTTAGTGTCCACGGGTCTTAACGAAATTTTCAATATATGTTCTCATCGTCACTGTAATAATACTTGTCAAGCCAGGCAGTTTAAAGTCGTGTAGTTTCCCTGAAAACGAATTTTAAAGCTTTTTGGCGGATACCCGTGCGGGCCACCCTGTATTTTTGACGTCATTACCTCCAACGCTGCCTACCCGAACAGGCGGGCCGTCAAGAGCAATACGGTGATATTTCAGCGCTCAAATTGTCGCTGTCAAGTTCAGAAAAGCTGGCATAACTCAATATCGTCGGGTGGCATCGCCGCTTGGTTTTTCCTGCACCAGCTCCATATTTCTCACGACGAGAACACTTGTGACATCACCGCTTACGCTGCAAGAAGCACCTGCCTGTTTGGCTTTCGGTTTGAACAGATCATTCATTCGGTTATTTAAAATTATTGGCGAGTTTCTGAGAAAATTGAACCACCCTGTCGGGTACAGGACTATCAGTGCCATTGGAAAACAGCGATATCATGATATGGCGAAGAAACTGCTGGAGTTGCCCTTTATGAGAGGGATGGGGCAGTGGTTACGGGATCATTGGTATAAGCAAATCGCCTGCGCCAAATGCAGATTTTAGTTTCTCCGCAGGCTTATTCACGCTTGCAAATACCGGTTTACCGGAAAAATGTACGTTACAGTCGCCAGTACTGGTCTGATGATGCGGAGCCCAAGTAAGACGCACAAAGATAACATTACTGTGCCTTGCACTTTGCTTAACTGCTGGTGTAAAGCATTGGCCATGAGGTAAATTAACATACCGTATTTTAATTATTCTCTTTCGACAAAAACTCTCAAGCGGCTAAAAAAAATGGAATGCGTTGTCAAGAGAACCGCCACCGGATGTCGCTAGCAGTCTTGCTTCTGCCCACGGTGCAAGTGCTTCTGCCTTAGAGGGACCGACAACTGGCCGGAACGCATAAACAGACTTTTGTGCATTTGGAAATATCTTCAATTGAAGTGGTAGAAGCGAGCGCGCTTTCGCGATTTGAATATGATCTTTATTTTTAAATTAAGCTTGAAAATCGCTTCAACTGTAGCATGGCGCCGCCTAGGTGGTGAAGGCTTAATTTGTACTGCGTTTTGGAGTCTTTAAATTGCTGTACCTCGCCTGCTGCTGTCCATACGACCGTAACTCGTGCTTAAAATTGCAGTCGGTACATGGAAACGCATCCCCGTCCAATAGTTTCTACGTCGGAGAAAGAGCCGACGCAGAGAAGCGGCGCTGCCTTCGCGGCAACCGAAAGCCTGCTTCTAACCAACCGCGACACTTGCGCGCGGCGTCTGCCAGGCAGGGCGCGCATGCGCTCTGTCGTGGCAGAACCTGGCGCAAGCACACCGGACGGCTTCTGGCCACTGTTTGCAACGTGTTGCGTTTAAGTCTCTATAGACCTATTCCACCGGGCCTACGTCACGAAGATGCGGTGGCGCTGTCGTCGGGAGTTTTGGTTTCGCATGGTAGGCATCCGCCGGCGCGCCTGCCATAGCAGCCGCTGTGTTTTCGCTGGTGCGGGTGCTGTTTGCCGCCGTGGAATGAAGAAAAAATTGTGCACCGATGAGCTGCGCCGTGGGTTGTTTGCGCAGCAATGAACAAGAAATGTGCGATAGGTTTTTTATCGATTTCCTGCACGCGGGGCGAACCTGTAATGCCTGCTCATCGGTTATGCGCCAAACATTTTCGTCACGGCTAAGTTTATGTGTAATTATTGAGCGGTTCGTGTGGCTTGTTTCATTTGAGTGAAATATCCTTGTCGTAAGTTTGTCAAGTGCAGTACTCAACACCAAGTTTTTTGGCATAAACAAAGTGTGGACACAGAGCGATCACACGCTTACCGCAAAGCGCGCGCATTACATTAGCGTTGCACGATGTGCGCAATTAATCGCGGTCGCCGTGCATTGTTGAGGTGGGGAAGTTATAGATACGTCATACGAATTTCATTCACTCAAGTGAAATAAATATATAAGAGCTTAATTCACGTAGTCGTGAGCGAAAGGCCGATCACAGCGATGCTTTTGCAAATCGATATTGCGGCTGCGATAGCAGATGCATAAGGGAAGTGTATTTGGCAGTGCTGTAGTGGTTTTGACGTGCTTTACATTTTTCCGATTGTGAGACTGCTCGAACAAACTTCACGCTTGGAATTCGCCACGTCGTTTCAAGACTTTACGCCTTCACGATCGCAACTGAAGCCGCGAGCCGCGGTTACGCGCGCCTTGCTAGGGTTTATTCGAGAGCCTCGTCCTTGGCACGTAATTGTTTGTGTGTGCGTGTTATCACAGCGGTATTTACACAGATAGCATCACCAATACGCTTGAGTAACTAATCCGATACGTTTGTTTGTGCGCAAGGATTTCGCGTTGCTGGTCGTTTTAATCAGTTTTTCACATTTTGTCATAGCTGAGCGTCGATGTATTCTTTTCTACATTCATTGAATACTTCCTACAGAGCTACTGCAACTTCACCTTTTACGGCTGCCCCTTGCAAACTGTTGTAAACACGCCGTCGGCGCTCAGACGCCTCGTGCTCGGAGGCAGCTTTCGCACACGCTGCGCCGGCGGCGGCGGCGCGACCGTGCGGGGTCGCGGCGAGCGGTGGGCGGGGCCTCCGCGCAGCGACGTCGATACAAGGCCTGGTTATATCGCCGGTGCCTACCACTGTTTACCAACATGGAATAGGTCTATAGACAAAAATCTCTGGTAAATAATTTTGCACAGCGTTTTCCCCGTTGTCATTGCGTGATTGGACACCCTGGTAAGCTTTCAGTCCAAATAAGGAAAACCGGTACCTTAAAGATTGGTTGTCGGTCCCTTTAAATGCCTTCGGTAAACCGGCGTCCTCAAACGTAAAGTCTACGGACGAACTAAAATCCTCTAGTATGCGCGCCGTCTTTAGGGAGGTAAATCCGCGGCATGCGTATACACTTCCTGCATGATGCCACATACTGCGGCCACCCAGGGCCGTGCTGCGGAGTTCGACAGGAAATGTTGCAGCGCATTCCAGACCACTAAAGAGAAACAGGAAGTTAAAACGCTGAGCGTTGCGAAAGATAGTGCTTGCAGCAGCGACTGTGCTTACCCTGCTTCGCGCGCTATCGCCCAAGTATACCGCACAGTCTCGCGCAGTAGCTACATTCTTTTCCGCAGTCTTTGCTCAGGAGTACTGGCACAGACCCTGGGCAACCCTCATGGTTCGGTGACTTCCGATTTGAACCACGAGGCTGAGATAAGTGGGAGGATAAGAAAGGGGGTGGAGTGCATTTAGAAGGCATTCTCAGATGATGAACATCAGCTGAGAATGAGAGTTGCCCCTCAAGAGGAAGGTGTGTAGCAGCTGCGTCTTACCGGTACCCACCTACGAGGCAGACACTTGCAGGCTCACTGAAAGGGTGCAGTGAGCAATGGAATGGAAAATGATAGCTATAACCTAAAGGGACAAGAAGAGAGCGGGATGGTTGAGGGAACAAACGCGTGTTAGGGACATATCAGTAGAAATTAAGAATAAATGGATGCGGGTGAGGTATGTAATGCGAAGACAAGATAACCGTTGGTCATTTAGGGTAACAGAGTGAATTCCTAGAGAAGGCAAGTGTGGCAGGGGGCAGTAGGAAGTTAGGTGGGCACATCAGATCAAGGAGTTTGCGGGGATAGCGTGGTCGCAGTTAGCACAGCTAGGACCGTGATAATTGGAGATTATCGGAGAAGTCTTTGTCCTGCAGTGGGCGTAGATTGATCGATTTGTGGGGTTTAACGTCCAAAAACCAGCTCTGATTATGAGAGACGCCGTAGTGGAGGACTCCGGAAATTTCGACCACCTGGGGTTCTTTAACGTGCACTAACATCGCACAGCACACGGGCCTCAACATTTCGCCTCCATCGAAATGCAGCCGCCGTAGCCGGGATTCGATCCCGCGACCCTCGGATCTGCAGCCGAGTACCATAGTCACTAGACCACCGTGGCGGGGCACAGTGGGCGTAGATAAAGTCCCAATATTTTTCGCTTTTTTGTAAGCAGCGACAACTACGTCCTCTCCCGGCCCCCTCTCGCACGCAGACCGCATCGGTAGCCATGTTCTTCCTAAACACATGGAGCAAAACATGCGCGCGCAGATAGCATCCGGCCACCAAAATACACGATTCTGACAAATATGATAGTGGATGTGCCAAATCTAAGCAAACGCCTATCTGCACCTTGATGTACTCTGCTGCATTCAAGTAACAGCTTTATGAAGAACATGGTTTCCAAAAGCAATGCCAACCAATCTGATGCGTCAGCGGCACATCAAAGCTTTTCGCTACTTACAGAAATATCTTGCGACTTTATCCGTAGGCAGGCTGATGATGATGATGATGATGATGATGACTGGCACAGACAAGTTCACCAGTGGTAGTTTTCCCACACATTTCGTAGACTGCGCGACTCGTGACGTGTTTTTGTTGAAAGAAGAGCGGGTGCTTTCCAGATGTATTTTAAATTGCAAATGACCTGCTGGACTTAACGCAATGATATCTAGTTGCCGCATTCAGAGGACCCTCCACGATCGATCGACACTATCTGCTCTGTGCGTTCAAAAAGTGTTGCAGCGCCCTTTTTAGAGTGTAACGCTGTGCTTTATCGTGACATGTTCGCATTAGTGTTTATAGTTGGCCTCTCCCTCTCTTGTCCGTCACATTTTCTTTATTATCAGCGCACTAGCAACGTTGGATAAACATTTTCACGTGGGCATACTTTGGGTTCTATCACCACGACATATTTCTTGCGTCTTTTCATTCGAAGATTTGCTTTTAGCGTTTCTTTGCATTGAACAAAGCAGAATTAAAATATTCCCAGGTGATCAGTTTATTTGTTTAGTTATTTCCATTACTGGGCCCATTTGGCCTGTGAGAAGAACATACAATTGGCATAATGCAACCAGCAAACTAAAGCAGAATCTAAGCACAACATATTACAACACGTAAAAGAGCAGTGCAGGATCATTGTAATACATTTCCACACGCGAATAAGGAACATTGACATTAAGGCCAACTCCTGCGATTTTTTGAGGTCAATAGATTTCAATAAAAATAGCTGGGTACGTTCCTTGGCACATTTCCGTCATTTGTTCATTTGTGCAAGATTGTAGGCTCGAGACACGTGCAGATTGCTTTCGATTCAGTTTTTACTGTTTAGCCCAAAACGCCCACCACATGGATTTCTGCAACTACTGGACACACGGCGTATTGACGACACCAACGACAAAGCAGCAGAAGTGCACCGGTATCATGCCATGGCCTCCGAGATCTGCGCGTGCCCTTCGCCTAATTACCGTCAGGGGAGGGGTGCATGCGTTGTCGCACCATGCAAAAGGCGTGTTGAACTGATTCTTCATTGTTCTTTGTTTTTCCGTACATGTATGTAAATTGCAATGGTGTTCTTTTTGCAACACTCATGCAGATTGATTTAGTGAAATGAAGGGGTCGTGATAAGAACATGGACCTACCCGGTTGTAATTTTCATTGCTTTAGTGCCGATTCCGAGATATTTCGGCACGACATCCAGTCTACATTTCATAACGCTCGCTTGAAATCCTAGCATTCTTGTGCTCCCGGAACGACCGTGCGACACCACATGCCGGCATAGGCACTATTCAGCGGCGTCACCTTAAGACGTTTAAAATTGTAGACGCATCGCTAGCTTTCGTTTGCTTTAAGATAGCAGATTTATATGAAAGCTAGAATGTAAGGAAATAGTTGGACCGGGTGTGGTGCCGCAGTGCGGTAGCAAGACTGGAGCACGGTTTGTTTTTATGTGGCCTCCGAGAGAGCTTGAATCTCGGAGCCCGTGGTTGCGAGAAACATGACGTCAGTCGCAGAGTTCGAGGGAGCGCGCGTTGTGAAGTCGAAACGGTGTGTTTATCGCTGTTTATGAACGCAGACGGTGCAATAAGGCAGTGTACATTATAGTTTGGAGGGCCGGGATTCCGATTACGCAATTAGTAAAAAAAAAAAAAATTCAGAGACCGCTTCACGACCTCTTTAATTTTCATGTCGTACACCTCTCATGCTGAAGGATTCATTTAGTAAGGACTGGTCAGAACCGCTGCTAACACGACAGAATGACAGTCCTCTGCGAAGAAGGGAATTTCTATTTCATCCGCGAAGAGATGAATTTCTGTTTGTAGATCTGCATTTCTAGCAATAGTACCAAATTGATATGAAGCAATAATATCAAGGGTCTTCACAGATCCTTGGGGCACTGCGGAAGTGAGAGGCAAAAAGGCTGAGTATACTCATTGGTTATCTCCTGTCGCGCAGGTGCGCCTCAATTTGTTTGACCACCGTGGGGCATATACCGTACATTTTCAATTTTTATGTTTTACGTGTCAGACCTTATCAGATGCTCTTGAAGGTTTGAAAGTAATAGCGTCGACTTGTTCTTTTTGGTTCATAGCATATGCGAAATACTGAATTATTTCAAATAGGTGTCTGCGGAAACAATGTTGGTAAAATAAAATTGTATTCGGCATACTGGCCGTTTGCTAATTACGTGTTCAAGGAGTTTGTATACACCGCATGCTGTGGGAAGGGTATGGGGCTGACCCTTAACTTATCTCAGCTTTGAAGTCCGGAACCGCACGACCAGCGTTGCTAGACACTAATAAAAAAAAAAAAAGCAGAGCTTCTCCATATTCAATATTTGAGGGTTTTTGTACGAATATTATTTTTGAACGGCGAAGCGGTTGAGCGCGGCGTGAAAACGTCTGTTCCCCGCAGAAAACCTAGCTCCGAAGTTGCCTAGCGACCGCCGACGCCACAGCTGGCGCACCACCTTGTCCTCAGCTCTTCCCGTGACGTCATTGGCGACTGCGCATGTGCTCCTCCTCCTCCGTCCCGACGAAGAGTCCGTGCACGGGCGGTGGCGCACGTGCTGCGTCTATGGCCGTGTCTGGTTTTACGGGAACCTCCTCCACGCTGAGCTCGGTACGAAACATTGGGAAGCGTTCGGTGGGCGCCGTCGCGTTTCGCGAAGCCCCAGACCACGACGAAACGTGGGTCTCTCTTGAGTTTGGCCATGCATACTGCGTCTGTAACTGTGTCTGGTTCGACGCGAACCTCCTTACGCTGAGATTGATGCAAAATGTTGCGAAGCGTTCGCCTGGCCTTCGAGAGTGCTTCGAGAGGCGCTTCGCGAAGCCTCAGACCACGATGAAAAACGCTCTGACGTGGCGGGAATGTGTTGAGGCAAGGTGCCACAGTTTACCACGACAAATGGCTTCGTGTAAGCAAAAGCCTAGAAAAAAGAGCCAGGCCTGCGCGGAATCGCAGGACAGTGACAGCGTAAGCTGAAGGAGCGACCTTCCTACAGGCCATTGTAAACGCTTGGGGAAACTATAGTGCAAGTACAGGTGGTGGGTATCCCCTGCGCCATAACTCTGCGGTTTGGGCTTCTCTCTGCACAGCGGTCTGCTGTGCCCGACGTTGCCCTGCTGCAGCCGCGCGCGTAACTCTGCGATTCACTTCTTCAGCAGCGGTCCGCATCTTGCGAGGAGGCGCCATCAGGTATATCGAAGAGCCAAGTCAGGTTGCTGTCGGGGCTGCGCACGTCGCCTGTCGCGTGACGCATGGAACGATACGACAAAACTGCTTCACGAGGCAGCGCTTCGTAAAAACACATTTCGAAGGCTATGCGGAGGAAATCAGCGCCAATAGATGGCAGCACTTGTCCTGTTCTTCACGAGGAGCGATGGTGGTTACGGACACGGGCGGCGGCGGCAGCGGCGGACAACTACGGCGCCGTTGTTGTGATCTCATAACCGCTTGCGCTGTGAAAGTCAGGACCAGCTAGGTGGCAATCACCGCCGATGTCTAGCCTTGCGCCATTAGCGAAGCTACGCCCGTTTTTTTTTTACATATAGAAAAAATGACATGCTTACACTTTGTAAATGTGGCTGTCTTTCTTACCCATCAATAATTTAGAAGACCTATGCGAAATATCAACATAACTTTCATCTTTCTGATCACTATAGTACACCCTTTAAAAGGCTAACTCCGTTTACTGCGTTCATGTTGCCAAGCTGACTGGCGCTTTCGGAGAGCGCACTTTGACTTTGCCTCGTGACTTTGCCTCGTGCTCGTCCGGCCCAACTCAAATTTCTTTCTGGACCAACTACTTCACCTCGTTTGCAGTAGCTGCCCTGAAAAGCCTGTCGCCAGTGCGGGCGTTCTCCGAGACGTTTTTATGCATTGCAATCCATTTCCGTCGCCAACGGATTTTCTGTGACATGAGCGCCTTGACGCGAACGCGTTAGAAACATTGCATCGTCTCCTCCTGGATTTGAGCCAGGTCTTTTAGGTGACAGCAGCAACACCATCGGCATTCCCAGGGTCGTAACTTCCGGATGCTTCATTTGACCGGCGGTGTTCTAAAGTCCAGTGATCATTTTCCGGAGAAGACGAGGACGAGACATGGACGCTGCGCCAACGAAACGTTCTTGCACGTTTTCTCGGTCAATCTGTCTCCAGAGGTAGGTGTGATATACAGCATAGACCGCTTATAATATAACGTAAGTCGCCGGAATCGCGAATACCCGCACTATAACCAAAACAACATTTTTCAAAGTCTACACGTGTCTAAAAAAATTGACGGCAGATCCACGAGGTGAATGATGATGAGATTGGGCGAAGCTCCTGGAAGTAATCATCGGTTAAACCGTGAAATTTCTTCCGTTAATTCGCCCGATAAAATTGACGTGAAACGATTGACAAACCTGTATCGCGATATGGTTTTGAATATAAAACCATTGCTTTAGAAAACACCTGGCGTCTTTCGTTAAGCAGCTGGCGTCTTATCGTTTTGCTTTAGAAACATCTGGCGTCTTTTCGTTTTGCTTTTAGAAAACATAACATCTGGCGTCTTTCGTTGGTTTATTTCATCAATCAACGGCGTTTTGAACAAAATTTTTATTGTTTAATCACGCACAGGAGAAATCTCACCAGGCACTACCTTGGAGGTAAACAATGGCTGCTAATGGGAATGAGAGACAGAAGAAGTCGGCTTTTAGCTAACACTTACACTTCTACTTCTACTAACGTTTCCTACTGGAACTTGCCAATGGCTGCTAATGGGGAATGAGAGACAGAAGAATTCGGCTTTTAGTTAACGCGCACGCTGCGAATTTTTTTATTGTTCAACAACGCACAGGAGAAATCTCCCACCGGCACCACCTTGGAGGTCAAAGCGTAAGACTGGTTACGCACTACGACTACGACGAGGGACGAACGGGTGCCGCTTTAAGGAGCTTCGCCCCTAAAACTGTTGAACAGGTAGCGGCGCGTGTTAGACATTCGAAGCGCGCGACCTGTCTGCTTTCACCCGCTTAAACTTATTATGACTTAAACTTATTATGACTAGCCTATAGCGACGTCGCCATTTATGCGGACTTCCCGCGGAACCGGACTGCGCTGAAACGGGAACCGATTACTGCACGCGCTATCCTTCGTTTTCTCTGACGCGTGCGCGATGGCAAAAACGTAGCGACCGCAAACCGCCATTCGAGTGGTGCACCTGCCATCTATGCCTTCGCTTCCGTTGTCGAAGTGATTCGTCCGCGTTTTAAACGCGGCCGCCATGAACCACAGTCGCCCGCGGCACCCTGTCTGCAGCCAGCACCGAAAAGGTAGCGCTCGTTAGGCCTAGTTTGTGGGGTCGAGGGCGGTGCGCCGCACAGGAAGCTTGCCCTTGACAACACAGGGATCGCGTGCACAAGAAATCGCGCTCGCGGGGTGATTCAAGGGCAGTGCGCATGAAATGATAAAAAAAAAAGAACTGGAGACAAACACCGGTAACGCGGACTTCAAGCATTCGCGAGCGCGCGTTCCGTGTGGAGCGCGCGTTAGGAGCTGACAAACGGACGTAGCAGCATTCTCCGTCGCCTTGGCAGTCCTATCAATCCTATCCTCACAGGGCATGCCCGCGACGCGCTGCTGCCGCGGCCTTTTTTTTTTTCTCTGCGCTCCTTGTTCATTCGTTCCGCGCTTTTTCCTCCTCCATGGCGATTCGTTGCGCTTTTCTCGGGCAGCGCACTTCCATTGTGAAGCCTGCTCGCTACCTCAATTGTCCAATGATTTCCCGGCAGCCGCATTATAACCGGTCTTTCATCTCACGGAGCTGCACAATAAGCGGTGGGAGGGTAAACGGGGGTGAGAAAAAACCGCATCATAGCCGTTCCTGCACTATAAGCGGTTACGTTATAAATGGTCTCTGCTGTACTTATGATAAGAGAGCATTTCATACCACAGTCGGCGCAGCGGCAGATGGGAAATATATCGTTGCATATGTACATAAGCACTCGATCACGTCATGCCAGCGCATAGGAAAAATGGACTTGAAGATGTCACAGCTTATGCAAGCCAGCGTCTGTCACACCTGGAAGCCAATCTTCGGGCAGGAGAAGCAAGTGCATGCCACCCCACCTTGTTACATTACTTTCCTTAATATTAGTCTACCCACCCTCCATTTACCTGCTAGCTTAATTGAGTTTGGTTTTCCAAATTGTATAATGAAGTGGTACTCTGTGAGAACTGAAGTAGGCCTGCGCAACATTCTCCAAAATCTCTGGCGCGATCGTGCCAGTGCTATCCTGACTGTTACCTTATTGGCCTCGAGATCGACATGTAGATGGCAGCACCGTCTCCGCATGAGTGTGGATAGGCGTTCGCCGGCGCGCATTCAAATGTACACAGCGGTGCTCTGTTGTGAGCGGTTTGAGGCGGTTGTTAGCCTAATAAAAGCCTTAACTTCACTCAAATGGTAATACATGCGTCCTTCAATCTCATGTCAGTGCAGTAATCATGCAGAGCGTTTTTATTGCATGTGAAGGAAGCGTGATATGCCATTCAACTGGGCACTGACATCACCCACCATCACAGTTTGATTTCCTCGGCGGTTATTTTCGTCCGTTTTTCTTTCACCATATTTAAGTTCTCTACTGTCTACAATGTTGGCATTGCTGTTAAGCGACTGAAAAAGTTCAATATTGTGTTCTCGCTCACTTCTCACTGTTGGCTGCAACAAGGAAATACTGTGGCTGCGCACTGAGTTGAAGTAGCAGCTTGTGTACTCCGCTGTATCACTTATACGCATACTTACGTTTAAACGCCTTGCATGTCATGTTATGAAGCACAAGGCACTTGACTGGCTCAGTCGGTAAAGCTACATGACTGTGTACGCCGCTTGAGTCACACCGTGGCTCGAGTACTATCACGATATTTGGCACACAACTATATTAAGTGAACGTTTTAATACTCAAACGCATTGCTTTCTTCGCCTGGTTACTTGCGTGACCATGGCAATAAGAAAAGGTTCATTCTTATGCTCATAAAATAAATGTGGTCTTCAAGCGAAAAGAGGTGTGCTATTTTCTGTCATGCTCACAACCGCATATTGTGATATGATATCGTAGCCGCACTGCATTTACGCGTTGATGTTTCCCATTTAACTTATTTAGAAGGACGCTAAGTGCACTTTTATGTATGCTTGAAAAGAACAGCGGTAGCCAAACTGAAATAACTGTGCCGAACTGGAGGTGCGGCGACGACATATCACGCTTACGATACAAGCACGCTCAGTGATTTTAAGAAAGAGGAAATACTGCTGTGCCCAATAACAGATAATACTATAATACCAGGGTCCCTCCTAATACGTTTATGCATAGATAAAAACGCATGAAAGCTTTCAACACTGCAACTGCTCAGGGAACAAACATATTGGAGGATATGTGTGACGTACGCACGCATGTAATAGCGTAGTGGATAGCAGACGACGCAATGAGCTATCTGCACCGTTGCCTCCATGATCGGCTGCGGCAGCGCGGCAATCGCAGTGAATAGCGGAGGCCACGTCTACATTTGGGAGCTTCGTCCACTGGCCACTAGGCGCCGACTGTGTTCGATCTTGAGGCCCATAGTACCCTCATCTCTTCCCAACCCCTCGGCCCCCTTGATGCCTTTGCCGGCCTTTACACACAAGAGAGACAGAAATACGAAATGCGCTGCAGCTTGCACAGACTGCCTGACTTATGTCAACGACAACACGGATTTTAACCTGCATTGAATGTTTTACTCCGCTTGCAATGCTGCACGTTGGAACTATTCGCACTTTCCCTAACTGACGTATAACATGGAGTGTTCTTCGGAGCTCATATTTCGACTGATACATATGAGCTCTCTCGTGCTATGCTTGAAAGCGGATAGAAGCTACAATGTCGAGCCGGCGCTCTTTCCCCACCCCATAAAAAAGGCCCCTCCCACTGCCCTTCCTCCTTTCCCCACTCCCCAACACCTCTGTGGTGGTGGCTTGGCATCTGTGGTTAAATCTTACATGTTTTATTACACCTTCTGCTGCGATTATGGATTTTGATGGTATGTTAGTGCCACGTGGTTTCAGGCAGACTAGAGTTACTGTACATGGTCCCCCATGGGGACAGTAACTCTAAGGTAAATACTTCTACAGTGCCACATAAATATATACTTGCACAAAGTGCAGGATGATGGATGGCGCGTTTATATGCATGTGGTTTGATGAAGGAAGAGGTAAGAGCAAGGGGCAAAGTCCCGTTGCGCTCTATAGGAGGTGGCAAGGTTCCATGCGACACTCTATTAGGGGCAATGTTTAAAAGAAAGAAAGACAGTATCGACGTTGCTGCATGGCTGTACAAACAAAATTTTGCTGCGCAATGCCAAATAGCCTGTGTGTCGAAATCCTCATTGAGTGGCTTGCCTCGCTTCAAGTTCTGCAAGAGTGGTCTAACCAGGCACGTGTACTCTGAGAAGGATTTCGACATTTCAACAACTTGTCCCTCATTAGGGTGACTCAGTTATCGCTGCTGCCCTGACAAAGACGAAAGGACCGCACCATCGCTTGGTCCCCATGTTGGAACGTTAGTTATATGTGCCTGGCACGTTCGTGTTTCGACCATGCTTGACCGACATCTTGACCTCTTCTTTCTGTACACCTCGCAGGAGGCATGCCAAGACGCAAGAAGCGTGCTTCCACCAAGAAAGCATCTGAGTGCGAGCCTAAAGGCGCTGGAGAAGATAACCACATCGAGGAGCTCGATTTTCCTGGTGACCAACTGGACACGCTCATTTCGGCTGTGGACACTGTGGTGCTGTGCATGGACGTTCTGCTGGACTGCGAGCGTACTCGAGTGCCGGATGGCTGCACCGTGAGTCCCGAACGCAGGCGTGTGTACACTGACCCCAAGACGCTGGTGGCTCGTAAGGAGGCCTTAGCGAACCTCGGCGTTTCGGGAGCCGTGTTCGCTGGATGCGCAGCGTTCTCATCGTCGAAACTGTACCGTCGTGCTGCGATGACGGTTCTGGCGGCGGCACGCACCCTGTGCATCATCCATAACAGGTTGGTACATCACTTCTTCTGTGACGTGAGGTCCAGACGATGTCATAGAATTACTTCTTACTTTTGGGATTAAGTAAGGTTGTGAATCATTTAATAACTAAATAATTAAAGTAGTCTTTATTTCGGACACTGCGACCTTCTCTGCTTGGGTTACCTCAATTTATGCTCTGGATGTTTATCTGCCCCTCTAATTTGTGAAGTAGTACTTTGGGCATTTCAGTAAGCAAAGCCGACCTTAATACCAATTCATATTTAATATTGGGGTATCCACTGATGAGAAAGCATAGACTTCCTAAAATGTCGGCTACATAGGTAACAGGCAAATACCCCTTGAAAGGTAGTATCCTGCCGATTCCTTGCATGACACCAATTGCAGGGAGCTCTCATGTTCCCTGGGACAGCCAGAAGTTCCTCTGAGGGAGTATTTTGTTCCTCCTGCATATGACTCATATGTTCAAGAGAGATGTAGTATTCATAGGACAAACAGATGCTCTCTCTTTGATGCAAAACATTCCAATTGAGAGAGTATTGCCTCAACAGGAGTATTACCGAGGAGGAGGACCTGTCTGGGACAGGCAGAATACTTCCTGAAAGGGAGATGGAAGCCTGGGGGGGCAGTCATGTTATTACACACTATCCAATCACATGCAGGGACAGCGTGTGCAAGCTTGCGAGCTGGTTTCCAACGGTGACAGAGTTGGCATTGCCGCACAACCTGGCCTTCCGTGGCGTCTGCAGTCGTCAGGACTGCGATGACCACCGTGGAAGGAAGGCACGTGCCTGCACCTTTTTTTTAAATACCATGCTGCTACTGCAGTGTGCCTCGTTTCCAATGCGTTTTGAACACCTCTATTTTGTTTACAGTAGAACCTCGTTATAACGAACCGGATATAACGAACTATCGGATATAACGAAGTAATCGCAATTCTCCTTAATATTCGCCGAGAGGAAATGGATATTGGCTATAACGAACTAATGGTTATAACGAAGTAATTATGGCTCCCCGTTCAACTTCGTTGTAGCGAGGCTTTACTGTATATTTTTATTGGTGCCATCATCGCTTTCGCACCTATAATCGTGCAGACAGTATCTCAAAAGTCATACTTTTAAAGCGATAGAGTTAAAAAGCTGACGGCACAGAAAATGAGAAATCATGCATCTGCATGGTGCCTAATATTCTGTGTCCCTGCCCCTCCACCCCCCCCCCCTTGCCCGTGCTGGCCATGATCATCCTGAATTTCCCGACCCCGCCCTCCACCATGGCGCTGGTGTGTTAGTGAACGAAATTGAATTTCTCAAAACCTGACAGAGGAATTGTAATAAACTATGACCTAACTGCGGACTAAACACATGATAGCTTGGATTGGTGCTTTAATATACAAGAAACTGAATTCTGTTACGACAGAACTCAAATGCAAGCTCTTTTTCCAGCATTTCTACTGCAACTGTGGTGCGCCCAGGCACTGTGACTTAGAGTTACTGTATAGCCTCCCACAGGGAGGCAGAGTTGTGCGTCTCTTTTCCATTCGCTGCTTGCAACTGTGCACTGCTGAGGAACTGCCGCTCAGGCACAGATAAACAGGTTGCGATTGCAGTGCCACCGCGTCACTACTTTTTTAGACTTTATTCAATAACCAACAAAGCAGCATCCAGGCCACCATTTGCAAAATTTATCTGACTTGTTACCGTTCCATTCTAGCAAAACGTCACTTGCCAAACAAGATTTTTTTATGAGTTTGTTTATCACTGCTCGTTGAAATTTTCTTCAACAGATGGCTCCACGATGCCGTGAGCAAAAGACATCCCACCGTAGACGCCATGATGGCAAAAACGGCAGGATGTTCATCATCGCTGGCATTAAATAGAACAGTTGTCATTGTTCAAATGCACATGCTGACTCAGGTTGTCATAAACACTGGTTTAGTGCGGGCTATAACACCAGCTTAGTGCAGTTTGTACCATGATCACATATGTCGCAAAAAACTTGTTTGCTGGAAATGTGATGTTTGGCTTTCCCTCAAGAGATTGGTTGCTGGCATTCTCGAAGTTGTGGACCTACGTACAACAGCTCCCGTAGGGAGCATATACAGTAACTCTAGTGCGACCTATACAGAGCGCTGGTAGGTTACTTGCGGTCTAGTTACTTGTACAATTATCCTCCAGACTGCACTCGCGCTATCGTGTTCCACTCTTAAAGACTAAGCTTAAGCGTCCTTTAAAATTTTCCGAATGTTCTTCTTGCTGGCCCTGAACAGTCATCCCTGGAGCGGATCACGGGTGACGCACCAGCACTGGGCTCGACTAACCTGGAGTTGGACGAGCTGCTTCTCTCTGAATGTCTACTGAAGCTTCCCAAGGTGAGTGCATAGAACTGATGGGTACAGACGTTTTGCAAGCAGTGCGTACATAATGAGACGCTGAAAGTTGGGGTACTTGCTATTGTTGCATAATAGTTGCTTAAAGGGTGACTGTGGCATTTTGTTTTGCTTTTAGGAATTGTGTACAAACATAATAAGCTTCTAGTACATACGAGTTCTTGACAGAATGTTGCCAGGTTAGTGCTGTTTCGAAGCTTACGTGCTCTTCAGAAGTAATCTTGAACTTATCGCTTGCATATTCAGACAGATTCTAGTGAATTTTTACATAGAAATGGTATACATGACTGTTCTATTGCCAGTTCCTTTACATGCGTTCCTGGTCATTTGGTGTACATATATATATAATTGTGACCTTTTACAGATACTTCATTGCCGTCTATAAAATGTCGTATGGCCACGTCTACATTCATAGACATACGCATGTAACACCTTTCCTCCAGTGGCCTTTGATGCATTAGAAATTAAAATAATCGTAGGTTCTCCTGGCAGCCTGCAGACCTATGGTAGAATGCTTCTTGTTGACTGTTGTCCATAGACATTTTATGTATGCATATCCATGAGGAATATGTGTACATAAATTGTGTATGGGCAACTGTCAACAAGAACCGTGGATATGGACACAAAATATCTATGGGGAAGATTAATAGTCCATGCTATAGATATCTCCCATAGACTGGTGTTGAAGGATTTGGTTTACTTGTGACTTTTAACTTTTAACAGTGGAGCAGTTAGGGTCTTCTTGTCTGCTGTTGTTACCTTTATGGACAATTTGTATAGTACTGTCTGTAAGAAATGAAAGTACTAGTCAGTTGCAAATTGCTGCTGTCGCATTTGTATGTCCCTCAGATAGCCTCCGTTCAGTCTGCGTTGGACGCGGTGCTTCACATGTGGGACGTGCCGTCAGACGATGGGTTGCTGAATGGCTTGGACTCCGCCTACTTACGCAAGTGTCCCGAAGCTATCATGGGAAGCTGGCGAGAGTTGCCTGGTATGGTCCCGTCGTACAGAGATGTTGGTGTAGCTGAGATTGAGAGCGCAGGGCGCTTCTGCCCTGCACTCCGAAAACTAGAGGTAAGTACACATCTCCTGACGACTACGATAACTTTCTCGCACTCCGATACATGTCACGCACAAGACTGTTTGAATGTAGTGTAACAGGAACTTGGGAGTAACACCCAAAGGGGAAGTGTCTTGATGTACGAAGAGTTTTGTAGGGGTAGGCAGTGACTGTGCAACATGTGTAGTATTCATTTCATTGTTATAAGAGGCAGCCAAAATGTACATCAAAATCACCCATTGCTTCTGTGCAAGTAAATATGGTAGGCTTGACACAGTAGCCTTCAGACATTCATTTCATGGTAGTCATGTCTTAATATATATTTGCAGTTTCATCTTCGTTACAGTCGAATTTTGTTATCCCAATTTCAGCTAGGAAAAATTTTTCTATTCTGGCTGAAGACATCACTAAGAAGTCATGTCCATGAAGCATCGTACCCTTATGGCCTTCACTCAGTGCCACAGCAGTTCCTCTCGCCTCATGGCCGAAATTTTCGCGCATATCCTGCCCTCTTACGAATCCTGATTGTTACAGTGTTCCTTTTACACTTTCTTGCAGGTAGTGTTCGAGAAGAAAGAAGCGCTGTCCGCATTCGTTGATTATAAGCATCTCACAAGCCTGTCCCTTACATTTGTCGGCAAGGGCAAGTGCCATGCCAAGGAGGCTGGCTTGTCGACGGTCATCAAGATGTCTGTCAACCTGGAACGACTCCACCTGCAGTTTTTCAGCTGCGTCGATCTGCGGGAGATTACCGAGCACTGCCTGAAGCTGACTAACCTATCACTGCACACCTGCACCCTCGTCCCTATCACAGATTCCGGTGCGACACTTTTGCCAAAGCATCTTGGGTCCATCCACATAGGACTGCCTATCTTGCCTTCCGAGCATTCAGGGACCTTCCTGTCTCTTCTGAAAGGCAACTGTGAGACCGTACGCGAACTTCGACTGGAAGGCGACGAAGCATGTCAAGTGTTTCTGAAACTGTGCTGTGAGACACAGTTTCCGAGTCTTCAGCGTCTGACATTAGACACGAGCAGTCCGATACGTGAAGTGGGATTCCTGCCAGAGAAGTTGCACGATGTTGTCAGGAACATGCCTGCGCTCAAGTTCCTCACCACCGACAGCTATGACCTGCGGCTGTTCTTCGAGTATTACGTGCCCTCGGTCATGATTTCCTGGTGTGTCTGCACAATCTGCATAACCGAAAGGTCGAGGCTGCACTTAGGCGAGACTTAACGATAGCCTGTATTTATTGCATGCAGACTAGATCGTTCAGTCGTGATGGTGTTGGTTTCTCTTATATATGACTGAAATATTACTGGCACCATCGTCGTGGATGATGTTTGCCCGGAAGACTATGTTTGTTATATTGACAAGGTGTATGCCCAATATTCAACAGTATGGGGAACATTTCAAGGTGTCGTACAAACCACACCGTGGTTCCATATGCTTTACGACTATGCCGCCAACACGATACTTGTGTTGGATATAGGGGAGCACATACTACATTGTTATGTTCATAAGCGTATTTATTGTTAGTGGTATTTGTACGTTTTGTTCTTATAGCGTTGTGGCAAAGAGCTTGCTCGCGTTGCTGTGTTCATTCATGTAGAAGCTTTCTTATCTCATTGATGCTGCAGTTGTGCTATATATGACACTCTTGGCTTTGTCCTCTGGCTCTGGGCATGGTCACAACGATGCTATCGGTGCTTTGATTGATGAGCTCACATTCTTGGACTCTGTTTAAGTTGATGGTTATATTCTGGTGCTTTGTTCAGGTCACAAGAATGTGAACCACACAAGCTTGAATAAACATTATTATTATGGCACAGGCGTCTTCTGGCATGTTGTAGACCTTGCTTTAAAATTTTTGCAGACTGTTGTACAGTAAAACCTCGTTATAATGAAGTTGAAGGGGGAGCAGTAATTACTTTGTTATAACCATTAGTTCATTATAACCAATATCAATTTCACCTATAGAAATTTCAAGGGGAATTGCGATTGCTTCGTTATATCCGACAGTTCGTTATATCCGGGTTCGTTATAACGAGGTTCTACTGTATATACTTATTGTTTCTGCATAGATAGCTACTGTTACATTGTCATTTATAAATTTTCAAAACACCGCTTAGAGGCGGTAGGTTAGGCTGTGGTGTCTTGTGAATGTGGGAGCTATTGGTAAAACCAGTGAAGTTGGTTTTACTGAGTAGCCCTCGTCTTTATTTCTAATTACAGAGTGAGAACAATGGAGATGGAGACATGATGTGCTCTGTGCCTAAATGCGCCGGTAGCAGGACTGATTTGTTTCGCGCTCATTATGCGAGTCAGGGCTGTCGACCTGAATCCAAAATACCGGCTCTCTTCGGATCCAGCGCGATTCGATAGTGTTACAGTGAACGTTAGTTCGGACGTGTAAAACACTTCGAAAAGCGGTTATCGGCGTCGAACCCGTTACACACCGTTCAGTTCTCGCTCTTGGTGACAATGATTACAGCCGTGCAGGTGCTTCTATGGCAAAATCATTAAGTGCGTTTTGGCGTTATACAACTCTATCTGAGGCATTGATCTGCAGGCAGCCGTTTTCGGCAGTTGCGTCGCTAGGTGGTGCGGTGGCTGAGGATTATTGTCCGTGCTCTCCTCCTCAGTTGTTCTTGCTTTATTCGCATCCGCACAGAGTACACGCAAGGCCACGCAAGTGTTTTTTTTTTTCTTTCTCAAGGAAGTGGGGCATTTGTAAACGTAAAATTGTCGGTGATAATCCAGCTCCTTTTAACATCCGAACTGGAAATTCCGAGCTCACAAACGCACACTGCATTCATTGTGCGCTCACGGCCATGCTTCATACTACAATAATCAAACACCAGCTTCCGACGTGTCGAAGCCGATACGGGTTCTTCAGCGGTGACGCGTCTCTCTTCAGGGGTGTGCGCTTCGCAAAAATAGTCGCCCCCGAAAGAAGACAAATCTCTCCCGAAACGCCGGGGCCTGAACTAACCACTGGTTGGAGTTCAATTTTTAATTTATCCATTTTACCCAGCCATCTGCCAAAGTTGTTTACCTTCGTAAGAGCTACATTGCTACGCGCCGCGGAAGGACCTGAAAACAAACCGATCGTCTGAAAACGAACCGATCCTGCAAGGAGCTGGAGTGCGCCGCACTTTATTGTCACGCACTCCATTGTCGAGGGGATGACGTGGCCGATGGTGCACCTATAGTCTGTCTGTGTTCCATGCAGCACTGTGGAAGCTACATGCCCTTTCGGCCAATCAAAAGGGCAAACACGTGTCAAACGTATCCTTCCATGCCATGACGTCGGCCAACGGTTGACTGCAGTAGCAGGAGCAGCCTTGGAAAGAGGAGGAGGAGGACGGAGTTAGGCCCCTATTGGCAGGAGTGGCTCGCGGGTGCGTGTCCGAACAATGACATTTCGTCTCGCCTCGGAAGAATTCTGCGCTCCATGGCCTCGTGGCCTTTGCACTGCTGCACGGAACTAGTGAAACAGACTGCGTGCCGCTCGTAGCAAGACGTGGCACTTCGACAAGAAACACACTGCCGGCTGCGAGGCAAGCTTGGCGCCGTGCCGGTTCGCCGCACCGAACGTGGTGCTGCTCTTGTGACGTCGAGATCTGAAACGCGGTACTGGACAGTACATTCCGAAGTATGTTGCATGTGCAAAAAAAAAAAAAAAAGGCCTTCAATATGCGTACGATGCGCAACCCTGGTGCAGTTGTGAACGTGCACATTTATTTACGGACACTCATCCGTACAGGCGACGTGTTTAATAAATACACTCATCTGCCTATATTTTGTGCTCTTCATTACGCTACAGCAACACAGCACCGGTCTTAAAGTGATCGCAACACGGAAAATGAACGTTAACTTCGATTATGTTTACATTATACGAATTCGCAAGCCGCCGTGAAGTCGTGCACAGCTGTGAACGGTCCGCAGTCGTTGACCATAAGCATCTCCCAAGGCTGTCCCTGTTACATATGCCGGCATGGGCAGGTCCCACGCCAAGGAGGTCGGCTTGACGGTCGATCATCAAGAAATCGGTAACAAAACGCAATAAATCATCCTACATAACGATTAAGTCAAAAGGAGATGGTGGCTGAGGATCGTCCTCTAGTGCCAGAAGGAACACCTGTTGCCGGACCACATGGCCTGGTTCACGGAGCACTGGAAGGCCCTGGCGAACAGGGCCGAGTTCCTCAGCGCGCCGTTGATGATCGTCTCAGCGTCGCGCTGTCCGCAGTGGTTCAGCGCCCAGAGCACGAAGAAGAGCTCGGCGTTGCCGTAAACTCTGTGCAGGCGCATTTTCCGGCCAAGCTCTTCGTGCAGGCGGCGCTTGTAGAGCACCATGAGGGGCTCTAGCAGGGCGGACTCGAGTGTGGTCCGAGCGGCGAGGGCCTCTGGAAAAATTTTGCAAAGGACTTAATGTTCGCTTGCAGGGATCGTGAAACGATTTTGGTGATTCTGTATAAATGCATTGCGCCTATAGATTATGTCCTTGGTGGTCTAGTGGTTATGGCACTCGGCTGCTGATCCGCAGGTCGCGGGATCGAATCCCGGCCTCGGCGGCTGCATTTCGATGGAGGCGAAATGTTGTGGCCTGCGTACTGTGCGATGTCAGTGCACGTTAAAGAACCCCAGGTGGTAGACATTTCCGGAGACCTCCACTACGGCGTATCTCATAGTCAGAGCTCGTCTTGGGACGTTAAGCCCCGCAAAATCAATCAGCTATGTCCTTGTGATCACCGAGCGACGCATATCGGCCCTCTGGGCTAAGTGTGTAATTTTACTGCAATGTTTTCAATATGCGCGTAGTGAACGTTGTTGTTTGTGGGGTTTAACGTCCCAAAACCAGGTCTGATTATGAGAAACGCCGTAGTGGAGGGCTTCGGAAATTTTGACCACCTGGGGTTCTTTAACGTGTATTGACATCGCACAGCACACGGGCCTCAATGTTTCGCCTCCATCCAAATGCAGCCGCCGCAGCCGGGATTCGATCCCGCGACCCTCGGATCAGCGGCCGAGCGCCACTAGACCACCGTGGCGGGGCGCGTCGTGAACGATCCAAGCGATTCGGCCTAAAAAGCTTTCACCCATTTTTGATATCAGCCGCACGTGATTCGTTTTTCTTTCTTTCTTTCTTTGTAATGAGGAGCACGACAAGGCTTTTATTCTGCAGAAGAACATTATGCTTCGTAGGTAGCTTGAAATTCTTTTGATGCGCAAAACAGTGTGCCCCAGACCTTCGCATTAATGAGACGGGGGCGTTCACGAGGATATAGGAAAGCACGTTTGCAAGGTTAGTCTACTCCGGTAAACGCCCCCCTGCAATGTTATTCTGTTTCTTTTCCGTGCATTGCTTGAATTCCTGTGCTCAGAATTTGACGCTTGCTGGCCCTGCTTCAGGGATGCGTTACTTCGTGAGTGACGCGTTCGATGCAAAAGTGAAGTGATTTAAAACACCGGATGGGTGTCAGCTTCAGCGGTCTTCGTCGGATGGTGTTGGCCGAAGGTACGAAGCAGCGAACACTTTCTTTGTTCTGTTCTGCTCCCGAAGTAGCGGTGTTCTGCGCAGGAATGCAAATAATTCGTAGGTGAGTACCTGTTCATTGGTTAATTGTAGTGTAGCTTGCCACTGCAGAACTTCAGAATACGAAAGTACTTGCGTGGTAATTAGTCACAAGTGCACGACGCGATGTGTCATCGATACTCGCGGTATGATTTACGTGCACCCCTGTTTCCTGTAGCGATTTAAAAAGGTTGAATGTAAAAGCTCGAAGTGGGAAAGGGGAGCGCTGAGAAATAACGGCTGGTTGGACCATACCGTATCGAGTCTACTATAAGCCATATTTCTTTAAGTTGTTTGAAACGCGCATTTCTGCTCCTTTAAAAACTTTAAAACGTGCTGTAACAATCGAAGCTTACTGTACATTGACGTTCAACGTTAATCAAGATCGCCCTCGCCAGGAGTTGCCAATAAAATAAAACGGGACGCGCATGTGCGCATAAAGAAAATAGGGGCGGGGCGGAGGGTGGAGGCATGATAAACTTCTAAAATTCGTGCGATAACTTGCATAAAGAGGGGGGAGGGAGGCATGATAAACTTCTAAAATTCGTGCAGTAGCTTATCTATACGTTTGGTTTTTACAGTGACTGACGGTATGCTCTGTTGCCCTACGCGTTATCATTATGAGTCATTTATTAGGTCAGACAATCATGTCCGTGCGACACCTCGCGATAATGGCCCGTGAATGGCCCGTGACGTGACCGTCGAAATAGTTCAGACGTCGACAGTCTTGCCACACCGAGACACGCCACACTTTCTGATAAAACGCACGTAAACCGGTTTTGCAACCTTGCTGTGTTGCCCTGTGACGTCAAAGCCCTAACCAATCACGAACCTTGCTCGTCGTCGGTGTCCAGATCCGAAGCGACGCAGTCCACGAGCGCTTGAAAGTGCCGCTCGTTGCGCGCTCGCCACGCGTAGGGACCCTGACTCGTCGGCAGGAGAACGCGCATCACCTCCCGGCCCAGGGCAGGTACGAGCACGGGCTCGATGATGGACGACACGTTGAGCATGAGACCCAGCAGTCCCAGGGGCATGAGCAAGGTCTTGTGCTCCGCAACGTACTGAGCCTGTTCCGCCAAACAGATGAACTGTTAGTTCTCGGAACCCCGCGAGCTGAAGTAAGGGCTATGGAAGGGAAAAGTGGCATCTGTGTCTTCGTAGGACAGGGTTACAAGGAAGCCCACGTGGATTTTTCATATATGAAAGCTCCACAGTTGACGAAAAATTCGTCCTGGTCCGGGAATCGACCACGGGACCAACGCCCGTCCGGGTGGTCGCTCTACGCTTTGAGCTTACCAGGAGGCCGGTTGTATGGCAGGTCGAGGACGAATTGATCGACAACTCGAACCACGTGGTCGTGGACATGGCAAATCAGTTCACTGGAATCCCGCAAAGCGGAGTAAGGGTTATCAGTGGGGAAAAAAAATACCATCCACCCGTTCGTAGCACAAAGCTACTAGGAAATCGACACCGACTGCTCACAAGTGAAGGCGTCTAGCTTTTTGCTACAAACTGCTGGATGATGGATACCAGTCTTTTTTTTGTGGTGTTACTTGCACAATGCCGAAACACCACCCCTGCTGAAGTCGAGAGACATGTGATGTATAGCTCTTGTGAACGATACGTGCCTGCCAGGTGTAGGCGCTAACGTTGGACAGCGGCGTCGTGTCGGTGTCGTCGTACGGCAGTAGCTGGACATCGATGGCGCCGAGCCGCTGGGAAGCGTCCTCACCGTCTGCGCGTCGCTCCTCCGGTTCGTCTTCGATAATGGGCTCCGTGACGTTAGGTCCAGGATGGGCGAGCCACGCCGGAACCAGCGCTCTCATGACCTGTCGTGGTGCGATGTCAGCATATGGTCACGATGGGACTTAAAACGAAGCTTTGCGTACTATTAACGTTTCTATGTCTTGCAGACTGTGCTTGCTGCTGTGTAGCCTGATAGGTCACACACAAAAACAACAAAACGCTGCAGCGAGACCCAACGCTATCGCACCCAACCTGCGCTCGGCCACTTACAGTCCGAAGAGTGACCTCCGGTTTTTCATTCACTTCCGCCACGTGCCTACGGTTTGTCAAGCTGACTTCCGGTTTACGGAACGGATGTCCTAAGATGACTTCCAGTTCGAACTTCTGCACAGAACTTCCTTCTTGTCTGCACTTCACTTCCGGCTGCAGCCTATACCTAACTAAGGAAAGCCTCCGAGGCAAGTTGAGTCAGAACTGCTCCTGGCCATATAGAAAGGCCGATTGATTTTGGTAAATGTTGTTACAAACGAACACTCCAGCCAAGATGGCGTAGCATTCTTCGATTCCCGGGCAAGAAGGTACTTTATAAGCACAGGGAGTCCTGGTGCTGTGCTGAGGATGGAATCATAACTACAGCACATCGACCTGTCGAATATTCCTGTTCGTAACTTTAGCTGCATTAGGGCTCGAGATATTTGTTTTTATGCTTATTTTCAAGTGCACGTAGTTAACCAAACGCAGAAAAGCGGACTTATTGGGATGTTTTGATTCAAATTCCCTCACACTACTTTTTGAAATTCTGTATAAAATTTTTGGTAAATGAACGTGGACTAACCATCATACCAGTACTGGCTGAACCGACATAACAGGGCTTGTGCCGACGGCATAGATGCCGCGTTAGAGGATTAGAACGTTGGACAAGATGCATGGGCGATATGTTCAACCTGTACGTCACAGATGTCACGCTTGCACTAACGACATTCTAGGCGACATGTTAAAGGACTGTATCATTTACGTCGTAATCAGCACCCGCAACTCCGAGTATGTAAACTTATACTGAAGTCATCCTGAACACCCTGCTAAAGGACCAGCACGGTGGTAAGTGCGTGAGTATAACGTCATATGCGCAAACTCTATAGACTTCCGGCTGCACAATGACTATCGTAGCGCTAATGTTCCGTACACAGTAGTTCTACGTAGAAAACTCCAGGTTCGGTCGAACGCTGTTCGACTCCGATAGGCTCAAACGTGCCTGGCCGGCCTCCCAGACGAAGTGGACCATCGTGTCGTCCAGGCTGTCCACGGCATTCGACAGTGCCGTCCTGGCTGCGTCGGTGGTCCTCTTGCGGGACACGTCTTCGACAAACCGCAGGCAGGCCTGAACCTGGGGCTGATGGTGAAGCCTGTGGTATGCCTGCTCCACCAAAGGTCGAGCCTGCGTCAGAAGGGAGGCTTCTAAGGCTCAGCCGCATGACGGTTCATGGAGATCGCGCGACCAAGTTTGACGCAAGTGCTAGATCACGTCGAAATCGTTAAGCTATCGGTCGACAACTGGCGACTAGCGACGGCTTTGGCTCGGTGCCGGATTTGGCAATCCGGCAGTGGGTGGTTTCAAAGGGATTAGTCGCCATACGCTCTGTGATGTAACCGTTAGGGTATCGTGACGCAGTATTTTACTGTTCACGCCTGCCAGGCATTACCCGAGTAGAACTTATTTAATCTTTTTGCCATCTGTCTTTGATTCCTCTTCATATATTTTTGCCACATGTTTTTGATTCCTCTTCAAGGATGGCTCGCATAAAACGTTAAGAGCGCTGGCTAATGCCACTGGCGTGCCATTAAGCAGGAAAATCTAGCGGGAAAAGAAAAGCGCTGTTGCAGAAAGTATTACGTTGCTATTACAGTGATATGAAGGAAAGTTGGACGGCGGCGTTAGTCAAGCAATATACAAAGCTGGCGCTTTTGAACAAGAAGTGACCATTTGTGACCGATCGCGTCACAACCTCACTGTGCTGTCTGACGTTTGCGGCCAAATAAAGTCTCGAGGCTTCTCAGCTTCTCAACGAAGGCGCAGGGTCTGATCCGGGGGTGGCGGACGGATTTTCGATGGAGACCAAAGATGCTTACAGACCAGTGTACCGTGCGTTGCTAACGCACGTTAAAGAACCAGAGGTAGTGAACATTTTCGAAGCCCTCCACTACGGGGCGTACCTAATTAAACTTCTCAACGTCTCCCGTGTGAACGGCTATACTTAATTCGGGCCATTACGCAGGAAAAACGAAGCGTTCCTTGAAGGCACGTTGTATTGTCGTCAGTTTTCTCTCAAGAAATTTGCTTAACAGACGAGGAACTGAAGGTCCAACTTCCATTTGCATCAATATAGTTGCACTAAGATTTATTTATTGCCCCGCCACGGTGGTCTAGTGGCTAGTGGCTATGGTACTCGGCTCCTGATCCGAAGGTCGCGGGACCGAATCCCGACCGCGGCGGATGCATTTTGATGGAGGCGGAATGCTGGGGCCTGTGGGCTGTGCGATTTCAGTGCACGTTAAAGAACCCCATGTCGTCCAAATTTCCAGAGTCCTCCACTACGGCACCTCTCATAATCATAGCCTGGTTTTGGGGCGTAAAACACCATAAATCAGTAAAGGTTTACTTGTTGAAAAGTGTCACATTGGCAAGCTGATTGATTGCTTTAAGGGTTATGTCTGCGTCGTGGGGAAGACGTGTACGAGGAGATGCTTGAATTGGCTCACATGCACGACAAGTTCGTGTGTGTCGGCGTCAGTTTCACAGCATTCAAGACTCCTATATAGGGAGGCCCGTGAACCGCGTCATAAGCTACATGTTGACCTATCGATGAACAGATTGCTAAAAACGATTTAGAACAGGGAATGTCGCAGGAGCCAACGTTTATTGTCGAAACGTTGGCTCCTGCGACATTCCCTGTGCTACATCGTTTTTAGCGATCTTTTCATCGATCCAGGCCTCCACCTTCCCCTGAGCTTCTCTTCCATGTCTACCTATAACATTCAGGCTGAAGAGGACAAATACGCATACGCAGGACTTGCCTTTTCTCCCATGAGCGGCGCGAAGTAGAGGACTTTCCAGAGGTGCTCGTAAAGTGCCTGAGGACGCTGCCCTGACCGTCGATGAAGGCTGGCCAAGTGGCAACGTGCGGACATCACCACCCAGCGGCATAATTTTGGTAGCCACTTTGCGGAGGACGGTTTGAACGACGCCTTCGCTGCTCGCCTTTGCGAGCTCCTCTTCCAGCTAAGGTTGCCTGCCAGGCTGTCGGAAATGGGGCCGGAGGTTTCTTGTAACAAGTACCAATTACTAGGGGACATTTTGAGCTGCGATTGTTAACTACACCATGACTTTCGTGGGTATATATAACACAGTTCAACCTAAATTTCGAAAAAAATTGGGTAAATCGAATCATTGGATGGAATAAACTTTACTGGTGTCCTGCAAGGAGTGCGTGAACGCGTTTAGGGCTCTCGCAGTGAGACTGAAAGGCCTAGCCTAACAGTCGATCGCATCGCGGACTTGCTGGACGGCCCATTCTTGGTCGGCTAGACTGGAGCTGCGTAGGGCAGTGTTCCACTTTGCCGAGTTAGCATTGGGTTTATGATCGTTATACATAGCGATGCACTCCCAGAGCATGTGTGTAAGCGTAGCCGTGGTGAGTCTGCAGTTGATGTCCGCTGGAGGACTCATACTGAGACAAAGGGACATGAAAATATGTATCTCGTGCGTACAAAACGAGAATCCCATTGATCTTCCGGAACAGTTGCAGGTAGTTTAAAAAATTTTTTGCGTTCACATATACTGCAATCTCTTCGCGAAGTATTGCAGGAGTGGGTACGAGATCCCAACAAGACAAACGTAACGTGGCATAGATCAACATGCATAATAATAAGGAATTGCGTGAATGAACAAAAGGATAGTAAACGTGCTACGCGTACGCGTATTGCAAAACAACATTGCACTAAAAAACACGTGCTGATGAACAAAAAAAAAACGAAAATAATATAAACGTGCAAAGAGTACTGAAGGTTGTTTAGAAATTACCAGGAAAATGGCAACGAATTTCATCGGAAACTTGTGCGGGAGGTAACTGCAGAAGAGCGCAGTCAAGCACATTAGAAAGTTTGATGTTGGTGGAAAAAGCGAAAATTGAAAACTGTTTATTAAGCACGGTCGAAGCGGGAGAAGATTTTGGGCTAGAAAGCATCTAGTAGTACCAGAAGGGCACCTCACAAATGAAACTGCCGCAACAACTGGCAGGATGTTAATGACATGTGTCGTATACTGTATCTTAATAAATTGACTCCTTGCTTGCTCCTTTCCTTCTGTACACGGATAACGAATACGACTATAGGACATTGATTGAATCACATCTTTGTAGAAGTATGCTGTACACAAAGGGATCCTAAATATCAGTGATGTAGGCTCGTTCCTTACGAGCGAATTGAACCACATAGAAATTTTTCAAACATTCGTATTTTCGTATATCTTTGTAAGTTCGACTGAACTTTTTTCCCAGTATCTCTTCATCTGGGCGCACGCAGATTGCTGAATGTAAGTGCACCCGAATAAAATGCAATGCTATTGATAAACATTAAACTTTAAATGCAACAGCTCATTTGAAGATAACCTTCTTGAAGAGGAGAGCAAGTAATAGTCCGTATTTTATTTAGTGTGCTGTCAGCGCCTCCTCTGTTGAAGAAACAGAGGAGGCACTGGTGCTGTATGGCCTGTAGCTTGCCTAGAGTGGAAGTACATTTATGGAATTTTGTTTTGTGGAGCAATCAAGGAAAACAGCCATGCGTTTACCTTTTCACAAACGCGGCGAAGTCTTCGACGCTGGCGTTGGGATTGTTCTGGAAGAAGTCCTCGGAGATGCTCAGCGGACCTTCTGGAACCAAGTTCGGACAAACCACGCGGTGTATGTTCCCACAGGCTCTGGAAGAATAAGTTTTGAAATTGCCGGCTTGTTTGCTTGAGTGACCTTCATCCATTCTTCTGCTTTCTTTCATGTACGTACAAACTGGAAGTCTTTCAGTGTGTTTAAATCTCCTGTAGATCGTACAGCCGTGCTCTAACATCACTCACCTTTACATCTATTTTTGCGTAGTGAAGAATGTATTTGCATCTCTGCTTTTCGCAATACGAAATGTTCAGTTTCAGTACTGAGATTGGACAGCGGTGTAGATTAGTGAACTAGGCCATTTTCATAGCAGGAGCACAGGTTGACATGATTTTTCCTGTAACGTGCAAGTTTGTGTCTCATCAACTACTTATCAACGTTCCGTTATTCTTAGTTACGACAAGTACATGAAACTGAATCAATTTAAAACGAAGGCTCAGCAGAAGATTCGGCCACGCTTTGGGAGGGCACAGCTGACGCGCGGCAGACACTCAGTTTTACAAAGAAGGCGAGGCGTAGACTTTTTGCGTGGGTGGACGTGCATATTAGGTCGGTCCCACAGAAGGACAGTGGAAGCTGAAGGATTTGCTACATGGGTGGGCGCGCATATCAGGTCTGTCCCACAGGGACATTGAAGGCTTAAGATAAGAGAGAAAGGCCAAAGACCCCCCCGTTTTTGAGGGCCAGACGGAGAAGGGGCTGAAGCTCCTCCTGAGCAAACCGCGTCGCTTCTGGAGCCCCCATGTTGTGGCCCTGACTGTTGATGACATAGATTGACCGCGGGTTAGCTTCCTTCTGACGGGTTGGATGAGTGAGAGGAAAAAAAGACTAGTCTATGCCAATGACTATACAGACCTTGTTACGTCGTCTTCGGTGATGATTGTAGCGCCATCTAGGCATCGCTGAAGGAGCCTTGCGTGCCGCTTCACCCGTTTCCGTTTGGAAGCGTCTTTCGCCACTTCGCTTCCGTTTCCGGCAGTTCCATTGTGCGCTCCAAGTAGCCGTGCCCTCACGGCATCCATGAGGCGGGCGACGCCATCTTCGTAGATCGACTGTTGCCGGGAGCCACACACATGCTCGTGGAAGTCGTCGCAGGGGAGCGGTTGGCTACGCCTCTGGCTCTGGGCGCGGCTCGAGCGGCTCGCTCCGGAGCGGAGGTAGTCTCGAATCCAGAGGCAGCCCGTGGTTTTGCACAGGCGTTGCCGATACCGCAAGTCCCTGAGGCTCAAATCGTAGGGCGAGATTTCTTCCTGCGTTGGCAGGCACGGTAAGAGAAAGCGCGTCATCAGTGTCCAGGTTCCCCAGTCGCGCGCCGTTTAAACGACGACACTTTTGCTGAGACGCGACTCTGAAACGACAGAAACCACAAACGAGGGCGTTGACACGCTTAGGATTTGTGTTAATTGTGTCTATCGGTTCCTTGACAAGGGCAAAGTCGTTTAAATGATAACGAGGAGCCAACTGGCCCACCTTCACATCCTGAGGCAGTGTATGCGTTTTATCAAGCGCTGAAACACTGTCGTCTACGCATAAGAAAAAAAGACTGCCTCAGTAGCGTCAAGCACGGCGCCATTCTCGTGGGTGCACAACGGCTCAGTGCTCTTTACACGAACACACTCCCTCTGCAGCTGTTGAATCCGCCACCAGTGACGTCACCATAAAGCTCCCGATATAGCCGTTTGAAACACAGCCCATGGCAGCACAGGTAACTTACGACGTCACGCCTCTGCTCAGGCCTTCCTGAAACCACCATTTCTCACGTAACGACGGAACTCGAGGCATCAAGTCTTCTATACCGCGCCTTTCGAAGTCACGACTCACCAGGAGAAGGTAGGAGTCCTCGGCGTCTTCCAGGTAGAGGCCCGGCACGAACAGGCGTCTCGCGCTGTCGACGGTTTTCGTGACCGTCTTGTGGAACTTCGTAGGCTTGGACGTGAGCCAGAGGTAGAGCAAGGTGGCGTCGATGATGATGAGCAGCACCATGGTGACCGTCCCTACTTTGACGATCAGCTGCTTGTTCTGCCGAGCGGCCATGCGGTCCGAGGGCGCCCCGCTTCCTCCGGCCGTAGACATCTGCACGTAATCGTCAGACTCCATTACTGTCGTCTTATTTTGTGGCCAAATTGGTGCGGCTGCATCATGTGCCTCGAAATCACTTAGCCACATCACAGCAACGTCAGATCCTCTGCCAAGCAACAATTACAACTTTGACGGCAAAGGTCGCGAGGTCCAGGAGAGGCTTGTTTGGAAAGCTTGGTAATCAAGAAGGCCATTAAATTTTGTGCAGCGGCTAGTTACAATAATTGCGTGGATTATGACGAAGCGAGCACTCCTCCACCTATGCATGACATCGAAATGAAGGTACAAAATGAGATGCTTAAACAAAAGTTGACGAAGTTCGACGTCTCTCTATGCAGGTGGGTGAGTGTGCATGCACACTCAAATTGGAAATTGGAGCTGGGGAATGGGGCGAGTTGAACCTACGCGCTCCGTATGGATACGCCTATGGCCATCACACTTGACATCACGTCATGCTGTCAATGTCACCAACATCATCATTATCACCGTCAATACTCTGGAGAAATCGTAATTGGCATTGGTAGAAGACATGGGGCCTGTACATGTCTTTTTCCTTTGTTTCATTTGTCTCATTTCCGTGTGTAATGTTGCTTGCGGGGTTGCACAAATTTGTTTCCGAATTTTAGTAAGTACGGGGCTTTCGTGCAACGCCTTCTTGAACGTGGTCATGTTCTAAAGTGTGATCGGCAAGCAATGTCGTAAAGCCGTTTAAGGCAAGACAGACGAAGGGCGAGGGGATCCGTGGTCTAGAGACAGCTGTGAACATGCCATGTTTGCAGCTTGCGCCAACGTGAGCGCCCTACTTCTATTATCCTTTCTCGTAAGCACTGTGTGCGGTAAAACCACGGCATGAGGTCATTTTTTGCTATTATTTAAATAAGGAAGCACTGAGTTGCTCTGTCTTGCCCGTCAGTCTGCGCTCCCGTTAACTCTTCGTAATCGCGCAGTCACAGAGCACATTAGGCCTAGCTACCAGCCACCTCGGCGCGACGACAGCCACCGCTTTCGGGGCGCATGATTTCTAAACATCCTTATTGGCCCTTACCTGTGACATTTCACTCGCCTCGCCCATGGCTTTTGTCCTGTATTGGCGATGCTGTGCGAGGTATTGGCTTCGACACGGTCAAAGGGCGTTATTGTGTCTTCAATCGATCGGGGTACGACCAAAGATGGCGACTCAAATTCTTGTTCTCAAGCGATATAACGTGTACCCACTACAGTAGCCTCGCGAAAGAAAATGATAGATATGGCTTGCGTAGACATTTTACGGTGTATATTTGCATAATTCATTTAATTTTCTCTAAGCAATATTGACTGATAGAGTTAAATTTATTTCAGTGCTTTATGTAAAAGCCCACACTTTTTCATCACTCGCATGTCAGGTATAGAACAAACGCGAGCTGTTATTTCGTCATGTAGGTTTTGTTGCCTTCCCACTTATTTATGCGCTTTAAGCTTCATTTCGAAAGTACTTCACATCACTTACGACGTGCTACGCATTCTCTATCATCACTGTCTCTGCCACACCTGGAGTAATCGAGAATGGCGTCTCAAGTACACTCCGATGTTTCCTGTAGGGTGTACGTACAGGTCATGTACCACGAGGTGTTATTCCGGACATGGTCCCGTTGACCGCCTCTTGAAATTAAATGGCAAGAAAAAGCAGCGACGAATGAATAGGCTAGAACATTGCTGGCGCCCTCTGTGGTATTATCATGAACACCAAGAAGTGGAGCTCGCTGTAAACGTGGCGCTAGCGCTGCGAGTGACATGGGCTTTTGCCTGCTTTGGTGCTATGGAGGAAGAAAAGAAAGCTGAGGAGAGGCCATGACGTCAATTTTTGAGAACCAAGCGCGTTAGAACCTCTAAGGTCGTAAATGCACCGGATTTCAGTCACCTTAAAGGCTCGCGGCTCAAGCGCGTTCGGTGCTAACGTTAGAAGAAAGGACGTTACTTTCGTGCGTTGTAACACCCTCGGTCGAAATCTCTGTCCTGTGTGTGGTGGCGGCCGAAGAGGAAATCTACGAGAAGTGGAGTGTTTATTTATTTATTGTTCATTTATTTATTGATACTTTCAACCCAGAATGAGTCACTACTATTGTGGATTCTGAAGAGTTCGTCAGCATATTGAACACCGCCAACAGCATACATAACGGCGGCTACGTTTCGCACGTTTACAGTCGCAAAAAGATTGTCAGAGCCGTCAATACTGGCTCTGACACTCGAGAGCGATTACAAACGTCGCTTATTCCCCTGGTGTTCCGGATTACGTAGCACAAGGATGATGGAGGTTGCCATGAAAAAATTAAACCCGGCCGCGGCGGCTGCATTTCGATGGAGGCGAAATGTTGAGGCCCGTGTGCTGTGCGATGTCAGTGCACGTTAAAGAACCCCAGGTGGTCGAAATTTCCGGAGCCCTCCACTGCGGCGTCTCTCATAATCAGAACTGGTTTTGGGACGTAAAACCCCACAAAACAACAAACAACAGCCATGAAAAAATTACTCTGCCGAGTTCCCTCCCTGACTTTCTACCTGCACGGGTTAGTTTATGGTTGCTTACCCGCTATGCCCCTTCTGCGATAAGGAGGAGACGATTCACCCCTTTTTATATCTTCTCGCCACTGCAAAATTTAGTAGGAGAGAATTCTCGAACCAGGCTTGGAGTTCACCGAAATAGCTATTCTTTCGTTTGGGGGGTCTACTTTGGGGTGTAGCCACAGGAATGTCTGTTTTATGATAATGAAATGTTTAGTACAAACTAAAAGAACTGTATTTAAATTTTCATCGCATGTACATTGATGCGTGGCCAAATCACCCACAGAAAAGTCATCTGTAAGCCTATGTAAGGTGCTATCCTGGACATTGTCCAACTCCGCCATATTGTCAGATTCCGCCATCTTGGCAGATCTGATTGGTCTAGAGGGCAGCTACGGGCTCCCTGATTGGCTCAGGAATGCCCCATTACAAAATTTGACAAGATGGCGGAATTCGACAGTGTCCAGGATAGTACGCCTGGTCTTGGCCAATCCCCTGCGCTGGGTATGCGCCAGTCTGTAGAGAAGAACAAGAAGAATTTCACCTGCGTGTGATGATAGTGTTCAAAATCACATTCATACGAATTGTGAGGAAATCGACGGAGCGAGACTACGGCGAAGACGAAGAAAGGCATGCCGAAATTGTTACGTAATATTTAGAGATACCATAGCTAAATAATCAGCCGCCCACACCTCTTCGCCACTATCCCAGTGTAGGAAAGTCGTGTTAAAGAACTAATTATCACCTCCCGCACATTTTCAGTCTGTAAATCTGATTGGTCGCTCTGAGCGTATGTTCGTATCTTCGCTACTTCAATTCTTTGTGTTGGCGCCAGTGTGCGAAAAGGCACCAATTAAATATAGAGTTTCACTACGAATGTTCGTTTTTTTTTTCTGTCCCTCTCAATACAACCTTTAACGTGGTACGTAAAATGCGGCCTTCCGACCGTTGGCTTATCGCCTTTAGCGATGAGCAACAGGAACGAAAATGTGAGCAACTTTCACTGGTGGTGCAAGGCTGGACTAAGAGCGGACCTAGCTTCTTCCGGTTTCTAGAAGTTTGACTAAGTCACGTGTTTGTTAACTAGCTGCTACGTGGCTTTGGCGGGAACACGTCAAGTGGCTAGCCATCTCTTCATGTTACGTGACATGGGTCATGTGACTAAACGTCACGTCATCTTACGTTGTCACGAAGCTATACTATGGAATCGCTGCTATACTAGGTAGTTGCTAGGTGACGTGACCAGGTGTAACGTCATATTACGCGACGTAAATCTTGTAACTAGCTGTGACGTCATTTTACGCAGTCACACCAGCTGTAACTAAGCTATGTTAACCGAACACGGCTATGCCAGATGGTTGCTAGGCGACGCGAGCAGAAGCGGGACTCTCTGTGGGCCTCCACGATCAGCACACAGCTTTCTGTAGGCGAGAAACGGCGTAAAAAAAAACTGACAGCTCCGCTGTAAAATGAATAATAAAGATCTTTCGATGGAGGCGAAATTCTGAGGCCCGTGTACTGTGCGATATCAGCGCACGTCAAAGAACCCCAGGTGGTCGAAATTTCTGGAGCCTTCCAGTACGGCACCTCTCATAATCATATATCGTGATTATGGGCCGTAAACCACCAGAATTCAATCAACAATAATGGTTATCATGATCATCATCGTCGTCATTGCACGCGGCACGTTTCTTTAGGAAGAAGAAACCCCTCGCTGGTGCCTCGAGGGTTGCGTCTTGGGCTCTATCTTAAGTTGAACGTCGGGAGAACGAGACGTCGCCGAGGCTTTTGCAGTCTCCACGACCGCAGTGGGCGCAGCGTGGACAGCGTAGTCGATAGTGTCAACCCATGGCAGTCTAGTGGACGTTATGCAATCTGCGCCACCGAAGGCCATGGAAGCCGGAAAAAAGAAGCCCGCGAAGGGTGCTGGTAGAGGCGGTGGCAAACAGGGTGGCAAGCCGCGCAAAGTGAGTGGTTTCGCTTAAGATCTATCGCCGCTAAGCGCTATCAGGCCACTGGCTGCTCTTCCTGACACCCATGTATGCGGTTAGAAACGCCATTAAAACTGGTTGAACACGTTATTTTAATGCGCACTAATGAAAGAAAACAAAACAGTTTTCTTTTCGCGTAATAATAATTTCCAATGCACAATACCAAAAGCGGTGACCCTGCGACAAGAAGACGCTTGGAAAGCGTGAAAGCACGAGAAGAGAAAATGAATTATGTCGACGCCACCGTTAGGTTCCTTCACTAATATGCCCCGCTTACGTCAGTGGTTTATGACGTCTACTATATGGGGCCGACAAAGGTTCTATTCAGTAAGAATAAATATCACAGTTTCGCCAGAAGGGCGAAGCAATAAATACGATAGCAATGCATGATTAAATATATATAGGAAGAGTAGCATATCTAGGGGCAATCTGAATTGTAGTGAACGTCGGCTTATTAAGTAGGTGTGTGCGTAAAGTACCATGTGAAGGTCGAGCGGCAGAGAACGGTTCAGCAGAGCTGCGAGCTGTCATGTTGTTTTGATGTCCTCTGGACCGCGCTTCATACCGCGCGACAGCGCTAACCAGTGTGCATTTTGCACCATCGATAAACTTGGCCCAGCACCGCGGCATTAAGCGAGCACGTTTCTACCGGCACTCGTAGATGCATTCGCGTGAGCGCTGTGTGTCGAGGGCATTGTTGCCGTTCTTGCGACTATATGCGAGGTGCCTGGAACGGACCACGCGATCAAGGCGCTGCTATGCAGTACGCTGCACGTCTGATATGGCTGCCGAGATAGCGCGCGCGCCAGCGATGGCCACTGCGTGAAGTACACAGTTGTTGTTCGAGTGACAGCGCCCCCCCCGCCCTTACACACACACACACACACACACACACACACACACACACACACACACACACACACTACCGCGTCTTTTGATGCTCGTTAAAGACAGGCGGTTTCCTCTCCGCTTCGACGCAGGCCTCCTGAGCGGTGTGATGGCATCGCATGCGCCCTCCGAGCGACGGACATGGGGCGGGCTCGTTTGATCTCTGCTTCAGCCGCGTTCGTTCCCCCAGTCGCGTGTTTTTACCCGCGGGTAGAAGGTACGATGCGCGGGGGGTTGTTATTAATTTGGACTTTATACGGGAGATGACGGAGAGGGCAAAAATCGGTTGAGACTGCTCCTATAATTGCTATCGCAATAAAATGCAATCGTGAGCAACATGAAATGAAGCACCGAGTCCGTCTTCGATAAGTAATTACACGTGATGGGAGGATACAAGTTTGACGCATTAATTTAGAAGAGGCGCCGTCCTGCTTGAACATTTAGTGCTGCGAACAACTTTGCCCTTGGCAACTGCACATAGCCTCTATGGTATTTTGAAAGTAAGTGTTCCATTTCACACTGTTCACGACCATGCGTAGTCCCCTAAAAGGGCCACAGGTCTAAGGCGCAATTTTTTTCTTTAGGAAGGTGCAGTGTGACCCAAATAATAACTTTTCGTAAATCGAGACGCAAGGACTTAACAATGGCTTTTACGTGCAGCGATATTGACACGAAATTTAACCGTGAAAGTTGGAGGTTCACCTCCCTTTTTTTAAAATATAAACCTGCGAATGAAGAATTAACGACGAAAAGTTCTGCAAGTGCAATTGAACTCTCTGAAATGATTCATTGCGTCACTTTGCTGTCCCTTTAAGGCCCTACAGATACGTCCAGAATATACCATCCTATCATCTGGAGGAGAAAAGCAGTGATTTCTTGGGTTTCGCGTGCCAAGGAAGGTGAAAAGATATGCGCAGGTATCGGGCGGCCACCAACAAAGCAGGGGATCTATAATATTCTAGTCCTTGGCCCCCTCCTCTTTCCGTTCTTTTTAAGTCACTCACTTTATCCAAAAAAATACCACTGTTTCAACTTAGATCATGCCGAAGCGAACGCTGCCCGGCATTTGAACATGCTGCGTGAGTGGAAGTAATAAATGGACGAAAACTGCAGTTTTCATATGTTCACGCCTAGGTCGCTTCTTCGTATCACTTGATTGCTGCTGCAGGCCATAAAACTTGACGACGACGGGTTCAACCTGAGCGACAATCTCCCGCAGCCTCCTCCGCCGAAAATCGGTTTCGACGCCGGGACCTCGGTATTTGTCACCAAACACCGACCTTCGATACTGGATATGAAAAAGAAGGTGAGGCTCCTTCGATTCCTTGCTGGCAAGGTTTTCGAAATAAGAGAGTCCACTTTTTCGTTCCTTATGCCAACTAAAGCTATGCCAACTAAAGCCAATGTACTAAACACTTTCACAAGGCACCTGCATCTGTAATGAACACGAGAACGAATGTATGAATGCTTATTAAGGCGAACGTGACGGAACGTAAGTGACCGCGGAAGGTCCCTAGGGGACGACGTTTCGACAACTGTGTCTTCATCAGGGCGAAGGCGTCGTTGCCGTGACGTTGGCAAGCGCACTTGTGGAAAGGTTGTCCCAGTCGACATTCTCCGTTTTTTCATCGTTTTCTTTAAGTTTATTATATCTTTATTCTGTCTTCAGGGCGAGTTGGCTTGAACTACGTGGGCGGTAATATGACATGTTAATTGCCAACCAATTCGCAGTCGCCCTGCCAATTGCTAGCAGTGACAGGCGTTGTCTCGGCTTCGAACCGTGGGCCAGGATGGATCATTCAACTAAGAAGCTTTTACTTCTTAGAAGTCCATACTGATTTCCTTGCGGCCTTAGGTTACAAACAAGTGGATGCTGATTTCGTGTTTCGTAATCGTTACTCCACCTTGCGGAATTTCGCACAACTTATTTGTCACAACGTGCAATGAGATCGTGCAGTGGCAGGTGTAAAGACGTGGGTTGAACTGTGTTTGGGCATTAGGCACCAACCATTCTGTCATGCTTCTGCGTCTCGCAGAAGAAGCCCCCCAAGAAGCCCGCCAAAAAGCCGACCGAGGGCAGCAAGATATCGGCGGCATCCTCCATTGCACCCGACGTGGCGTCCATGCCCGCCCTATCGTCGGCGGTCACCAAACATAGCGAGACAGTGTCGCAAGCCCGCGTCAGTCCCAGACGAATGGAGCAGGTGACCGACAAGAGCTCCGGCAAGGCGCGCGAGCCGCTGACCCAGGAGGAGAAGCAGCCCCCAGAAGGCGGTGGTCGCGAGCAGTCGCACCTCACCCAAAGTCACCCGTGGACCTCCATCCTGGCGCCCTCCGGCGGGGCCACCGTGAGACAAAACCAGACCGTCTGCTGGTATATGGTCTACGTGGTTTCCGCTTTCGTCATCGTCGTCCTGGCAGGCGTGGCCGTGTTCCTGATGGTCCTGATGTGGCGCAAGCACAGCAAGAGGGCCGCGGTCTCCAATGCCACCACGTCCACACGGCCACGGCATGCCCAGTGGGTCCTGAGCACCTGATGACCCTGTGAAAGCGGCCATGCAGCGTCCTCGGCGATCGCCTGGCAGCTTCCTCGCCTCTTCACGGCCATCGCCATTGTTTCGCGACACGACAATCAAACTAGTCCAGGCTTTGGCTAGTACTATTTACTCACAAGGTGATTTGAGCGCAGCTCCAAAGACCATAGTGACTGCTATCGAGCGAAAGAACGCGGAAAAAAAAAGGAACGGATGATGGAACTGTGACGATGATTACGGGGCATGGCGATATTGCGCTACAGTGTTTACACTTTTAATTTTGATGTTTCCTTTAGGGTTATTTGTAGATGTTACTGAAATGACTTGTAGCAGCGGGGAAATTTTGTTTTGCTTTGTAGGATACCCGATTGCGTTGGCTCGGTGAATGTGGCGGTGTGCTTGCGGAAGTAGGTCGTGGGTCCGATTTTATCTCGGATACTTAGACAGTGCTATTTAAATATATATACTTTAATGAAATTTCGTGTTTAAATATCTTCGACGCAAACGCAAAAGTGTTAAAATGCCTGTGTCAAGAAACTCCTTTGTCGGCGGCATTGACTGAGAGAAAAAAATCCTGATGGATGCGAATACTGGTCAGAGAACGCTTCCAACTGGCGCAAAATTTCACAAGCTCCTGCAAACCAAGTGATTGAGCTGAAAAGAAACTTGAGCAACGTTTGGTTGGGTTAAAATTCGAACCTCGGTTTTCCCGTGTGCGAAGAAAGCACGCTTCGAAAACTCCACGGTGGCGCAGAAATTCAAACGGAACGCATGGGAGTACTTGGGGGCCGTGTGCTCCAGTGCGTAAGTTACCCTCAGGCAGCAGCCTCCAGCCTGCGGAAGCACGACGATGACAAAGTCGAGGTTTTTTATTTAAATGTGCACCACACAGGGGAATGTAGGCTAAAAGTCGAGGCTATCCTCTACAAAGTGATGAAGGGGGCCCTGTCGCAACTTCTAACGCGAGACTCCTCGCCTTGGGAGTGGTGAAGCAGCCCCAGTCCTGAGTTGTTTGGTGTGCCACGTTTGGTGCGAAGCTTTTTGGTGCGCGATGACTTTCACAGGAGCATGTTGCTGAGCTGGTTGGTTCATTACTTGTTGGCAAACGTTTGGAGATAAAAAAGACTAGAAACGAAGTGAAGATGACGAAAAAATTACACCATCTTCCCCTAAAGGGGACGGAATGCATCAAGGGGACCATGAGGTGATGCGAAGCAGCACTGGGGGTGCACACCGCGTTTGCATCAGTTTGACGCTAGCCGACGTTGCCTGCGTCAGCGTTATCTCTCGCGGGCAAGGGCGCGTTCTCGTTCCTTGCGAGCTGGTAAAGCGTTCATCGACCGAGCGAGTAGCAACACTTGCCGGCGGCGGAAACGTCATTGCTTTGGTGCGGCCGCTGTCTAACCACCGGCTGCCTTTGCGAGCGGCGGGACGTGCTTCATCGTGCTGCTGCTGTCCAACACTCTCTTACTTCTCTTTTCTTTCTTCTCCTGTACCTTTATGTCCTCTTCCCCGTCCCCTAAGGTGCCTAGCCATGTGCCCAGTATGGGAGACAGAAATTAGCGCCTTTTTCCTTTCCTTTGGAATCTCTACCACCACCACCACCATCGAAGAAAGAGCGTTCCCATAGTCAGCGCGCGCCGTTCGTAGAGGAGACGAGGAATGCCGAGAGGAGAGGAGATGAGACAATGAAAGGAGGGGGAGGAGGATGCGCATGCGCAATGCGGGTGTGAGAGCCGCACGGCGGATGGATGAAGGGAGGGAGGGAGTGACATATCCCCGACCATAAGCTGCTTCGCATCTAAAAGGTGTGGCACCCATATATGTCGTTTTGTGTCTTCAAGTCGATTCCCGTCGTTTCACATCTGAGCTGCCCAGTCTTGATGTTGATTCGTAGTAGGAGCCGTCGCCGTCGTCAAAGTTTGGAGCGATGTGGAGAGAATGTGAAATGAGGAGAGGAGGCGCAGAGAGAGATAGAAAGGCAGACAGGGAGAGAGCGGGACAAATAAATCAAGATTGACCTTTTTGCGAGGCGGGATTCGAAGACGGGTACCTGCAGTTCGAATCCACGCGCCTTAACTACAAGACTATGCACTGGCGCTTGCAGGACATATATTTATGGGAACTATTATATGATTGCATTGTGTCGACGATTGTAACGCAGCTTGCTACCGGCGAAAGCAAGAGATACAAGGGAAAGAGAGACGGAAAGAGAGAGAGAAGTAAAGAAGGACGTCTCGGGCTGGCGCAAAAGAAAAAGGTGCCCTATCCCCCTCAGTGGGTGAGCGCCATAAAAGATCATCATCATCAACATCATCAACATCGGTGGACCCGCGACTCAGCCCACTGCAACATGATAGTGATATGGATACCAATAGTGCTACATGATGATGATAGTGAACTTGACATCCTTGCTCAAGCTCAGCTGTTCAACCAGTCCTGGCGACATTAAGCCAGCGAAGCTGCTTCAAATTATTCAGCGCCTCACCTTTTGCCCCTAGGGGTGTTTTGGTTGAGCTCGAACACACACGAGTTTGCCACTTGCCTACCACGTGATCAGGGCTAATTTACCTTGATTCTTGCTCTTAAAGGATTCATGACTAGGCTATAATATTGTCACATGGCGTCCTCTCATTGTCTTTTTCTTGTTTCTCCGTGCATGCGAAGCGGAACGTGAGCGTCGGCGTGGTCGCGGTATACCAAAAATTAAAACTCGCGGCCCGTTCACATAATTTGTCCATATAAAAATTAGCATGACAAGGGACGAATGCAAGACTAACATGGCTGACAGGTCGTGACGTCAATAGCTTGACATGCTTGGCAATTACGGTGAGACTAGCTGTAGAAAAATCACATGTGGCACATACCCAAACTATCAAAACACAGATACAGCTTCACATGCGTTGTTGTGTGACTGGTTTTCCTCGCGAGCCTCGAGGTCTTTGCACATGTTATTGGAGATCACATCATCGTTACTCTCCTGGGTGCATTAATTTCATCGGGAACAATGATCTGTCATTTTGCTATAAACATAGCGCTTACATTAAATCAGCAAAAACACTTCACGTTTAGGCGAGTACCAGCTGCCAAAACTTTTTTGCATGAAGGAGGGGCAAGTGTTGGCTTCACCTATGCTGGCTAGACATTGCGAGAGCTTCTGCTCGAGGTTTATCTTCTTTTCTTCTTCTTCTCCTCTGTTATTGGCACATACCCAATGCAGGGGATTGGCCAATACCGTTTTGACATTAAGAGTAGTTTTATATGTATGGTTTGGCGAAGCACAGATGATGAAAATTAAGGTAAAATTCTTTTGGTTTCAGTTAGAAATTTTATAATTGCTAAACAAACATCCTTGTGACTGTCCCCCAAAGTGGACCCTCCGAACTAAGAAATAGTCATCTCAGTAAATTCCAGGCGTATATAGTTGGCGAATAGCTGGTTTCTGTAGAGGGCGCTACGCGCCATGCTTTCTATATATGGTTGAGGGGAATAAAGCAACGGGGCATTCGTTCGGTCATCATGGCTCGGAGTCACTTGTGTAGACGCGCCTAGCGTCTGTCAGCTACGGGTATCGTACATGGTGTCAGAAGTGGCCGCCGTTCGCTCTCTGTAATGGCGGACCAGCCCGACGCTGCGTTTGCCGGGGTACCTGGACTCCAACAGCCACCGAACTTCGACTTCAACGACCCAAGTGCCTGGTCCACCTGGATTGAGCAGTTCGAGGACTATGCCTATGCTACTGGAATGCACCGAGCTACCGACGAGGTTCGGGTACGAACGCTTCTTTACTGCATGGGTGTTCAAGCTCGACGCGTGCTAGCGTCTGTCAGCTACGGGCATCGTACAGTTTCTGTTTGTTTAAAATCACCTTGCCTTGTTCTTCATCATCCTCGCAAACGGACGTGGTTGCCGGAATGTGCGCACGTGCCGGTCGCGACATGTGAAGGAGAAGACGACGACGACATACCAGCAGCAATCGCGCCTTTCTCTCTCCAGGGGACCCGCGAACCCGTTGATCTCGAGACTTCCGGCCACCTCGCCGACGGGACCTTGGTCTTCACGAACGTCACGAGCTCTACTTGGCCGGCAGCCGTGAAAGAGGAGCCACGCCCACCTCACTACGTCGGCAATGGGCGAGGCGCACAAACACGGTTCAAAGGGAAAGGAGGCGAAGAAGAAGTGCCGACACTGCAAGTCTTCGAAGGACGGCAGGGGCGAGCGCTGCAAACACGACCATATAGATATGGTCAGTGTGACGTCGCCATTCCTTGCATTGTTAGAGTGTGCATCTGCATGGTCTTTAACGGGGTCGTCATTCCTTGCATTGTGAGGATGTGCATCTGCATAGTCTTTAACGGGGTAATCATTCCTTGCATTATTAGGATGTGCATGGTCTTTAACGGGGTCGTCATTCCTTGCATGGTTAGGATGTACATCTGCATGGTCTTTAACGGGGTCGTCATTCTTTGCATTGTTAGAATGTGCATCTGCATGGTCTTTTTTAACGGGGTCGTCATTCTTTGCATTGTTAGAATGTGCATCTGCATGGTCTTTAACGGGGTCGTCATTCCTTGCATTGTGAGGATGCGCATCTGCATTGTCTTTAACGGGGTAGTCATTCCTTGCATTATTAGGATGTGCATGGTCTTTAACGGGGTCGTCATTCCTTGCATTGTTAGGATGTGCATCTTCATGGTCTTTAACGGGGCCGTCATTCCTTGCATTGTTAGGATGTGCATCTGCATGGTCTTTACCGGAGCCCCGCAGCACCTTTTGAGCATAGCCTGAAAACAGTATCGATCGGTCGTGGAGAGTTCTGTGAACGCGAGAGCGAAATATTACGGTCCTGCACGGGCCAGGGAAATCACAGTTCGGTTTGGAACATATCTGGAAATCACCCGCTCCTTGAACAGTTGACGTCACTGGGGGCACTGACTCCGTCGTTTGACCTTTTCTGCGTTGCTGTTTATGAGAGATATGCGCGTTTGCTTCATTTGATAGATTAGAATGGAAGAGACAAAGCATAACAGGTCATCTCTCCGTTAAAATGAGATCAGCCAATCATATTTCTACCTCAAGAGACGTATTCAATTCCCCCAGCGACGTCGTTTGTTGGAAGAGCGGATATTTTCTAGCTGTACTTGAAAACATATTGCGAATTCGGTCGTGCATACAGTGCAATAATATTTGGCTCACATGTTCACAGAATAGCCGCCACGACTAATCAGTATACCGTTTTCCTACTTTGTTCAAAAAGTCAGGCAGAGCCCCTTTAAGGGTAACAGGGTGCAATCATAGGGAAGGCAAGCTTACCATGGGTAGCAGAAAATTGGGCGTGGGGATGAGATCAAGAAATTGGCGGGGTAAGGTGGCCGCGGTTAGCACACGACTATGTTAGGACGGGTTGTGCAGCCGAAGACATCAACAACTATCCCATATGATAAAACTGTTTAGTTTGGATGCATGAAGTGGTAACAGCTGATGTATGACAAGGCCGACCGTACTTATCATATGCCAGGCCAGGCTTATTGGACTTGTGTGTGGCCTTCGTACTCAAGGGAACAAAAAGAGGTTGGCGGTCGTGGCAATTATTGCCACTTAGGTATTGTGGAACACGTGCCTCCGAAGTGCAGCGAATCCAAGGCAGACAGACATCAACATTGTACGTTGCAGGTCGCGGAAGACAAGGAAGTCCTCGAAGCCGAAGAGGCACAAGGACTGCCGAAGCTGCACTCTCCAAAGACTGTTGGCCCTACTACACGAATGTTGGTGACCAAACATGCACCTTCCATCCTGGGCCTTAGAAAGAAGGTCAGTTTCTCTTTCGCTAACGTTTTAAAGCAAACAAATTTCTCCATTCGCTGTCGCCTCCTCTTCGTCGGCGTCAGGGTAAGGCAGCGCACCTTTTCTTGTGGGCAAGCGCTGGCTCAGAATTGTCGCCGAGCGCGCTAGAAGCAGTCAGAATGAGAGGAGCATACTAGGGAGCGACCGCCTCCGCCAGTGACGATAGAGAGAGGACAGCTACACAGCTCCATTATTGTAAAACCTAAGAAAGTGCGTAGCACGGCCAACCTAGCCATTCCCGTTGCACACCGGATAAGCGTTTTGGTGGTGATCTCTTGCGCGTCGCGGGGATCGGCCCGAAGCGTGAGCACGCGACAGGAGGAGGCGATCGACTAGGCGAGTTCTTAAAACGCTGCGCACATAATACGTCAGCTTCTGGCGACATCTAATGACGCATAAAGTAAACGGGCACGCCCAATAGGCGGTGCGAATGTACCTCCTGAAGGTTGGATTTTATAGCCGGTAACGCGGGACGCCAAAAACTAAAGCGCATCCTCTTGCTTCCACTGCCTGCCGCCTTATGCTGTCGGCGCAGAGCAGAGGCCACGTGCTCACGTGTTGCCTTTCATTGGGACCACACTGCACATACCCGCCCACGAACCATGCAAACTGGTTTCAAGTAGACAGGAACTGCTTATCATGCTACAGACCATTTTCGACTGCATTCAAGTACGTCAATATTGTGCTGATAACGATAACCATGCCGTCTCGCATGTGTAGCACCTATGTGAAGGATGCTAGAATAAACTATCACGCTTGAAGGCAATTGCACGTGCGTGTGCGTTCGACGTACACTGTAAACAAAAATTACCCGAGATGGGAGCTTTTACCAGCGCGTCAACCGATAAAACTCCCATGCCCCAACCATTTACTCCGTCATAGCGGAGTGAATTCGGCGCATGACATCATTTTACCACCATTGCTAAGTGACGGAGTATAAAAACGACATGCCCTTATTATACTACCCACACGGAGTTTCAGTTCACGTGGTCCCAACCCCCACATGGGAGTTTTTAACAGCCGTCTTCGGTTGCGACGCTCTTGCGGCGGTGTGATGTGTGTGTGTATGCGCGCTTGAGCTCGCGCGTCTGTTTAGTGCTTCCGTGTGATGCTCCAGTGCATTGCTTGGTTCGACGAATCGTCGGTGGGATTTGTATCTGTGCGTGCTCGCAAGTGTGCTTAGTGCGTCCAAGTGAAGCGCCACTTCGTTTTTTTAAACGAGTCTTGAGTGCGCAGTGTTTGCAACGGCCGATCAGTCTTCTGTGTAAACGTGTCAAGGCTCTTTCCACTGGTGACCGCTCTGCTCCTCCAGCCAGACGCCGAATGCCGCGCATCGCGACCAGACCACCACAGTGATGCGCGAATCGGAAATATTTTGTTACGAAGTGGCTGGGGCACCACCGCCCAGCGAGTGTTGACGTGGTTTTAGGCTTCCGAAATTATCAAGATTGTATGCGGACAAGCCAGGATTATCGGAAAGCAAACGTCAAGGCTATCGACCGGAAGGAGAAAAGACCAAAAGGATACCAAATTTACCCAGGTAGATCGAATATTAATAAAATTATGCAAGAAATTGTCCCGGACCACGCCTAGGCTTAGCTGGCTTCAGCAAAAGCTCCTACATTGATGTAAACATAAACTCCCATATAGGTACCCGCAAGAGCTCCGCGATGGATGTAAACAAATACTCCCATAGCTACCCGCAAAAGCTCCTCGATGGATGTAAATACAGCTGCGGTCAAGCGGAGTAAATCTTTACTCCGCATGACCGGAGTATATTAAACTCTCATCAGGGAATGCGCTAGAGGACAGGTCCATTTACTCCCATCTCGGGTAATTTTTGTTTACAGTGTATGTACGTTATTTAATAGAGGCTGAGACGCGCACAACTGGCAAGTCATTCACATAACAGTCCAAGATGAAGCTTAGGTGAAATCGACAAGACAGGTGCTGCAGCTTTCGAATGCTTTGTGAATCGCGTAACAACGATGCAGGCCAAGAATAAGGCGGCCTCGGCCAAACGGAAAAAGCAGGAGGGTGAAGAGACGCTACCTGGACCCTCTAAAGTAACGACGGGTGGCCTTTCGACGGGGCCCACGTCCATCGCGTATTCCGCGGCCAGCCTGTTTCAGAAGGCTGGCAGTCTCGTCGGGGTTGCACCTTCGGACGGAAGTTTCCACAAGAAGGGCGAATCGTCTATCACTGGCGCAGAACCATCTCAAGCTAATCCAGGTGATACTAAAATTTGTTGCGAACCGTTGCAACTGTACGGGTGAACTTGATTTCTGTCTGCATATATGTCGTTAAGACGCAGAACCTAATGGATGTAACCGACAATAAGGCCAAGGTGGGCACAGGGTAAATCAATATTCTTTAACGTAGCGATGACTTAAATGCAAAAGAATGAAAGTGGACGAAAAGAACGCACCTGCCGTCACTGGGTACCGAACCCATGATTTTCTGATAACGCGTCCCATGCTATACCAACTGAACTATGACGGCAGTCGGTCGTTCCCCCGTCCATTTTTATTGCGTATTTCACAATTAATTTCTCCTATGCCTTCCTTGGACTCTTTGTCTGTTGGATTCATTTGGATGTCTAACAAGGGAACGAGTCCTTGATCCATTTCCATATCGTCGTAAGGTAGGGGCTTATAGCCATCTATCTGTTGGCCTATGCGTAGATTTCTCCGGAAATCTGTCAATTTCAGGTGAACTATACAACATCCTCGAGTACGCCCGCCTGCGCAGCAACCAAATTCGCGGCTACACTATTACTGCGAGAAATGTAGTAATATCCTGTGTGCTAAGGAGTACTGATGTGGAACTGATGCTGTTTGTCATCAACATGCAATTTGGTCTGATTTCGTGATTGTCAGAGGTACTTTGTGTCACATTAACGTCGTCTTAGAGAGCAAATGAAATTTCTTACAATTGCTTCAAATAGATTCCACAAAGTAGTGAAGTACGTTTAAGCAGATACGCCAGCTGGTTCGGAAAAAGAACAGTGGGGAAGTTCTGTGCCGTTGCTCGCTGGTAAAGTGGTGAGCGTGTGCAAGAAAAACGACGAAACGGCTTGCGAATGTGCTAATTTGAAAGAACATAATCCTAAAACGTTGAAATTACGTCATATTACTAAGGGAAATGCAGCGCGAGATGTTATGCTTGACTGTCGGATCTTGGCACAAGCATGAGTTGATGTTTCCTTGTCAATTTTTGGTGAGGCAGTAGCAATGTATTGCTTTTGGAGCAACTAGAGCTTTTAACTAAACTGTTCGACTCGAAGCCCAGCTGTTAAACAATAAGAATATCACAGTTTCACTGAAAGGGCGAAGCAGTGAATTGCGATAGAGTGAGGCTGGTAGCTAACTCTTTTGGATACGATCTCACGTTACTCTATAAAACCCCGGTGTTAAAACGGCTGCTCGAGTGACACTTTTCGCAGTCTCTTCCCGTTGAGACCGCAGCACGTAAAGGGTTTACGAGCCGCCCACTATATGGCTGCCGAGATAGCGCACGCCCCAGCGATGGCGACCGCTGTCCACGAAGTGTACCCCCCTCTCTCGTCTTCTCATGATCGTTAAAGACGGGTGGGGCGTTTCCTCTCCTCTTCGCCGGCCGGGCGTCCCGATCAGGGTGATCTTATCCCGGTCTTGTTTAATCACTGCTTCAGCCGTGTTTGTTGCCTCCACTCGCGTGCTTTTACCCGCGGGTAGAACGTACGATTTGCGGGGACTTACCAATTGCGATTTGCGGGGACTTATTAGGTGGCGCTACCATTCCGAGCTTGCGCGGATAAGCTGTGTGTCTTCTTTCTTTTTCGCCTCTGTGCTGTGCATCAGTTGTTAGTCGGCGTTCGTGTTGTTCACTGCTCTCCTTGTGTCCGTGTCCTGCACGCCTCTTCTTTTGATTATGGACTGTTACCAACTCGCTCAACTTTTTGTCCTTTTGACTTATCAATTTGGACTTTATGCGGGGCATGACAGCGACGGCGAAAACCCTTTGCGACTTTCCATATAATTCTTACCGCAATAAAAAGTAGTAGTTTCGTTTCCACGCACTCTGGTAAGTTCCCACTCATCGGTACTACGGCATACGAATTGCCAAATAATGAATGTGTAGGGTACTGTACGGGATAACATTTATTTGTTCACGCGTTTTGGCTATAATCCGCCGTGCACCCCAAAAATATCTTTTTAAAGGTCTTCTGAGGGATGACGTATTTGTTTGCGACATTTCTATGTTACCTGTTTCAAAGCTATTTCTGCTTCAAAAATACTTAATACGGTCGTCATACAATGAAACTTGTGATAGAAAAATATGACGTGAAATACAGATGAAGTTAAGCCTGAACAGAAGAAGGTGTGACCTAGTCATACGCACTTCTACAGTTGGTTTATAAACATTAAAATACACATACAAGTTTGGAAGACCAGGACTTCTGGCAGCTTATAGGAACGTGTCATTACACCTGTTTCTAGGCTGCTTAGGACATTTGATTGCAAATACCCTCTTTGTATTTCATCTGTCACATTGCGCTTTTCGTAACCATCTGACATACAAAAACTGGACTCTGTTAACAGTGGAGGAAGGAAAGTAACAAGCGGGCAGACAAGGGGGTCAGCCAGTTCAATGACTGACTGTTGACCCTACTGGAAACGAAACGGCTGGGAAAGACGAACTAGTCACCCATAATTTCTGGGCTTCTACGTCCCAAAACACGATATGATTACGGGAGACGCCGCATAGAGGATAACTCTGGCAATTCCGGCCACCTGAGGTCTTTAACGTGCGCTGATATCGCACAGATAGACGGGCCTGTAGCATTTTCGGCTCTGTCGTAAGGCGACCGCAGCGACCGGGATTCAATCCCGCGACCTTCGGTTCAGCAGTCAGATGCCGTAGCCACTAGGCCACGTCGTTGGACGGAGTATTGCGGTGCTTAATGTCTATTATCATAGCCCCGTTAAAATGTTCCTCATGGTATTTCTGTTAATTCTACATACTTCCCTAAGAATAATACGGAACGTATGACGTATATATGACTATGTACTGAGACATATGCATTTGTTGGAATACGGAACGTAATGTCTCAATGCGGATGAGACCAGTTTTCTGAACAACGCGTTCATCACCTTCCGAGCCTAGGACGGTCTCGGCTGGCGACGAAGGACGCTTTCTCCTCACAAGCGCTGATAACGTAGTCCGTCTAACGCATTAATCAAACTTCGTGCAGAGAAACGCCACGAGCCTCCGACCACGGTCCAGGACAGGCACACGACTACGGACAGCGACCGTCTTCGCAGTATTAACGCCGGTAGCGTACACAACACCTTACCGGGCACCAGGAAGCGACTCTACGTGGTGGTCGCCTGCCTGGCCATATTGGCGGTTATCGGTCTGGCCGTGGTCCTGGCGTTTCTCTTTTCCCGTCACCGAGCCAGGGGAGCGTTTATTTCGACGAGTACCAACAAGTCGAGCCCTAGTCCTCCCACCAAGCCGATCCGTAGCCCCACAAAACTGGTAAAACCAGTATTGACGCCATCGGTGCCAACGTGATCTCTGCAATTGGTCTGGCTGACTAGTCGGTTCAATGGTCATCGAGTGCCAGGTGCTTCCCGACTCTTGAGTCACGTGTCGGGTCAACTTTTGAGTAGACTCGCGGCTCCATCCTGGACCTCGCTGAAAGGATGTTAGTGACAATTGCTTTTGAATCTCTGGAAGCCCGCCGAGGCTTTCTTTAACGTAGAAAGAAATTTCTTTGGTTGATTTCTTCAATATGCAAAAGTTCGTAGGAAGGGCAACAGGACCTTCTGCTCGCCTTACTTGCTTCTGTTGCTGCTTTGCCGTTCGGTGCTTAACAGCGACTCCAGCTTAAAAAGAAATGTGCGTTTCGCTCATAATGTTACGTTAATCCTCATTATTTCCCCACTGAACGTGTTCTGAACGTACACTAATATAGGACTTGACCATTAATTTTGACCATTAATTAAAGCGTTTCCTGTTGTAGGCACGTACAAACTAGCTTCAAGCGGTGAATAGACTGACGCCACCGTACTACACCGACCTTAGTTGAGACAGGCGGGAGCCCGTATCGTGATAGCCTTCCTTGCACACAGAACTTTATCGTTGATGGTTTGGTATTTTCACGCGAACGGCAATAAATGAAATCGGACTCCCCGAGCTGTGTAATGTCTCCCACTCTGCATCATTATGCCATGTCGGGCCTTTACCTATGCTAGCATCGATACCTGTTCTTAATTACGTCGTGTAACCCTGTGGACTAAGCCGGGGTCCCCTTGGAAGGCGAGAACCACTTCTGCAGGCAGGCCTCAATGTCGTCCACGATTACGTCAGGCAATGAAATATGCAAACCTCACCGGTAAAAACCCAGTACGTGGTTGTCATGACAATCCGTATATACTTGGTGTGCTAATTGACGAAGATGAATGAGCCAAAAGCTGCTTTCTTTGCATACTTATCAGTAACCACCGGACCGTACAACCAGTAACCGCCACACTGCGTAGAGCTGTGTGTCACCGCTCTTCGGTGTTGTCTCTGTAACGCGAAGCATGCAGCGCCGGCTTGTTATCTGCAATTTGTTTTCGTCTGCGTTGCTGCACGGCCAATGGTTGTATACTGAAAGATGGCCATGTGGCCTGCTAAGGTCTCCAGTCGCATGTGGTCTGGTATACTGGAGCATCCGTAAGATCTATAGTGTGGTTACATCTTATAGCACTGCCGGATGCTCTCGAGATTATTTGCCGGACTCTTCCATCAATACTCTACCGGACCGCATGCGCGTGGAGACCTTCGCAGGCCATTGTATGGCCACCTTTCCGTATACAGTAGCCGTTGATAAGCCGAGAAATACTATGAGTGAGCTAAATCGAGCAACTGATATTCACCCTTACAAAATGATATTTCTGGGAAGATAACGCACGAATAGCCTTTTCCTTCGTGTATTGTCTGTTCGGGTGTATTTACTTGTCGCACTATATTTTGAGTGCTTCTAGAAATAAGACGAATCTGCGCCCCTTCTACCCGTCCTTATGGTTTTGAAATTTTAACCCAACGCCACAACTTTTGCTTGTCTTAAAGGAGTACTGACTTGAATTTTCGGCATTGGCGTATTGTTGTAAGTAAAAGCACTGGCGTAGAGAACTCCAAGAAGAGTATCGCGGTGCCTCGCAAAGCAATGAATATATATTTTAATACGGCTTCCATGAAAGCCCACTTTCGGTTTCGATTTCGAGGGGACGGTTTCCTAGTGACGTGTCAACACAGTCGGACGAACGTCCAAGTCTCGTGGGAACTGCCATTCGTTGGAACTGCCATTCGTAGGAACTGCCATTCTCGTTGGAACTCCGTCGGCTGTGGTCAGTTACACATGGGGCTCGTAAACAGCGATGATTTCACTGGTCGTCCAGCGACCCTGACAGCGATTTCGGCGATTTTCAAGAGACCGTGTTCATACGTCATCGTAGTGTCCGTTGCTCTGGGGCGGGATTGCAGATGCTGGGCAACGAAAACTTTGATATCAAACTAAAATACTTTGTACGTGTTTCTTCGCTTCGGCTCGTGGACAGCGTTTACAATGCATGACTAGAAAACGAAAGATGTGCTTCTTGCGCCGCCGCAAAATCGTGTCAGTACCCCTTTAAATGACTGACCTACGGGAAGGAGAGTCGTTGGTATAGAACCGAAGGACACGGAGCCATAGTCTCACACACGCACGAATAGCTTCTCCTTGAGTGCTTTACAGCACACAGATGTTACTTTTCCCTTTGTGCTAGAGCGTAGGTGCGGCGGTGAAGACTGTAAGGCAGGCCACAGAAAAAAAAATGGAGTGAGACTAGTAAAGAATGTATACGTATCTTTTGGAGTGTATGTGGTAGGGGCCTGATGATTTATTCTATGAACGGTGTTATCAATAAAATGGGGGAAAAAGGTATGTGAGTGAAGTAGAAAAAAATATTTGAATAAACGATTATGAGGGAAATTTAGTAGTTGAAAAGTTAGTGAAAAAGACGGAAGAGGTTATACAGAGCGCCACATATCTCAAGTTGACACGGACAACAAGTACAGTCGCCCAAAGGCTCTGTCGTAAGGCAACGCTGTTTCGATGTCGGTTATTGGTTACATTGATGTTGAGTATCTCTTGGTGTTATTCTCTCTTTAATGTACGCACAACAGTAAGAGCGCCCGGATATTCATTTATTCTATTTTCCATTGTGCTAAATTTATGAATTAAGGATGATTCGCGCTGCTCGCGTTCCCTGGGAGAGCGGAAGTTTCCTTGCCGCAGTGTTACCCTACTTGAATCAAAACTGTGTCCTTCAGATCTAATATGTCTGGAGAGCGGGCGGTTTGGTTGTATGTTCCCATGTGATCGGTGGTTCTTGAACCTGATTCGGAAAGGTGTATCAGTTTGTCCGATGTTATTGTTTAGAGCATACCCCACATTCCAACAGGTAGACCACGTTTGGTGAGTCGCAGTTCAGGTCGCCGCGGATTGAATATGTAAAACTGCAGTACGGGGGGTGCTTTTGGTTATCGTGCTTGTTGCATGTGTTTGCACACCATGCATCTGCTTTTGCACAGGGTCGGCAGCCGACTTGTGTTGTTCTGCTAGTTTTAGAGTGTATAACATAGTCTCTGATGTTTTTTGGGCGTCTATACACCCCTCTAGGGGGAGTAGTGAAGAGCTTCTTAAGGCGGTTGCTTTGCTCAAGGATATTAAAGTGTTTTTTGAGAATTTTGTTAGCATTCGGGGCGTGACTTGTGAATGTGAGAATTAAGTTGCGCCGTTCTTGTTGGCTTTCTTTCTTCTGATTGTGTAGGAGTTGGTGGCGGTCCAGGTTAGCTGCTTTTTGTATCTTTCCATGTCGGCGATTGGCGAAGGAACCGGTCTGGGGCGTCCGGGAGAAACCGGGATGTCGTTCCCTTGAGCCCCCCCTCCCCTGCCCTTTCCCCGCGGAGCGCCCCTAGTGACGACACAGAAGCGTGGTCTCGTCGTGTGCGTGCCTTTTGTGATTAAGGTACAGTTGTTAGCTTCAGGTGACTAAAGAAGCGATGGAGACACGAAGCTGAGGACACCATCCAATATTTTATCTGTTCCTTTGGAACTGTTACAGTGTTTAATTTTCTTACTAAGGATAGGTTCGGTGTGTTTTTCTGGAATGAGGTGATGACGACGTTCCGTCATTACTGCACCATCATCGCCAGAATCGTGTCTGTATTCGCGTCTGCCTTCGCTATCGTGAAGAAACTTGCGTTTTTTAATAACATCCTTTCTTTTTTTAATTGTAATGAGGTATCCCTCATTCTCATTCAGAAACTCTCAGCTAAGAAGGCCGTAGCAACCGACAGCACACGGAGGAACAGCACAGCGATTCCTCGTGTAGAAAGCCAAGGCATGAATGTCTCGAAGGACCAATGATCGAGCGGATACTTTATTTTGAACTGTCATCATGTTCTACTACAGATATTCCAAGCATTTGAACTTAGCATAGTCCCGTATATGCGTACTATGACATTTGAAAGCGGATGGCTGCCGTACTAAATTCCATCGTAAATGTTGTTTAAAGGGTGGGTATTGAACCCAAGCCTGTTCTTCATAACATACCATTCAAGTATTCCTCGCAAAGGTCATTTCTATTCTGATCGGCAGTGACGTACATCGGCAGTGACGGCAGTGACGTACATGAAGCCGTTCGACGAACTGCATTCCTCGTACATGAGAACTATTGTCTGCAAACTTGCCAAAGGCCAGAGTGCGTATAGCAGCCTGCTATAACGTCCATGCATTGCAAGGAATTTGTGTGACAATACGTGCTTATTGACATCTGAATGCAGTAAAAGAAACATAAACACTTGCTGATTCTTGTTTTACGCCAGAATTACGGTTGTGCGAATATTCGGAATTTTGAATAATTTTCGAATAACATTTGCTATTCGATTCGACTCGCACTTAACTTTTACTGTTCCAGCTATTCGCAGTTGGTAATTAAGGGATAAAAATACGCTATGTCTCATGTCAAGTGGCCCATTCCTTCATGTAGTCCGCTTCGCCGCATTACAGAAATCTACTGCAGTGAAGCTGACGCGCGTGTATTGTGGCAAAGCTAACCCCCGCGTAATGCAGTGAAGTTAACACTTTGCGTACTGCGGTGAAGCTAGCTCAGTTTTCTGTTGCATAATTCTCTGTTGGACTGTTCCTCAAGACTTTAGAATGACAACTGTGGGAGTACAATAGTCGTTCAATAAATCTTTTTGTCCGTATTTAGCAGAACGTTTCTCTGTAATGTGACATGGTACTAGTAAAGAAATATTCGAAAATTATTCGAAAAATATTCGAATTGGCTTCGCACTCAAAATTTTGCTATTCGCACAGCTCTAGCCAGAATACAACATGCGCTTAAAAAAACTCACTGTGTAACGTGAACACGTTGAACATCGGCTGAACGTCTGAGGGGACCATCTGAGGTGAGGCGGTCAAGTGCAAGAGCGGGTCCGTTTTTTCTTCTCTACAACCCAAGAGAAAAGGACGGATGACGAGTCTTTCTTTCTTGCGCCGCCACGGTGGTCTAGTGGCTATGGTACTCGGCTGCTGGTCCGAGGGCCGCGGGTCGAATCCTGACCGCGGAGGCTGCATTTCGATGGAGGCGAAACGCTGAGGTCCATGTGCGGTGCGATATCAGTGCACGTTAAAGCACCCCAGGTGGTAGAAATTTCCGGAGCCCTCCACTACGGCGGCTCTCATAATCAGATCGCTGTTATGGGATGTTAAGCTCCAGTAATCAATCACCTTACTTCTTAATTGTAGACAGCAGGTTGAGGGCAGGGTGGTCGGCTTTTCCCTCTTCACGGGGGACGGACTTGGCGATCCCCCAAAACTGCTCCGTTGTTGATACACCTTTGAGAGAAGAAGCAGATCGACTGAGTGAAAACAGTTAAATTCACCTAAATCAGTGGTACACAGATTCTTTAAGGGTTCTGAAAGCATCGGATGCCTTGAATAAGTACAGAAATCCTATCATTATATCTCTATATTCAATCTTTTATACCGCGTATGCATCCGAGCAGGGAGTCGTGGTTTCCTGGGTGCTAAGGCAGCGCGAGATTGCAGGCAATGAGCTCGCTGGTCAAACAACGACATCCTTCATCTGAAAGCTGCCACGTCATCTATGGCTATGCCGGTGATGGACTTAAACCACCTCATAAAAAAAAAGCCCGGGCCTATTGGCAACGTCTGCCGGTCAAAGAGAAACATACAAGAATTGTGTGTTATTATACCACGTCTTAGTGATCGGCCGCCAGCATCAAAGAGAGAGAGATTCTTGGGTTGAAAAGAAGAGAAAAGCACAGGATAGTAACTGTCTCTTGTCGAGGAGGGCACCTCAACCGTCCTGTATAGGGGACTAAAACAGGGAAAGGAGGACAATGCTGAAAAACAGTGAGAGGAAAGAGACACGGGCGAAAGCACTATACTTGACAGGGGACAGTCTGTACACAAGTAACACTGTGCAGGTATATGATAGGACAGACACACAGCACACACGGATGCCTTCTCTGGGATGGTGGTCCGCCGATGTGCGACAAATGTGACTACTTAGCGTGGTGCACATCCTTCTGCAATTCACCGAAATGGAAGCCCAGAGGAAAAAAAGCACTTTCCATTGCCATGCTGGGACCATCATCTATAGCAATCGCCTATGTTTTTGGGCAAGGAGCCACTTTTTAAACGTAATGACTCTTCGTATTTTTAAACGATTTACGTAGTTTCTATGATATAGTTACACCGAATCCGTAGCGCGCGCCGCGGCCTCCGAAGACAGGCTGTTGCTGCTGCTATTTTAACGCGATAGCTTTAGAGAGCTCGTTCCGCAGAAATACCGCCGTCGGTGTCTCCACGCGTCTCTTGCGAGCGAAAAATCGGCCGTGAGCGAAAAATAACAGCTCCAAAAATGGACAACTTTGTCCATCCAGCGGAAGACATAAGCAATGTTTCGACTACCATGGCCTCCGAGACGGCGAGCGCGCCCGCCATCTCGGAGGCCATGCGACTACAGCAGAGCCTATATGCGGTCTCGTCGGATGCTCTGCATCCACTTTATTAGCATTTCATTCTCACGACACCATTAGAGAAGTGAAGTAGTGCAATTGCCATTTCACCGACCATAAGGCGACGCTTGTTGCGGTTGGCCGGAAGAGGCCTCCAGAAGAACAAATCGAACAGCTGCCAGATAGTTAACGCACGAAGGACGACAGAATGTGACCATTTACGAATAAAAGTGTCACGCCTACGCGCATTTCATAATACTGGGCCATGTGACTACATCACTGTACAAAATTTTCATGAAGTTGATATAAAAGTGTTGTTAAATAGATCGAAAACCTCTACCATTACTATAGATACGTCGCGCGCGCGCGTGTGTGTGTCTGTGTCTGTGCGTGTGTGTTTAACAACACACATTAATAAGTATGCACTGAGTGGTTGAAGTGCATACTAAGGGCCGGATTTCGCTATCGCGTTCAACTCTTAAAGGCGAAGCTTAAGGGCCCCCCAGTTTTTATCAAGAGGAAACACCTGCCTCCCCGCCTTTGAACTCAGAGACCTTGAGGAGGCAATCGTGCTACTCCCATACTCATGAATTTGAGCGTCATTAATCACCAGTCGCAAGTCAGGGTATCATACACCACCCTACGTTCCACTGCCATATTTTCGCACCATGCATCTCTTATACGCAGCGATTGGACTTCAGGAGCCTTTAGAGCCACGTATTACATGTTATACCATCGTAGCTTATCGACTGTGGGACATAGATTCCATAGAATCTCTACGACGAATGGGTGAAGTTGCACAAGTTTCGCGTGTGTCGCTAGCACCATATTAACTGAAATAGCGTACTTTGGCGACACTTCGCCCTCGCGCCGATGATGATGGTGATGATGGTGATGATGATGATCCTTCACATTTGGCATCTACCCACTTGGGGGGGATTAGCCAAGACTCAGGCGGATGTGAGGTTAATTTACTAAGTTATGCTACCTGAAAGGTTTATTCGTCTTTTGATGTGATTTTGAATATTATAAACGTAGTATTTTGATACGAAATAACTTAAAATAAAATGACAATCAATCAATGGTATAGAGAATAATGGAATAAGTAATTAGGATCTAATAAAGGAACAAGCAAATCGATTCGATATCCGTAATGAACTTTTGTAGAGGGAGGCATATATTCCCGTGCGCCGATAAAACCACGCACCATCATCGTCGTCTTCGTCATCACCTCAATCTCTTTCGCTTCGAGTATGCAAGCGCAACGCGCGCGCCCGGCGAATGAATATGATGTAAACGTACCTCACACATAATCGATCCCTTCCATTTCCTACCAAAGAAAGATGGAAAGCAAGCGACATGGAAAGAAAGAAAAATCCACGCATCTCCACGAAGTGAACCATGACAAGTGGGCGAAGCACTGAGGATCGTTCCGTGTTACCGTAAATCAACCGTGACATTGCCCACTCATGCGTGTAAATGAGTGACAACGCGTGTGTATGTTCACACGCGCGTTGTCATTCATGCTCCTGGTCTTTATGAGGTTCCTGCGCTACCACGTCGTAGGTCGTGCCGAGTTCCGGATTAATTTTAGCTAACGCGCACGCTGCGAATCCTTATGGTACAACTACGCACAAGAGAAATCTCCTACCGGCACTACATTGCAGGTCAAAATCCAGTGCCGATATATACGGGGTGGACGGTGAACGGTTGTGCAGCGCGAGCAGTCGGTTTTTTTCGATCAAGAACCTCGCTAGCAGACGCTGCCTGCGTCAGCGTTGTCTCTCGCGGGCAAGGGCGCGTTCTTGTTCCTTGCGAGCTGATAGAGCGTTCATCGCAGAAAGAACGTTTCTATAGTCAACGCGCGCCGTTCGCTCTCTCTACGAGACGGTGCGCCCCATAACGGGCGCAACTGTAATTAGATGGCTAAGCCGGGTTAAAATCCCTAGAGAAAAATATCTAGGGACTTTACGCCGGGTGTACGCCGCAAGCTCGGCCCTAAGGTGCTTCACCCCTAAAAAAAAAGAGAAGCGCGCGTACAGATGAGCTCACATTTCGCATTCGGAAATGTCGTAACCGCCGGCAATTCTTTCTCCTTCCTTTTTCTTTTTCCTGACGGGTACGTATCTTAAGCGCTAAGTGTTCACATCCTCTTTCATTCAGTGTAATTCAGAGCGTCTCAACTAGCACGGCCATTACAAATGACATTCCAGCGGAAGCACACAACGAAAATTTGTCGTGCAGACAGAGGAAAGACGAATGTGTCTCAAAGGACAAACGGTCAAGTAAAGAGTGTGTTGAACTCTCGTAGTATTCTCCTACTACACTTCCGAGGACACCGACCTAGCATAATTGATTTAGGCGTACATGCGATGATATTCCGAGCAATACGACTGCCGTATAATGTTATTGAAGATGTTTTTGAAAAGGCGGGTATTGAACCGAAGCTTATAGGTGACTTCGTACGAATGACATATTCTACGCTCCCATTATTATGTCCTAGTGAATCAGGTGATTTGAAATGAGCGGTGGCGTATAGAGCCGGTCGACGAACCGGATCTACTCGATTTGAGAACTTTTGGCGACGAAGTTGGTAAATGTCACAGTGCGGGCTACGTGTATGGAAGTGTGTGCTAATAATAGGTCACTGTGACGTTTCCGAACGTCACGTGTTTTTCACGTCTCACAACAGTAAACGTCTTACAGTGACATTTCACTCGGCGAGCGCGGGTTAAGCGCAATCGTCTTTCTGCTATTCCCTCCTTTTTAATGGATCCTAGAGTGCTTTAAAGATGCTTCGGCTGTACAAAACTGTAGTTGTTCTTTCATGACTAGAAGACTACCTACGAGCATGCTGGGTAGCTTTACGGAACATTTAGCTAACGCTAAGAAGAGCGCAGATGAAAGCCCGTGCTCTCACGAGATACCCGTTAACTTTCTTTTACGCACTCGTCCGATTGGCTTGGTACGTTACCTCTCGTTCAGCCTAATTGTGATGTAGTGGCTGCGGCATTCAGTGTCCATACTGCGATAAGAATTACAAGGCAGTCACTTCTCTTGCGCTTGGAGTATACCCGAGCGCTGGAGGCGTGCCCGTAACACGTGCCACCGCCGTTACATAGAACACGAGCACCGTGTGTGTTCCACGTGTAGGCAGTGTACGCCTTTCAGTGCACGCTCCGCCAACGAAGATGTAAGTGTACCCGAGACATATGAAGCCCTTGGATTTTCTGCCAAAGAGAAACGAAAAGAAAGAAAAAGAAGCATAGACTGTAAGAACGAGAGAAAGAAGGAGCAAAAAAAGACAACATCGCACACGCGATAGTGTTATCTATCTATCTATCTATCTATCTATCTATCTATCTATCTATCTATCTATCTATCTATCTATCTATCTATCTATCTATCTATCTATCTATCTATCTATCTATCTATCTATCTATCCGAGAAAGCTGTTTCATCTTCTTCAATTGCTTCATTTACTGAAAACATTGCACATATCCTTCGTTGCACCTAATCACATGTGTATGGATACATTTAAATATCTTTGCCTCTTTGCGAACTCCAACAGTTAAAGTTGTTACACGCTGTTTAAATGTCTTATATTGCCATTTTATTTAATTCCTAAGAGACTCGTTTTGTGTTTGCAATGTACAAACATCTTGTTCTGTTACATGTTTTTCCCAGTCCTGCTCTGGCCCTGTGTAAGGGCTGGCAGTATCTGTAAATAAATAAATAAATAAATAAATAAATAAATAAATAAATAAATAAATATAATCTATCTATCTATCTGTCATGACGTCATCACTGCTAGCTGCAGTACTCGGATCTCGGCTGCCATGGTGACGTCGCGGAAATTAGGGGTCCCCTTCGGGTCACCTTTGGTATTGTCGATGTTTCGAGGTGCGGCGTGTAGCGCTAGACTGCGCACGTAAACTTCAATATTCATTTAAGTCACGTTAGGAGCCGTGTTTGCTGTAGAGATTTGGTAGATGACGTGTGCATGTCCGCGAAAATCGATCCCGCAGCCCATCTCAACAGCGAAATTTTGGTTCCGGTGTTCCTTTAATGTAAATGTCTTTATAAACTGAAGAGGTGCCTTTCCGATGTATAGAGCGCAAGCGACGGTCGAGGTCAAATCCTCAGCTATCTTTTTTCCGCTGTGCCTGTCACCCCATTGTCATTTTAAAGCGGATTCAGACATTTATTTGCTGGAATACGGTTGTTATCGTCAACTCTTAATCTATTGCTGTAAATGAAATGAACCGTTAAGCTTCCATCTTTCCTATATAAATATCAAGTGGCGGCCAAGACTTGATGCCCTGTGCGAAGGTGCTAGAGTTGATCTGAAAGAGGCCATTTTAGAGTAGGCGAAAGGCGGTGTGATCTCTAGAAAAGAAATATATACACCGGCCATTGTGTTAGGTTTTTGGTATTTCCCCGAAAGGCATCGCCGGCCGCTCGTCAGTGGCAGACACCGGTTAAACCTCCTAACTGTCAGATGTTAATGTATTTTTCGGGACCGCGACTTACTTCCGCGTGCGTCTTTGAAATAAAATGTTCTGGACACAGCCCGGAGGCACGCATTAATTCATAGATGCGAATACAAATGCCTAAAAAAAAAACCCGCCTGCCTACGTTCTTCGTATTAATGCCTCAACGTGTGCGAAAATGTTTTTGACAGAATCAAAGAAAATAAATGACAACTCTAATCAACGCGCACTGTTTCGAAAGCACTATTGTGACAATTGTGTAATTGTGTGACTCAATATGTGAATACTTGTAAACTGTATTCACATATTGTGTTTCGCTATCATAATTCCACCAGTAGTCATACTACGATTGTAATTATTGTAGCTAATAGTGTTAATGAGTTGTGGTTATGCTGTGTATATTCTGTGCATACTCATGCACTGTATGCTATTTATGATTCCGCATTGTGTGAAAATCATGGTGTTTCTTTGCGTTCAAGTGTATGCCCTCCCTGCTATGATCTCCTGTGAGATCGGCAGTATTGTTGAATAAATAAATAAAAATAAATTATTTCTTGCGAGGAGAAATTATTGTGGTGAAAAACGCCACTCTTCAGAGGAGACCATCAGTAAGATGGAGAACGCTCCCCCCCCCCCCCCGCCCCAAGAAATAAAAAAGAAAGAAAGAAGGAAGGAATACGGGTAGCGAAGGCTCCTTCAGGGTCGAACAGCAATGCCCATGACGTCATAGATTGTTGACAGCGTCTGCTGAGGCACACGCGACTGTTTAACGCATGTTTACACTGTGTTTACGCTGTTTCCACGACTGTTTGCACTGTGTTGTAAGGAAGCCGTAGACTTCCAGACCGTTACGCTTACCGCAGATAAGGACGAAGTACGGTGTGATAGTTAGGGATCGTCACAGCGCAGAGCGTATGACGCGAGGAAGATGGAGGATACGATGTGCGGCGTTGAGACATGCGACAAATATATTGCGGCGACAAGGGAACAGGCACACATGGGTGGCCGTCTGTAAAAAAAAAAATACACCAGGGTGGAGAAATGCGCAGCCTCACAAAGGGTCTGACGAATTGACCATTTGCAGAAAAGCTACTGCGCATGCGCGGCAACGGCGCCGATAGCGCCCTCTACAGGGCGCTTTGGGTTTGGTTGGAAAACATGAGCAGCCGACTCGGCCATCCGCCGGTCGTGTGCAGCGGGTGAAAATTGTGACGACTCCTCGCTTCCGCCGTGTGTACGAAAATGCAGCTCGCTGGGTGGCCCACGGTTGCACGAATATTACTGAGAAAAGAAACACGAAGTTCTACAGGTTCCCGTCCACGAGGCTACGTGCGAAAAAAAGAAATGGTTGGATAGCAGCTGTGTGAAGAAAGAGCTGCTGACGACTCGCCGTGGTTAGTTGTACACTCGCGAGCGCATAATATCACAGTCATTCACATTTCCTTTGGTCATTCGCTGTGTTGCACTAAAGATGAGTATATAATCGAGATATGTCGCCCAGCAACGCGATGGCAGTGTGCTCCAACGATGCCACCAATACGAACGATGGCGTCGTAACACAGCCTGTTGTAACAGCTGGTAGCGCACGGTTTGAGGACACGGATAGGGAGCCAACATGTGGCGCGCGCGACATGTAGGCTTTCTAGACACGGATGAAACTTCGTCCGTTACCTATTGCAACATGCGTTACCTATTGCGTTACCTATTGCAACATGCGTATCTACCAACATGCCCGTTCATACCTTCTTTCATTTAATAACCGGATTTCATAGACTGTGCTCACACCGCTCCCAGCAAACCTAATTATTTGTCAGCGGTTTCAAGATCAATAAGCTTCAAGTGTCTCAGATAACCTTATTCCTTGATGGACCAGCCGCGATGAACATGTCGATGAGTCGAGGTAGCGGAGTGCAGGTATCGTTTTTCACGCTGCAACGCGAAAAATCCTCGCTCCACCCCTTTTCTAGAAACGGAAACGGGATTCGATTTCTGGTGTTTTACGTCCCAAAACCACCATATATGAGAAACGCCGTAGTGTAGGGGTTCTTTAACGTGTACTCATCGCACAGTACACGGGCCTCAGCATGTCGCCTCAATTGAAATGCAACCGTCGCGGCCGGGATTCGATGCCGCGACCCTAGGATCTGCAGTCGAGTACCATAGCTACCAGACCACTGTGGCGGGCACGAAACGGGATGTTTTCTTTCTCTGTCATGTCTGTTCAATGCAGGCAAACTTCCCCGGCAAAAGAAAAAAATTAAAACAACAAAACAGGCGCACGTCAGCTGCTGAGTGCTGCCTTGAAAACGCCAGTATGGGAATCTGTTTTCCAACCAAAAGCACCAGTGATGTTTTCCAGTTTACACGACAGGTGGCGCTCGCTTTTCCGCAAATGGATGATATTGTCTTATTCGCAAACAGTCGAGATGATATACAACGGCTGGTGAATATATGCGGGAAGGAAGGCGAGGATCTAGGACTAGGATTTAGTGTAACAAAATGCGGATTGATGGTATTCAATGATCCCAACGACCAGGCGGTATCCATACAGGGCCAAGAAATACCGGCTCTAACTGCTTCTACTAAGAAACGTACCCTCTACCACAAACACTTCAATGAGTTTTAGGGTCCGGCCTGCTTTTGTAAACATAACAAGTAATTACATGTACCATGAACAATAAAAAATGACAGCATATCCACGGGGTGAATGATGGAGAGTGGGCGAAGCTCTTATGTATTAAAGATACCTCACCACACACATCAATGAAACTCGTGAGTAACGTGTCATTTTGAAACAATTCGGCCACCCGCGCTCATACTGCAGGGTCCTCGCGGCGCCGCCGCGCAGAATCACGGCTAGCTTCGGCCTCCCGCGCTCGTACTGCAGTGTCCTCGCGGCGCCGCCGCGCAGAATCACGGCTACCTTCGGCCTCCCGCGCCCGCACGGCGGGGTCGCTTCTTCGAGCGCGAGCCGCCGCCGTCCTGCGCGCACGCCGCTTGGCAGCCTTGTCCATCCTCCGTCGACGAGCCTCTATTGGCGCGCGCGCCGAAACGCCGCCGAAGAACACGCGATCGCAGGGGCGCTATCGTCTCTCTCTCCTTCCCTACGTGTGACGTAAATCCTGTTTTCATAAAACTCACCTTTTATTATTATCTTTTGCTACAACACGCCCTCTAGTGTGGGGCGATTTTGCATTTCTCAGCGTATATGCATTCGTTATATAGTACAAGTAGCGCCATCTATGGCCGGATTGTAGACTCAACGAGCGGTGGTTACAAACAAACGATGACGGGGACGAACGGGTGACGCCATAAGGAGCTTCGCCCCTAAAACAGATAGATAGATAGATAGATAGATAGATAGATAGATAGATAGATAGATAGATAGATAGATAGATAGATAGATAGATAGATTCAGAGGGCCTCATATGGAATGTGAGCGCGCCAGGAGCGTGCGGCTACACGCTCTGCTTTGTCATACCGCAACTTGCAGTGACGAAGACGTGGCATTTACTGGCGCACTTTGTATAGCGAAACTCGAATGGAGGAGCCTGCGGGGCCTTTACGTCGCCTCGTGTTGCGCCACGTGTATATGAAGACGCACGCTGATTGTCTTCGTAGCCCGACGGCGTAAGAAGTGCATGCCGCAAGACGCAATCTTACGGAGATGCGCAGCGTACACATTCCCTGCATAGAAACAGTTAATCAGAGTGCGCGTCAAGCACGGGGCAGATTCTTAAGACACCGCTCATTTTAGGCCATCGGCGCATGCGCGTTTACACCTGTGAATCGTCGCTTTTGCCTTTGGGCAGCGACGACAATGGAATGTCGATCGGTAGCGAGATCGAGCGTGTGCGGGACTCGCGCGCGCACGCTCGTTAAGAATCATTTTAAAAATGTGTACGTCGCACATCTATCACTGCCTGTCCGCTGTAGGTCTAGCCTTTGTCGCAGGGAAGCAATTCAAGTACAATGGCAAACGAGATCGAATTGAGACCAGGCTGTTCCCTTATGCGCGCCGTTCACAGACGAGCGTCGTGCTAATCTCGTTGTAAAAGTGACACTTTCATTACTTCATTTTCAGTGCATTTCGATAAAAAAAAAGTAAATGCTGTTCCACGCTTGTGAAATGCGAGTAAACACTTGAGTTAAGCGAAAGGGCGTCAGGTTCACTGTCACTCTCATGGAGCGGTGGGTTGGAGCAAACGCCGGGCCGCTTTTTCCTTTCCCCCAACCAGATACTCTTCTCTCTCTCTTTCTTTCTTTGCATAATCACCATCATGTAGTAGTGTGGGTGGCGGATCAAGGGGAGGAGCCCTTACCTTCTGCGTAACAACTCCGGTGTTGACTGTGTACGCTCTCGACCTTAATGACAGCTCGGGTCATAAAGGAGTGCTACCTACTTCCGAGGCAGCACCCCATATATATAGGCATTGGATCCCCCAGTGTAGGGTAGCAAACCGGACTCATGACTGGTTAACATCCCTGCCTTCCCTTCCTTATTTCTCTCTCTCTCTCTTGACCTGCAATATAATGCCGGTGGCAGATTTCTCTTGTGCGTAGTTGAACCATAAGGATTCGCAGCGTGCGCGTTAACTATCTCGGAACGATCTACGACGTGGAAGCGCAGGAACCTCATAAAGACAAGGAGCTTAAATGACAACGCGTGTGTCAATATACACACGCGCTGTCACTCATTCACATGTATGAGTGGGCAATGTCACGGGTGATTTACGGTAACACCGAACGATCCCCAGTGCTTCGCCTACTCGTCATGGTTCACTTCTTGGAAATGGGGGGATTTTTTTATGCTTTATTCAAGAAGACGCAGCCCCAAATGTAACGTTGCCCCAGATTTTCGCTCCAAAATAAGGGAAATCATCGGTAATCAGCGCAATAAGACGACGCACAAGAATAAGGGAAGGAAAGGAGAGGCGCAAACTAACAACTGATATTATAGAAGACAGCTGACGTGTACATGTGTACACGTCACCTGTCTTCAATAAAAATACGTTCAGGTCACCTGTCTTCAATAAAATCAGTCCTTAGTCAGCGCCCCTATTGTCCTGTTGTCTTGTGCGTCGTCTTGCTGCGCTGACTGCCGACGAGTTCCATGTCTAAACCCCAACCAGCCAAACAAACAATACTTCTAAAGGTCAAGCTACAACAGCGAAATCAAATCAACGACACCGCAGTTTTCATGAGACGAGCGCGAATATATTTAGTGTGCCACTTTAAGGAATGCGATGTCAGAAATGAAGTATTTTTTACGCCTTAGTGCGTGTAATTACTGTGACGCGATAATATTTAATATTGTATTTTTACGTGTTAAATAAGTCATATTCTTCTGATTTTGCTCATTATGTACGTGTTACAATTCAACAAAAATTCGTGGTCTACCCATTCAGGTTAGTCGATAATCGTACCGCATATCTTCTTGGACATGTGTAAGAAATTCACAAGACTGCTCATCCCAAAACTCAGATACCCCTTTTCCTGTATTTGAACATAACTCTCGCGTTCTTTGGTGCTCTGATGCGTATTAGCTTTTGGTTCATTGACTTTTCTTTATTTGTGATTTCAACATCGACATCTTTGTTTATCTGCAGCCGTGTGGACAATCAGATAGGTCAGTGGACTGTTACAAAGTATTACCTTTGGTTTGAAGCAGGGTGTCGGAACGAAATGTTTTTCGTTCCGGTTTTCGTTTCGTTCCACAGCAGAAAGTTCCGTTCCGTTTTCGTTCCGGAACCAAAAAGAAGAAAAGCATTCCGCCACGGTTCATAACGTCTTTTTTTCTCAATAGAAAAAACGAACAGAATACTTAATATTAAAAGTATCTTTTAAAAACAGCAAAAGATACCGGACAAATACATAAAAATGCAATAATAATTGTTGGGGTTTTACGTCCCAAAGCCACGATGTGACTATGAGGGAAGTCGCAAAAAGTTTCGAAGCAAGGACACAACAAAAACTTGGTACTTATTTTTCCTCAAGCTTGAATCCGGAATTTTTGTCAAAGGGGGGCACACGATTTCCGAAGCAGCAGGTCATCAAGTGTACTCGCCGATAAGCGAGACCGCTGCTCTGACAAATTGAACTTGAGTGCCGAAAATGTCCTCTAAACGCTGACTTGTGTGGCTGGCACACCAAGGGCCACTTGTGCTAACATGTACAGCTCCGGTTGCCGCTCTTTGCGCTCGTCCTGAAATTTCAACATATTCAACATGTAAGCGACGAGAAAGCCCTCTCCACGACGGCCTGTGTGAGAGGCACGCGAAAGTCCGCTTGAATTGAATACAAACAGCTATGGTTGCCACTTCTTTCGTTTCCTGCATTATTTCAACGCATCTTTCCTTTGAAATACCTGCTTGAGATGCGAGCTGACGTTGAACCCTGAGTTATGCATTATTGCTCACGTTGCATGACCCTCGGTTGTTCCGGATCGCAAAGTTTTCCCGTGAACCGAAAAACGATAAAAAATATTTCGTTTTTGCTCCGGAACGAAATAATAAATAACGTTCCGGTTACGTTTTCGTTCCGGTCAAAAATATTGTTTTTTTTTTTCGTTTTTCGTTTTCGTTTTTCGTTCCGTTCCGACACTTTGGTTTGAAGAGACGCTCAGGATAAGATGGAGGCTTTAAGCGATGAACAGATCGTTAAAAACGATGTATAACCGCGAATGTCGCTGGAGCCAACGTTTCGACAAGTGGACTTGTCTTCTTTAGAACTTGCCCACTTGCCCCTGGCTTAGGCACTCTACGACGTTCAACAGCTTTCTGACACCACTGCGAGAAAGTATGAAATAGGCGAAGGGCGTGGGCTTCACCCTTTGCTTGGGGTGTTTCTGCAACGCAGTTCAGGCTTTTGCACATGCGCGATTCTTATAGGGTGCATGGCAAAAAAAAAAAAAAACCTTCTTCTGAACATGCTGATTTTACACCCGAAGCCCATTTACACCCTTATGGGTGTAAAAAGTTCTAGTGTGCACTACCGCTGCATATTATTCCGCGTTGTGCCAGGGTATCCTAGGTATTCATTTACCGGACCTTCGACTAGCCTTCGGCTACAGGTCCGACAAGTCTTTGTAACCCGCGTAACTCATCATCATCATCATCAGCCCATCTATGTCCACTGCAGAACGAAGGCCTCTGCCAATCCTCACCATCCTTGCCACTATATGGCTTTCATAGATTATGAAAAGGCTTTCGACTCGGTAGAGATACCAGCAGTTCTGGAGGCACTACGTCGTCAATGAATATGTGATAGCTACATAAACACAATAGCCAACATCTATAAAGGTTCTACGGCCACCCTACTCCTCCTTAGGAAAAGCAGGAAAATCCCAATACAGAAAGGTGTCAGACAAGGAGATACAATTTCTCCAATGCTATTTACTGCATGTTTGGAAGAAATCTTCAGAAGGTTAGACTGGTAAGAGACAAGGCTCAGGATTAACGGCGAATATCTGAGTAACCTGCGATTTGCAGACGACATAGTACTCTTTAGCAATGATGGCGACGAACTGCAAAAGATGATTGAAGACTTAAGCCGAGAAAGCGCTAAGGTAGGATTAAGGATTAACATGCAGAAAACAAAAGTAATGCTAAGTGGCATGGCGAAAAAACGTCTATTCACGATCGAAACCCATGCATTAGAAGTCATAGAAGAATATATGTACCTAGGACATCTATTTACAGGAGATGTCCACCTATAACTCACCGACGCCAAATGCAATATTACGCCCATAAGTCGCAGCGTTAGCGATTCTTGTCATTTCTTTGGAATCGGGGCCTAGCAATTAACCCATTGTCCTGCCTATTGTTCTCAACATCGAGGTATGCCCTTGTATAACCTACACATTATCATAATTCACTGACACCTGAGTTTGCACGATTAGATTTATTCCATCTTCAGATATTCTTTCCTTGCACTGTAGCTGATTTTAATGATTCCTCGTGTTTCATCGCACTTTGATATTTCGAGACATCACAAAGCTATCCTTACGCTTCTTATTCTATTTGCACTGCTTACCTTTTAACCGCCATGTTTGTAACTGAGCAACCTCTAACCTTATTGAAGAAAGAAAATAAAACTACGGGCTATGTTCGTGAGAGGGAGGCGAGATAAAAAAAAAGCACAGTTATTTGGTTGATTTGAGACTTCTGTCGTTCCTAACTTTACTTCGTTTTAAACCTAAGGCGCGGTTAAAGTCTAAATGGCAGATAGGCCTCTTTTGAAGCATTCGTTTCATACCGCACATCAAAGGAGCGAATAAAAAGCTCCCCTGCGCTTAGTCCGGAACGTTGTATATAAAGGGCGCTCGATCATAACGAGCCAGAATTCATAAAGGAGCTCCTACGCGTCCTACATTTCAGAGCTTCCACAGCCTGCAGGTTGTCGTACGTGGAGACCATGACTCTAGGCGAGGCGCTTGAAGCTTCGCGAAATGGAAACTGCGCATCGAATTTGTACCATATTACATTGTTAGTCTGTCTTCTCGCCGTTTCGCAGTCCGCGAGATTCTCAAGTGAGTTTTCGTTTTTTTTCCCCTCGATGCATTTTAAGGCGAAATCGTCATATGGGTATCTTGGCGCTTCCCTCCACGAGACTTGTGCGAGAAAGTTCGCGCGACTTTGCGAGACGGGTCCAAAAAAAAAAATTGGCAGATCCCACGCGCAGTGGGAATCAAGGAAATGCGAAGCACGCATCAGGAACGTAAAATGGATTTGCGTTGTTTTCTCGCTATACCGAGATTGGTACATATCAAATTAACGAAAGGGCCGCAATAGCATCAAGACTGAGGCATGTAAGCAATGCCGGTCATACACGCATATCATGATTCTGGTGTTATGGCCTGTCATTTACGTTCGTCATGCAGTCGTGTCGTGCCATAGCAAATTTAGGGGCGAAGCTCCTTATGGCATCACCTCGGTTGTCGATGCATCCTGCGTAGCCAGTAGCGTCTCCCTTAGCATACAATAGATGGCGCTGTCCCATAGAGATGTATGCAAACTGCAGTTGGGTGACGATCACAATATGGCGCTGTACGCATTCTGTGTCGTCATCTCCATTTCTCGTCTAGTTTCCGAGAGGGCACTGTCCCATAGACATGCGTACAATATGGCGGTTGGGTGAAGGTACGCTAGATGGCGTTGGCGGTGCAGCTGCTCTCCGATTGGCTGCTGCGCGGGGAGCGCGCCTCTCATTCTCCTGGATCGTCGCCGTACGTGTCGGATCGCGCTTGGTGGACCATGGACGATGAGAAAAAAATTCCGAACGTTGTGTCCGAAGCGCGGAATCGAACCAGGGACCCCTCGCTTCCGAACGCGCGGCGCTAGCCACTACGCCACGAAGCGCACATGGACACATGCACCACGATGACAGTAAATACCCAACATTAACGAAAGACTGCGCGTTTCTAACGCGTTTGTGCTAGCGCGTTACGGCCCGTGTAAGAAGCTGGTGTAAGGCGCTGTGGCCTCTCCGCCTTATACTCTCTCAGCAGTCATGTGACGGCGTCGGCAAACGCGGTGCGTGTTCCGGCCTGTGTAAGGGGCTGCGTAAGACGTCTTTACATGATGATCGACTGGGCGAATTACACGGAAGGTTCACGGTTTACCGATGATTCCCTCCGGAGCTTCGCCCACTCATCATCATTCACCCCGTGGATATGCTGTGATTTTTTTGTATACATATCCCATTAACGAAACGCGTGGCATGTAAATCATGCCGCTCATGATAGGCATGTCACGATTTTCACATTATGACCTGTCATTTATGTTCGTCAGACAGTCATGTTGTGCCATACCAATTTTCGCATACATACCATTAGCGAAACGGCCAGGAGAGCACCAAGACCGTGGCATGTAAATCATGTCACTCATGACATGCATATCAAGATTTTCATCAAATGACCTGCCATTTATGTTTGTCAAGCAGCCATGTTGTGCCATACCAATTTTCGCATACATCCCATTAGCGAAACGGCCAGGAGAGCACCAAGACCGTGGCATGTAAATCATGTCACTCATGACATGCATATCAAGATTTTCATCTAATGACCTGCCATTTATGTTCGTCAGGCAGCCATGTTGTGCCATACCAATTTTCGCATACATCCGATTAGCGAAACGGCCAGGAGAGCACCAAGACCGTGGCATGTAAATCATGCCGCTCATGACATTCATGTCATGATTTTCTTGTTATGACATGCCATTTATGTTCGTCAGGCAGTCATGTTGTGCCATACTAATTTTCGCATATATCCCATTAGCGAAACGGCCAGGAGAGCACAAAATCGCAGGTGGCTAGATAGATATTCCTTATCCTTATTTATATCCTTTTCCTTATTTATATCAATGATCTGCCTAATAACATTTCATCTTGCATGCGCGTATTTGCCGACGACTGTATATTATACTGACCAATTAAGAGCCCTGATGATCACCTCATTTTACAACATGACCTGCAGATAGTTAGTAATTGGTGCGAAGCCTGGCAAATGAAGCTGAATTCATCTAAATGTAAAATAATGACATTCTCGCGTAAAACTTCAAATCATAGCTTTTCGTATTACATAAATACAATCCTAGTGTCTCAGGCATCAGCATACAAATATCTAGGCGTTAATCTTACATCAAACCTCTCATGGACCTCTCATATCACAACCATATGCGCTAACGCTTCCAAATCTCTTGGGTATATCCGCCGCAACTTACGGAACTGCCCATCCGACATTCGTAAACTAGCGTTCTTGACATTTGTACGTCCACAACTTGAATTCGCGTCGCTGATATGGTCTCCCTATCATGAATACTTAATCCGCATGTTAGAGGCTATCCAAAATAGAGCTAGTCGATTTATTTCCCGCGATTATAACTACCAGTCAAGTATAACGCGAATAAAACTCAACCTTTCCCTTGAAACTCTAAGTAGTCGACGTGACATAGCACTCTTGTCCCTGTTCCATAGATATGTTTATCAAATGAAGCCAGCACACTTGCCATTGGTACGCGCGCCCTGTACATCACGACGTCTTCACAACGACTTCAGTTATAATCGCATCTATGGGAACACTGACGCATTTAACGCCTCGGCTTTGCCACGAGCTATTCGATTCTGGAATTCGCTTCCTAACAACACTGTCGCGCAAACAAATAAAGATAAATTTAGGGAACTCCTGGTCCTACACTTCTCATCGTAACAAATATCCACATTCATCAAATTATACATTTCGTTGTAACGTATAATGCAATCCCCCCCCCCCCCCCCTCTTATGTGGAATGTGCCAAGTTGTGTGCTGCCATGATATTGCATTTTTTTCCTTTTTTAAGAGTATGCATTGTGCTGTTTTACCATTTGTTTCCATTTATTACACCGGTTTGCCAGCATCTTATTGTGTGCTCTTTTTGCAATCATGTATAGATTACTTTTGTTTTCTGCGTTGCTCCCCTTACTCAATGCTCCCCATGGGGCCTGTAAGGTACTTCTAAATAAATAAAATAATAGATAGATAGATAGATAGATAGATAGATAGATAGATAGATAGATAGATAGATAGATAGATAGATAGATAGATAGATAGATAGATAGATAGATAGATAGATAGATAGATAGATACGCTCAAAGTCGCCGAAGTTCGCTAAGAAATGCTTCGCATTAAAAAAAAAAAAGAGAACCCAGGCCTGTGTGGAATCGCAGGACAGTGACAGCGTAAGCTGGAGAAGGGACCCTCTTTTTTAGAGGCCATTGTAAATGCTTGGGGATCTGGCCAAGTGACTGGGCCATCATGTATATCGAAGAGCGAAGTGAGGTTGCTGTCGGGGCTGCGCACGTCGCCTGTCGCGGGACGCATTGCACGATACGACAAAAGTGCACTCCGTAATAATGACGGAAAAGTTGAGGAAGATCGTTTCATAATGATGATGTTGATGATGCCTCTGGGTGCAGAGCTACAAAGCATGCACCCCTGTGTTCTTTCAAATGATTCCTCACACTCGTTATGCAATCCACTTTCCGCGACGCGTAGTGGCGTATTACTATTCTTCAACGTAACTTTACATTTGTTAATGCGATTCCTCGGCAGACGTTATACCTGTTTAGGTCTTTTAGCGAAGATTTTTCAAGCACAGGCGTAGATCAGTGGTAGAATGCTCGACTGCCACGCAGAGGGTGTGCGTTCTAATCCTCCTCGGTCCTGGTTATCTTTTACTAAAAATTTAACGCGATAGTCGTTACAGACAACGGCGGTGGCGGCGGACATCTACGGCGCCAAAAACGGCCGTTGTTGTGATCTCATAACAGCGTAAGCTGTAAAAAAATCCTGCATATCTCACGTATTGTGGGAAGCGGTGTCACGCGAAGCAGCTGCAGCGAGGCAATGCCCTATGAGGAGTTGTATGGTACACTGAGCCAGCTGTGACGAGTACGATCAAGGCCTTTGTGCCAAGCGCACGAGCACACACTCATGAATATGCTTAACGTGGACTAACCAGTAATATTTACAGAACCGTGGCTACTGAATCGTAGCTCATGCATACGACGTAACTTTGGAAGCCAGGTTAGTCCAAAGCGCAGGCGTCGAAGGAAAATGCATTTTGCGGTGCGTTGATGTGCTATCATAAGCGTCATCCGTTGAACTATTCCTACGGGATCGAGCAAAGTTGAAGAAAAAAGCATACCGAATGGTAGCAGAACATATGTATTGCTATGATAGTGCTTATCGGTCATTAGAAGCGGAATTCGGGTTACACCAGCACCATCGTTAAAACTGCCGGCACTATAGGTTTATTTACTTCACACTACATAACCGTGTAGGAGGAGCCGCTGTACACTAGTGGTAGCGTGCTTGCTTGACCCTCCGAGAGCCCGTGCTCGATAGCCCCTATTGCTTGGTAAATTATATCTGTGTCTGTGTGCATGTTATGTCTACATTTAAATTCCAAGTGAGCACAAACTGTGTTCCTTCCTTTATTTAAGCGTGAAGGTCCTCAGTTCTTTCGTTAACGTGAGAAAATGGACGACTTATTTTAGGTTTTAGTAAGTATTTTTTATAATACGTAATGTAATGCTTATGGTGTAATGTCATGTGTCAATATAAATATATTTTTTAAATGTGTCACTTCTCAATTTGTATTTATGTTTCCATATTACAGCACAGATGGAGGGGTTGCAGGTAAAAGCTGCTCAAGCGCTGCTTGACGAGCCTAAAACTGAAACTAGAAAGTAACTTGCAAAAAACTCTTAATACACAACATTTAATGGAATCTTTATATAACATTTATAATGGGGAAGTCACCATATAAAAGGAGCAAAACTGAGAAATATTTTGAAATATTCGAATTGTTCGCGTAGAAGCTGTCTACGTGGTGTACAGTGGTAACCAGGCATATTTTGTCGTAACTTCCGAATATCCACCTCGAGTCAATGAAGATACAGTAAGTATCTATGTTGCCACATATTTCAAAAAGAGCAATGAGAGACATAATTGACACGGTCAATATAACAAAGATATATGCACAACTATTGGGAGATGTAACTAAACCGCATTGATTTAATGTAAGCTTCCCTGAACGGCCTGAATATTATGTACCAAGCTAGGATTTCGAATTGAAGCGCACGTTTGGAGCGCGAAGGATATGTGTCAAATAGCAAAACAGTGATTATCTTGAAGTGTTTGACATCACTACCCTTAACACAAGGACATTTCTACTTTTGACTAAATAATAAAAAAGCCATCCTCATGGTTAATTGGAAATACCTGTTATGTTGAAGTGTCTGACTTCACTGTCCTTAGCGCGAGGAAATTCCGGTCTTTGACTAAATAATCAAGAATCACCCTCGTGCTTGCGCAATGGCGCCATATTTTAGACACGTAGGATTTTACTGGAACTTCGCTGCGAGTGACGTATCCCGTTGCTGCCCCAGGTTTCTCGGATTATGGTCGAATAACTGACAAAGAAAGGTGCAGTGGGGAATGGAAGATATGTCCACCGGAAGACAAAGGCTACTATTACGACAACAAATCAGATACATGCATCCCATACAGCAAGAAAAAAGGCGACTGTGGTCTAAATCGTCACTTATTCGCTTCTGAGGAGCAATGCAACTGGGCGTGCCGAACAGGTATGCGCTTCAGTACTTTATTTCCCACTTCATTCTGGTACTCTCTTCTCACGTTATACACTGCTAGCAAATGTCTTTGATATGAGGTTGTTAACTATCTGCTGGTTGTGAGTAATATATAAGCCGGCTCACAATAATGTAAAACGAAAACCCTATGTGTCTCACTGAAATGTGACCTTGAAAAAAAGCGAGGCTGCGAGATGTATCAAAAAGAAGGAGCCGCCTTTTGTTTATCGTAAAAGAAAAAGAAAAGAAATGGGGAACACGAACCTCGCCGTGTGCGCGCATGACGTACTACTTCACTTTACACTATCTATCTATCTATCTATCTATCTATCTATCTATCTATCTATCTATCTATCTATCTATCTATCTATCTATCTATCTATCTATCTATTCTATCTATCTATCTATCTAGTCTTCTGTCTGTCTGTCTGTCTGTCTGTCTGTCTGTCTGTCTGTCTGTCTCGTATACGTTTTGGTGCTCTCGTGGTCGTTTCGTGGAGTTAGTGGTCTTGGCATACTATCGTGTTTTGGCACCAGTAACGACGAACGTTCACAGTGAGCATCTGATAGGCCAGTGACAGTGTTCGGCTTAGAACAGCCAAATTCACTTGATAGCGCCGGGAATCGGCATGTGATTATTAGACTTTCAAAATTTTGTCTAGGATAGAAAAGCGGTATGATTGGAGTGACTTAGCCGGTGTTGGATATTCTTATGTTGACATGAGTGCTTCTCGCAAGGTTATTGACAAAGTATAGTTGTTGAAATAAAAGAGATAAAGAACTGTCAGGCCTTTGGTAATATTTCAGGTGACATGTTAACACATCATAGACCTTTCTTGCTTTTTGTGTATAAGCTGTTCCTTGGAAAAGGTTATAGTACAGCGGATGAACTTAGTTGAGGACACTTAAAACTTTTTCAAGATGTGGGAAATTTCCGGCACGTGGATATTTTCTAACGTGTTCCCACGGCGACAATGTTACAGAAAGCCACGAGAGCACATCTGGCCTATTTGAATAGCACTTTCGACATAAAGCCACCATACGAACAACATCGCAAGGCTGCAAGAAAAGAAATTGACGGCAGCGTTTTGTCACGGTTTGGTGGTGAAATAACATCGCTGCCATTTTTTTCGTCCACTATTTCTCGCCCACTAATTAAGTTCCTTCGCCATTGACTTACAGACAGTATCTGCAAGCTCCCGTTGCAAAAGGGGCAGAAATGCCAGGCAAGCGCTGGTTTGATGTATTACTTTAATTATGACAAGAAGGAGTGTGACCTTTTCTATTACCGAGGTTGCGGTGGCAATGCGAACAGATTTTCATCCGTGCGACAATGCGAAGTAACTTGCAGAGGTAAGTGCACTTCTCTATGATTGTCTACATTTCAGATCAGTGCCGTTGTGCGTTAATTTCTATCAGTGCTTTGTTATGTTTACATCGCCAGAGCAACGCGCGGGACACGAAGTACGCCGTAGGAAGTCGTGTCGACGAGGAAGAAGACGTTGACGCTTGTGTTGTGCGTGCTCAGTTAATCGAACTGAACAATGTTGGAATATTTTTCGTATCATTCCATATTACATTGCACCGAAAATATACTGCCAAACATGGCCAAAAATAAATTTACTGTATGACTAGTGCACTCTCACAATGTCTCTAGCAAAACGAACAATCAAATCCTAAAGACATAGGGGGATCGAATACAGGCCGCGGCGTTTGCATTTCGATGGAGGCGAAATGTTGAGGCCCGTGTACTGTGCGATGTCAGCGCACGTCAAATAATGTGGTAGAATGCCGCGTCTCTGGTTTTGGGACGTAAAACGTAAGGAACGAATCAACCAAATCCTAAATGGCAGTCCAACAGAGTACGGTACGAGCACACAAGTGTAAACGCCACCGCAGAGCACAAGTGTAAGCTTCGCCGTGCTATACAAGTCTTAACCTCACCGCAGTGCGCTAATGTAAGCATTGCCTGAATACACATTTGTTTTGCGGTGAAGTGCGCTACATATGGGAGTGCGCCGCTTGTCCTGGGAGACATCGCATTTTGTCCCGTAATTACGAACTCCGAATAGTAAGATTTACGTGTCATTCCAATAGCAAAAGCTATTCGTAAACTATTCGAAAATTTGAATACTCGCGAACTCGTAGTAGAGCTGTGTGAATAGTAAAATTTTCGCTGCGAAGGCAATTCGAGTGTGGGTGTTCCAGGGTAAACTGAATCGGACATTTTAACAGCTGAGCTGTTTAATCTCGACATGATCCCCGAGGAGCGACGCTAGCAGTGAACAGCGGAGACATCTCACGCAAAAGTAAAAAGCTTTGTCCCTTGACCCTCTACCCACACTGTTACATGATAGCGATTATGCGAAGTAAATTATAGAGAGAAAGAAGGAAAGAAAGAACGAAAAATATAAAGAAAGAAAGAAATAAGGAAAAAAAGGAAGGAGGAAGGAAGAAAGGAAGGAGAGAAGAAAGAAAGAAAGTAATTAAAAAAGAGCCAGGCCTGCGCGGAATCGCAGGACAGTGACAGCGTAAGCTGAAGGAGCGACCTTCCTAGAGGCCATTGTAAACGCTCGGGGAAACTAGTTCAAGTACAGGTGGTGGGTATCCCTTGCGCCATAACTCTGCGGTTCGGGCTTCTCTCTGCACAGCGGTCTGCTGTGCCCGACGTTGCCCTGCTCCAGCCGCGCGCGTAACTCTGCGATTCACTCCTTCAGCAGCGGTCCGCATCTTGTGAGGAGGCGCCATCAGGTATATCGAAGAGCCAAGTCACGTTTCTGTCTGGGCTGCGCACGTCGCTTGTCGCGTGACGCATGTAACGATACGACAAAACTGCTTCACGAGGCAGCGCTTCGTAAAAACACATTTCGAAGGCTATGCGGAGGAAATCAGCGCCAATAGAGGGCAGCAGTTGTCCTGTTCTTCACGAGGAGCGATAGTGGTTACGGACACGGGCGGCGGACAACTACGGCGCCGTTGTTGTGATCTCGCGAAACTAAGGAAGAGCTAGAACTTGAGAATTTCAACTGGAAAAAGGCCGAAGGAAAAATTCCAAAGCGCACTGCTATGGGTTTAGATGGGGTCCCCGTTAGCCTCATTAACGAATTAGGACAGAACACTAAAGAAGCGCTATTGAAAGCCGTAGAAAAATGCTTACAGGAGAGGCAAATACCGGACAGTTGGCGAAAAAGCATAATGAACTTAATCTATAAAGGCAAGGGGGAAAAGAATAACATTCGCTCGTATAGACCGCTAACCATTACATCGGTACTATACAGGATGGCTATGCAAGCAGTAAAATTAAAAATAGAAGCCTGGGCAGAACGTAACATTATTTTGGGAGAACTTCAGAATGGATTTCGAGTAGACAGGCGTTTAGACGATAACCTATTTGTTCTTACTCAGTGTATAGAAATATCTAAAATAGAAAGGAGGCCGTTGTATGTGGCTTTTCTAGACATCACTGGGGCGTATGACAATGTTAATCAGGAAATATTGTGGGAAATTTTGGAAGGAATGGGCATAGGCGACGATTGTGTACAGCTTTTGAGGGTAATATATCGAGAAAATAGTTTGCATAGAATGGGAAGGAATAAGTAGCAGAGAGAACGTTGATATTAGCAAGGGGCTGAGACAGGGATGTCCTTTGTCGCCGCTGTTATTCATGCTGTACATGGTTAGAATGGAAAAAGCGCTAGGAGATAGCAACATTGGTTTTAATCTGTCACACAAACAGGGCGGCGTGATGATTGAGCAGATGCTTCCGGGTTTGTTTTATGCTGATGATATTGTCTTATTCGCGGGCAGTCGAGATGATATACAACGGCTGGTGAATATATGCGCGAAGGAAGGCGTGGCTCTAGGACTAGGACGTTATGGCCGGACTGATAGAATTCAATGATCCCAACGACCAGGCGGTATCCATACAGGGCCAAGAAATACCGAGAGTAAGCGAATACAAGTACCTTGGCGTATGGGTAAATGAGGGTGATAGATACATGAAGGTACACGAAAAAGCCTTGGCAGCAAAGGGAAAGAGGAACGCAGCAATAATGAAGCACAGAGCGTTATGGGGACACAATAGGTACGAGGTGCTTAGGGGTCTGTGGAAAGGGGTAATGGTACCGGGGCTTACATTTGGGAACTCAGTGGTGTGCATGAGGCCAGAGATACAATCGGGAATGGATGTGAATCAAAGAACTGTGGGACGCCTCGCGTTGGGTGCTCACGGGAAAACTACAAACGAGGCTGTAAAGGGCGATATGGGATGGGCGAGTTTTGAGGCAAGGGAAGCGCAGAGCAAAATAAGGTTTGAAGAAAGGCTAAGGAATATGAAAGAGGTTAGGTGGGCAGTGAAGGTGTTCCGCTATTTATATAGAAAGAGCGTTGACACGCAGTGGAGAAGGAGAACTAGGAGGCTCACCAGTAAATATACGGCTCTAAGAGAACTGACAACAAAGAGCGTAAAGGGAAAAGTCAGAGAGGCGGAGAAGATTTACTGGAGGACAGCGATGGAAAAAAAAAACCGACTCTGAATAACTACCGAGAGGGCAAAAACGAAATAAAGAGGGAGGCATTTTATGATAATTCAAGAGGAAGCGCTTTATTGTTTGAAGCGAGATCGGGCTGCCTTAGAACGCGTGTTTATAAAGCGAAATTCAGTAAAGAAGAAGAAAAATGCACATGCTGTGAGGAAGATAGGGAAACGACAGAGCATGTTCTGATTGAATGCGGAAATATCCACCCAGGTGTACGTTTGGGCACCACCCTACATGAAGCCTTGGGTTTTAGGGCGAACAACGGGAAGCTGAACATAGCCGCGATTGAAATAAGTAAGAGACGGTTAGAATACTGGTGGCAGAAAACTAGAGAGAACGGACAAAAATAATTATAGGGAAAAATATGGAATTTCTGCCATAAGGGGCAGGGAACTGGGATATGAAATTCCGTTTTTGATATGGCATGATCGATTTGATTGAAGTAAATTTAAAAGGCATGAGGAAAATTAAAAGAGAAAAAAAAAGTTCTTAAATCTTCTTACGAGCCTGGTGGCGCACATGTCACCGCCCCGTTACAAAGGGGAAGCTCATAGCATCCATCCATCCATCCATAACAGCTTACGCTGTAAAAAAAAAACGTGTAAAGGCCGGTCCCCACTAGCGGCAAGAACGTGCGCGGCGTGTCGCGCGCGGCGAGCGCTTCCGCGGCAAGCGCGCGTCAACAAGTCCCCACTCGCGTTTTGCGGCAAGCGGCGACGATGCAGCCAAGAAACGACCTGACGCCATGACTTGTGTTGTTCCATTCGAAACGTCTCGCGAAAACGTGAGCTCTAATCAGACGATTTCGTCTTTCGTCGACCATGTATGTCTTTCTAGCGCTACGGCTGGTCAAGCTATCAAAAAACTGCTACGGCGAGCATACTTCTTGCTCGGCGTCTCGGTAAGGGTAGGCTTAACGAAAACTGTATATAGGTCTGGGCATGGCCTCTGAGATTTTACGACGGCGACGTCACTTTCGAATCTCAGAGGCTGTGTATTATGGTTCTATGCTTGACGGACAGACGGCGCCACGCGTCGGCACCACCGTCGGCACGCCTCCGCGGCTCGCTTCTGATTGGTGCTTTTTTCGCGGCGGCCGCGGCTGCCGCAAAAAAATGAGTCTCGACCCATTCGAGCATCTGCCGCGCGTTGCTGCCGCTTTTCACGAATATCGCCGCTCGCGGCAGCAACGCGCGCCGCTTGCGGCGTGCCGCGCGCGTTTTCGCCGCTAGTGGGGATCGGCCATAACGTATCGCATGGGCACCAGCTCTGTGTCGACGAGGAAGAAGACGTTGACGCTTGTGTTGTGCGTGCTCAGTGAATCGTTGCAGCCGGGTAGGCTTATTTAGTCGCGGCGTCGGCAAGTGTCACTAGGATAATACGTCTTGCTGCAAAAGAAAAAAATCACAGCATATCCACGGAGTGAATGATGATGAGTGGGCGAAGCTCCGGAGGTTCATCGGTGAAACCGTGAATCTTCCGTGAATCTTGCCCAGTACATCATGGAAGACGTGACGAACACGTTGTGTATATATGTAGAAGAAAATATTTATTTCATTCGTAAATGGTAGCTAGACGTGGCTTCCGTTCCCCCTTCATTGTGACAGCTCTATGATTGGTGAAGTGGAGGGATAATGGTTCTTGGATGGGTCATAATTGGAAGTTTGCAAAGATGAGATCGATGCAGGTTCCTTGGATGGTTGTGGGTTGCATGTGGTCGAACGATATGCACCTGTGACCATATCGCGATGCCACGTGTTGTATGAGCCAACTGTTTTGTGTGATGTGAACGTTAAAGTCACCCACCAGCACAAACGGTTCGTTCTTGAATTTGGTTGCATAGTCTCGTAAGGCGGTGTCCTTGTCTTCGTCACTCATTGCGCTGCGACTCCGAGTGAAAGAGAAAGCGCGCTGGCACTGGTGATGGCGCTGGCACTCTACCCATGGCGTGCTGACACTGGCCATGGGTAGAGGAGGGTGGCGCCTGGAAGAGGGCTCCTGCTGAGGGGAGAGTTGCGGAGAAAGGCCTAGCAGGCGACGGCTGAAACGATGTACGGGGGTGGTAACGGGCGACAGTACGGTAGGGCACCAGTGTCGCGGTACAACGCGAAGAGTAAAACAAGACCTTTGACAGCACAGCACGAGTGCAGTTGTTGTTGTGGCCTCTATAGTTGGCAGCACAAGAGATTGTTGAACAAACCCAAGAATAATGGACGTCGTCGTCTTGTAATTCTTCTAGCAGTCCCACTACAGTTCGTGGCGACGAAGAGGAACCGGCGTGAACTCGTGACACAAGAGCGCGTGCCAGCGTTCGATGAAGACGAAGTGGCTACGACGGACAACTACGGCAGACAAGCCTACGCCTTAAGGACCTTCGCCCCTAATAACGACAAGTTGTTGGTTCCAAAGAAGGCGAGAAGCGGACACCCGTTTGCGCGCGACCCACTACTAAAGACCTTACCCTCAGGGCACTGCCACATGGTAGTGATAGTGATAATGATAGTGCTGAATGATAGTTATAGTAAACTTGACATTGTGCCCTCAGCTCAGCTGCTTACTCAAAATTCGCTGGCATGGCACTGACTTTACTTATTCGAATAATGTTCGAATACTCTTTAAAGTAATATACGCTGTTAAATTACAGAGAAATGGGTTCCTGACATGGACAAAAAAAGCAAAACAAGTTTACTGCACGACTAATGTACTCCCACGATGTCGTCCTTAAAGAAAGAGCAGTCATGTCGCAAAGAACAGTCCAACAGCGACCTGCGCCTATGTATGAGCTAACTTTGCCGCAGCACGCAAGGTTAGCTTCGCCGCAGTAAGCAGGCGTTACGCGGCGAAACGTATTTTATGGGAGAGTGGGCCACCTGTCACGAGACTTAGCATAGTAAGCTTCGATTAGTCCTAATAGCAAAACTAAGTGCGAATCGTTCGAAAGCTATTCGAAATTTGAGGGGGGGGGGGCACATCACGGTGGTGCTAGTATCTAAGTCAGGAAGAGAAGGAAGTTTGAATCTCGCGCATGCGCAGTGGTCTCGGCGCTATATGTTTGGGCCCTATTCGCAAAACTTCTACTATTGGCAGTGCCCGCTCATGTCGCAGGACATTGCTGCGCCAGCCGGAGCAAGTCCCACCAGGCGGGCTGCCGCCAGGCATCAGCTAAACGCAACTCCAGCTCGCCTGCAAGTGCCACGTTCCGACCTTACCCTCTGCTGCGACACGTTTCCGTCTTCGCTATGCACGTTTGTCTTGTCTTCACTGGGCCACGTCCCCTATCGCACATGTATTTTGCTTCCTCTCCCTTTCTACTGCTTTCTTTCTCGTTATTTTTCCGATGGGACATCATTTTTCTTTGTATCCATACCTCTTTCTGTGCGTCCTTCTTCTTATCTCTATCTTATTATTGCTCATAATGATCATCTTCATTCATATTTCCCTTTCCTTTCCTTCCGTACTTCTTTCTTCATACGCCCTGGTAATCACGATGCGCTTTAGGTCTACATATAAGGACGGTCGTTACCGCAGATGACTTATTTGCTTATTGGACTTGGAGACGACAGATTTAAGTACTGCACAGTTGGCCGTCCCGAAGTGAGACCTTTTTGAAAAAACTCGAGTGCGAAACACAGAAAAAAATACAGCGTTTCAGTTGACAGTCTTAAATGAGCTGCTCCCTTTATATTGTCGAAACATTTTTTACATCGATGTTATTCTTGCTTTACAGGCAAGCGATGTGTCACTCCTATCATGGACGACGACGATATTTGTGATCCATCTCGAACAACGTACCACTTCTACGGTAAAGATGGAAAGAGTTCCTGCGTGAGAAAGGGCAACGGATGCTCTCGAGATGCTCATAACTTCAAGAGCGCCAATGATTGTCAGCGCGTATGCATTTGTAAGTATACCTTCCAATTCAGATTCACTCGTAAGAATAAACTGTACCATTTATGCGCGCCTCTGCCTCTGCCTCTGCCGCTCCTGTTAACGCTGTTTATTTCTCGATTACTGTGCAGAGCTGAAAAATCGATGTGTCTAGTATATTACATACATATATTTTTTTCAGTGAAACCAACTCCCGCATCAAGCACAAATGCGGTTCCATCTTAGTATGGCGTCAGCCGGGAAATCGCAGTGACGCAACGACGCAACTCAAATCAAGACAACCTTTGTCTAACGCTGCACGTACAGAGTGATGTTCAAATTCCCCGTTTACCAGCAATAAAACGACTGACTCATTTTTCTTCGTCTGTGGCTGCGATTATCATTACTAGAAGGGGGACTGCTCGTATAACAGCAGTGTTCTAGACTATAATAGGATCGTTCATACAGCTCTTGTCAAAACTGATACAAAACTGATGATGCCGTTCACTTCATCACAGACAGGTAAATGAACACTTGTAATAAGTTTTAAAAGCCAGTATCTGACTCGAAAATAACAGACGTAGCATCGCAGTAACGTGCGTCAGTATATATATATATATATATATATATATATATATATATATATATATATATATATATATATATATATATATATATATATATATATATTGTTACGGGGTGGTCAGTCACTACAATATATATATATATATATATATAAGACATACAATTCCTTTTCTTTTTTTACGTCCCAAAACAACATGATTATGAGAAATGCCGTTCAGTTGGAGGACTCCAGAAAAATTCGACCACCTGGGGTTCTTTAACATGCACCGACATCGCACAGCACACGGACCTCAACATTTCGCCTCCATCGAAATGCAGCTGCTGCGGCCGGAATTCGATCCCGCGACCTTCGGATCAGCAGCCGACTGCCATAGCCGCAATGCACTACCGCGGCAGGGCGTAAGACATATGAAGGCTTCAGTTTTTTAATAGTTAAGAGAGTGGATCGTAACGACCACCATGGACTATCTAGAGCGCTGTACACGTTCGCAAGAAATATTAAGTAGTCCTAGCTCCCACTTCTGGCAGATTCACTTTACGTGCACTCCGAATTCGTCAGCTTGATTGGTTGATTTCTGGGATTTTACGTCCCAAAACCAGCTGTGATTATGAAAGACGCCGTAGTGGAGGGCTCCGGAAATTTCGACCACCTGGGGTTCTTTAACGTGCACTGACATCGCACAGCACACGGGCCTCGACATTTCGCCTCCATCGAAATGCAGCCGCCGCAGCCGGGATTCGATCCCGCGACCTTGAGATCAGCAGCCGAGTGCCATGCATAGACACTATAGACCACCGTGGCGGATCACTTCGTCACCTTGTCCATTTATATTGAGTATAAAGATAGATGCACTCAGTTCCTGCATTCTTCCTGTGCCTTGATTGTTTGTCTTCCTGTCTTCCTGAAGTTTACTGTTGCAATGGCCCATAAATGTCGAGCTACACTCGCTCCGTTAAAGAAGAAAAAAAAAAACTGGTATACTCTTTGAAGATATGCTGAAATGGCAACTGTTATGAAAGTACAACCCACTTTATTTGTGTCTGCTGGTTTCCTGAGGCCAGTTTGATGATCACTATCCCGTGCCTTATGTCATAATGACTTCTGACTTATGCATGTTTGCAAGTGCGTTATGCCACCTTCGCAAATTTTCTCCTGTGTCCGCCTGACTTGCTGTAATCCCATAGGATGGCCTCGTGCTTGAAATACATTATGCGACTATACGTCGCAACGCAGTTCATGTCGGCAGCCTCACGTCATGCTTTTTTTAGGAGCGAAGCTCCTCTTAGTCTAACCTTGTCACGCGTCAGTCGTCAGGCGTAACCCGCGTGCCGGGAGGCACGCGCTCGCCCTCGGCGCGTGCTTCCCGGCGCGTGCCTCTCTCTCTCCCGGCGCGTGCCTCTGTTGTCTTGCGAGAGAGAGACAGAGAGAGAGCGAAAGGCGCGCGTTGGCTATGGAAACGCTCTTTCTTAGAGGAACGCTCTACCAGCTCGCAAAGGAGGAGAACGCGCCCTCACCCGCGAGAGGCAACGTTGGCGCAGGCAGCGTCTCCAAGCGAGTTTCTTGATTGAGAAATACCGACTGCTCGCGTTGGATAAGCGTTCACCGGCAACCCATATATATATATATATATATATAGGCACTGGATCTTGACTTGCAATGAAGTGCCGGTGGGAGATTTCACTTGTGCATAGTTGAACCATGAGGATTCGTAGCGTGCGCGTTAACTAAATTAATCCGGAACTCGATCGGCACGGTCTACGATGAACCTCCCGAGCTTCGCCCACTCATCATCATTCACTCCGTGGATATGCTGTAATTTTTTACTGTTGTATGTTCCAGCTTATCCTTGCTTATGCGCTGACCTTTATTTACTCTCTTAATTAACTCAGATGTATATTTCATGTCAATTAAGAGAGAAAAAAAGGAAACTGGTCTTGGGCAGGACACGTAATGTGGAGGACAGAAAAACGATGGGCAGTGTGAAGAACGCTGTGGATACCAAGAGCTGTGGATACCAAGAGGGGGGTCGGCATGAAGAAATTCGCAAACGTAAAGTACAATCAACTCGCTCAGGACAGGGTGAACTGAAAATCTTCGGTGGAGGCCCTCGTCCCTCAGCGTACTTCAAAAATATGAAGATGATGATGATGACGACGTTGAGGGTGTTGTTGTTGATGATGATGATGATCAATTTTTCGAATCTCGCAAGCTTCTTCTGGCAGTCCGCCGCGGTAGACCAACTGCTAAGGTGCTTGGCTGCTAAACCTAATGACGCGTGTTTGATCCCGGCCGCAGCGGTCGCATTTTCGACCGAGGTGGAACTATGCAACGTCTAGTCTGCAACGGCAGTGCACGTTGACGAAATCCAAGCGAACAAAACTTCTGGATTCCTCCACTTACGCATCGTACCTTATGATATCGCTGTTTAGGAGCGCAAAAAGCCGGTAAAATATTACTATTTTTCGAGCCAGAGCTTCGTGTAAAACCTGCCCGCATTGTCTTTGGGAGGATCTTGGACTGCTCAAACAATGAAGGCATTATTTCATTGCTTAGGTGGTACTGGTCGGCTACTTGGTGGTACATGACTTAACAGCAGAGCACACTTTGTGGAAGGAGTACCAAGACACATCGTGTTGTATGCGTTCCTGTGTGTTTGTCTTCTTTTCTTGAATTTCGCGCTGCTTTTAGGTCAAGTTGTTTCACTGGCAATTTTTTTTTGTGTTTACAGGTGTGTAGCTCTAGATTTATAAAACGCACGTGGCTACTTAATCTAAAAAAAACAATAAAAAAGAAACAAAATACGCAGATGCACTGCACAAAATGACATCGACCTGAAAAGCGTATACGAACAAGGGTCACGCCGCGCATCACAAACCCGGTGCACGTCAAAGCAATCAAGCGAAAAAATTAGTTCGGTAAATCCAACGACAAAACAAGCTGACTTGGTTAAAACGCGATTTCAAATACGTGGACTTATTTGTAGTAATTTTAGACGGCATTTCGGTTACCTTTTCAATATACGAGACTTCGTTATAACACGTTCGTTTATAGAGATATACCTTTTTTTTTCATTGTTAACTTTCTCCTCTTTGCTACTCTCTAGCTTAACTCGTCAAATGTAGCAATAGTTAACATGAAAGAGCGAAACAAATAAATTACACGCGCATGTGCTGAGCGAAATAAGTTCGCCCTCGGAAGCAAGCGAGCAAGGGTCACTTGGTGCGATACGATCCCTGCGCAAAGCAAACAGGGCTTTGGCAGCTCTTGTCAGGTAACATATGCCATGCGCACCGAAATTTTAGTGAGATTATTTATCCCTCTGTACGTAATAATAAAAAAGAAACTAGTGCACGTACTAAGCGTATAGAATCAGGCTCAGTTTGTCTTATTTTTCTTTTAAATCATGTTTTAAACGCTACAGCAGCTGCAATATCATCAAGGCGGCTTAATTAAAGTGACCAGACGAATGTTTTTAAGCCTTGAATGACTAGACCTCCCTGTGAGAGGACAACCACTCAAGCTCTGGGCTCATTCAATTTAACTATCTGCCAACTCGTCATCCACGGTACCGAACAAATTCAACAAATAAACACGAAAAACAAAAGGCTGTGACAGCTTATTATAGGCGGTTGTAGGAATCTGATGGAAGTATTAGCTGCCAGGTTGAACGGTCGCAGCCCTGGGTGTGAGCGCTGGGTATAGGGCTCAAGCGAAGGCGACAGTGAACTCTGGAAATCCCGATGTCTCGAACGGTCGTCGCCATGCGCGTATTACTGGCGTTTCTGCTGCCAACTGTCCTCTGCCTGGGAGAACATAAGCTCAAGAGGAACCAGACGAACGCATTTAAGGTGAGGCTCACGTTATCATCGCTGTCGAGTGAATTTGATTGTAAAATGCTGAAAAATTTGGAGGATGCCTAAGCTTCGCCTTTAAGAGTCGAATGCAATAGCGCTACATCGTGCCCCGTTCGCATAGCCTTATTATAGAGCATTCATCAAGAGAGAGAGAGAGGGGCCCTTTATTGGAAAAAAGAAAACAGATTTTTGCCGGCGTGTATATAACCGCTAACGTGCTACTCTGTGTAGGGACGGGGAAGGGATTAAAAGAGTCCAGAGGAGAGTGGAAATCTAGGTCTCACTTCTGGATCAATATAACGCAAGAAGCGGCAGAATCCAGAGGCGATCCTTTTCCTGACAGGCATATTCTTTGGCGATTTTCAAGGCATTCATCAAAACCCAACGCGTTCTCTATAGAATGCTGTAAAGGGGTTTGTATCTTTGAGAGCAGGGAAGCTACGACATAGTTCTTCTTATGTCTTATCACCTAAGTAGCAGAGTTCCTCTGGCGCCTGCCTGCTCTGGACGTCGCGACCTTACGCCGCGTCATTCTGTGCGCAGGTGTTCGACATCTTTGCGGACGGTGTGGCGGTGTACACGTCTAGTGACGACCCAAGCTTGCAGTGCGTCACCGCTTACCGGACCGAGTACGAACCGAACAAAAAGGTCGTTTACACCTGGCACCTGCATCATGAAGAAGGGTCGAACAAGTAAGGCGTTTTCGTGCATAGGAGGTACGTCTTCGCGTAAGTAGTCAAGAGTTCGAACAAACTTCGTCTGGTCAGGTAACGTGACGAGAAAGAAGAGGTCACTGGCCAAGTCAAGACAGAGGCGTTTCGGGACCCGTACGGGTTCATTGATTGCACTAAGCAGGCAAGGGCCGCGAGTCGCTTCTCATTATAAATGTCATATTTTACAATAAAACGAGACTGACGGCTCTTGCCTACTTAGTTGGATCAAGGGACCCGCACGGATCCTGAAAAATTTCTGTCTGGACTTGGTCAGTGACCGCATCTTCTCCCGCACCTTCGGGTAACTGTCCAGTCAGTTCATTAGGAATTAAAGGTGTTAATTTTCTCACCTAGTATTCAGGTAAATGTAACGCTGCACCATTTTTTAAAAGAAATTAAAGGCGGAAGACGACCGCGACAGGTCGCGCTTGGCAGAGCAGTCTTGTTGCAGTAAACAGGCAACGGCATCCTCTGCCTTCTTCCACCCGAAACTTACTGATGGGATGGTTCGTGTTTTCTTAACGTCATAATGGAGCGCGATACACAATGCGCCTGTGTTGGGTGTCTCTGTGCCTGTCTTTCTGTTTTGCCCCGCCACGGTGGTCTACTGGCTGTGGTACTCAGCTGCTGATCCGAGGGTCGCGGGATCAAATCCCGGCCGCGGCGGCGGCATTTCGATGGAGGCGAAATGGTGAGGCCCGTGCGCTGTGCGATGTCAGTGCACGTTAAATAACCCCAGGTGGTCAATAGTTCCGGAGCCCTTCACTACGGCGCCTCTCGTAATTATAGCGTGGTCTTAGGACGTTAAACGCCAGAAAACAACCAGTCATGTCTTTCGGTTTTCTTCGAGTGGCTTTCGCGCATATCTGAAGCGTTATGTACACCATTATGTATATTGTCAGCAATATTTCCTGGAAAGGTAGTCACTGCCAACGGTGCATGCCAGCAGGTAAGCAGTTTTAATCAAGAACCATCAAGAATCAAATGCATTACGTGCACTTACGCGTACTTATCGATGATAACTTTTTGCCGCTATAGCTATAACTTCTGTCAGTTACAGTATAACAGAACTTGCGAGAGATGAGTTCATGCGTAGATATCACAGGCTACACAGACTCCAAAATTAAAGCTTTCCAATTCAGGAGCGTTTCAAACTCATACTGTTTGTTCTTGCTTTACTGCGGACATGCACTTGCGAAAATCTGAACACAAGAAACAAAGGCACTGATTATTTCTGTAATTGAAGCGGCTTTTTACGGCATGTAACAGAACCTCCGCGAAAGTTGACCGCGGTCTCCAATATTGTTGTTTTTATTTGTGACTTTTTTTACAGGGACACCTACGTTGTCGAGTATCACCCAGGCCCTACAGAAGACACAGTAGTTGCGATTTCGGACAATGGTGAATACGTAACTTTTTTGATTATGTTGATTTGTTCACTGAGCATTTCAACAAAAAAACAACAAGAATGTGGTTGTGGAACGCCACTTAAGCGATACGTTGCTTTAGCCTGCTAAAACATGCTCGAACATTGATATATATATATATATATATATATATATATATATATATATATATGTGTGTGTGTGTGTGTGTGTGTGTGTGTGTGTGTGTGTGTGTGTGTGTGTGTGTGTGTGTGTGTGTGTTCAAATAAAGGCCATATAAGTCTCATCGGAAGGGGTCCCGAACGACCTCGGCGTCGATACGAACAGTGCGGTACAAAGTATGCGGCGAACAGGATCACGTGACCCAAGCAAGGCCAACAGCGAACCAAAGCATGTCGGTCGCGTACAAGAGGTCATTACTGACCACCTGTGGTCATCAGTTATTGATCAGTGATTTTAAATGGGTTCAGTATACTGTGAGGCCCGAGCCCACGGCCTTGGAAGACTCGTACCGAAGTCCTCGAGAGGGGTCTAACCCTAATATCCTAGGCGTCGAACCCACCGGCTTCTACAACTCCAATCCAGGACCTTGATTGGAGTCAAACCCGAGACACTGCTTCGAATTAGGTGGATTAAGGCGTACTCCGCGATTCTTTATAGCTTAATTGAATTGTACGAACCGGCTTTAACCTGATTTCTTGTGCTTTTATCACACTTGGTTTATCTCTACCTCGCCTGTGAGAAAAGTTACCCTGCACTCTATAATATAAAGTGCCAACATCTCTTACGCGCAAGAGACAATTAAAAAAGTGAATAACAGTGTGCGAGATGTGTCGTAAGGCTTTGGCCTTCGTGTCTATTAAGCGATGGCTAGGGACAGCTGGTAATTTTGAAATAGGCACATGTTTTAATCAACCTTTTTTTTTCTTGCAGATGAGAAGCATTCAACATTAGTGAAATTTGACTACACCAATAACAAGAACTGTGTTGTTGCTAATTTCCCTTACAAGGGCGAAGGTAAGAAAGAGCTTGGCCCCATAATAATGACACGCGCGCTTGTTTTTGCTTGTTTCACCGTATTTTTCACTTTCTTATGACGCTCCTTGTCATTCGGCGAAGGCCGTGCGCAAACGTGCTTACTGCTTCGCGAGTGATGCCGACTGTTCCACAGACTTTGCATGCTTGACGCTCATGTTTGAGTACTTTCGGTATTTTACGCGAGCATCAGTGATAAATCTAGAATGTACTATATGTCGCGTTCTACTGCCAGTCGGTTTTTCCGAAGAACTACGGTTGTGATCCCCGGTATTGTTCTACTGTTAGAGTTGCTTTTTATGCTGGGCGCAAAATGACCTAGTTAAAAAGTTTGGTCTTTAAACAAGAACTCGGGCGGTTTTTTTTTCACCATATTCTGATATCGCTGTTTTCTATGGCATTGATAATCCTGTAGCAGACAGGGTGGTTCATTTTGCTAAAACACTCACCAGCAATTTCAAATAACCGAATGAACGGTGTGTGAAAATCGAAACCGAAACGGGCATACGCTGTTGTTGCGCGAGAAGGCAAAATAAAGAACGGCTGATAACATCGTCAAATATTTCTGCGCACCACCTACAAGGCAGGGACAAAGAACCGATGAGGAAAAGCACAAGTCCTTCGCCGTTTTTGTCCATATCTGTAGGTTGTGCGCACAAGCATTTGATCGTGGAACACCGATAAGCCTGCTCCCATACCCCGATAAGGTTGTCGTTTCACTTTTCGGTTTTTCATATATATTTGGTCTCTGACGTCACGACCAATAAGTCACGTTAGTCCTTTGTACCCTTCCCTGAAACTTCTGGCAAGTCTTGGCACACGTATATAACAAGAGAACGAGTCGAATGTTTTCATTTTTGGTACCGAGGCCATTACTGGTATCGCGGTTACGTGGACGGTTGCATAGGAGCCGGGTAACAGCTTGAGAGTTCTGCTACACCTTTGAACATGTGTAACGGGTGCCGTCCCATTGATTCGTTTTTCTACTTTCAGTGTGCATACTGTGGGTGCCCAAAGCGGACGCGTCATCAGTTCCGCAGGAGTGCGTCGATCAGTTCGAAGACATATGCGACGTCAAAGTTCCGGGCTACCAAGAAGAACTGTGCGATCGGGAAGTGAGCGATGAATAAAATCATGTGAGCCTTCTGGACGTTCCAGAAACCACGTCGAGTGTGTTTATTGCGACCTCCGGATGATTTAGAAACGGGCTGCCAAGATATCTTTCAAAGCAACTGTGGTTTATTGGGCCGAATAGGAAAGGTTAGGCAGGTTCTGCAGATAAGTCCAACTTCGTCGCATTGCGGCTGCAAGTCGTCTGCGAAAAGACACCTGCATTGATTACATTTACGCGTCTCGATGTTTATTTGCTGAAGCGGAACGTGTGGTCTAAACAGATACCCGCGGCTCTTGAACGACGCCACGCTTGAAAAGAGCGGTATCAACATAGCTGTGTTTTCTGTATTGATTGAGGACACCCAGAAACGTCTTCTGGACCCTGACCTGGAACGTAGCTCACCTGCACGTATGCCGCAAACTTTCGAGTAAAATATTATCCGACCGCATGCACAGTGAGTCCCGCGATCTGTAGGTCACTGAGCTCGACACACACACAGGCAGGCAGGCAGGCACAGAACTTTATTTTTGTCCTGAAAAACTGCAGTTGGACGTCCCCTTTTAGGGGGATCCTGTAGCAGTTGCGGGCCGCTCCCACGCAGGGACAGGAAGACCGTGGCCCTCCGCCCTCTCGCAGGCTCTCTGGACAGCCCGAAGTTGAACCGAAAGGTCGCCGCTTCTCAGGGCTTCCTCCCAGTCCTCTTCTTTGCTGAACTCTGTGTCACGTAACGCAGGACATTGCCAGAGCATGTGAGCTAGTGAGCAGTAAGCCTCTCCGCAGTTCGGACAATGCGGTTCAACATTGGGCGAGAAGTTACTAAACCTGCCTCGCGAAGGGAAAGACCCCGTTTGGAGCATCCTGAAGGCCGAAGACTGCGGAGGAGTGAGTTTAGGGTGAGGAAGTGGAAAGACCCTCCGAGAGAGATGATAAAGAGTCACGATCTCGTGAAAAGTGAGGAGCGGGTCCCTGTACCTGCCGGCATCCCCGCCCGCGAATTCGCCGGGACCGCCGCGGTGAGTGAAACCTCGCGCACGGTCATGGGCAAACTCATTGGCGTTGGGGACATCGGGGTGTACGTTGGCCCCCATGTGGGCCGGGAACCATGTTATGGTTCCCGGCCCACACACACACACACACACACACACACACACACACACACACACACACACACACACACGCACACACGCACACACGCACGCACGCACGCACGCACGCACACACACACACACACACACACACACACACACACACACACACACACGCGCGCGCGCGCGCGCGCGCGCGCGCGCGCGCCCCCCGCGACGGTGGTCTAGTGGCTTTGGTACTCGGCTGCTGATCGCAGGATCGAATCCCGGCCGCGGCGGCTGCATTTCGATGGAGGCGAAATGCTGAGACCCGTGTACGGTGCGATGTCAGTGCACTTTAAAGAACCCCAAGTAGTCAGAATTTCCGGAGCCCTCCACTACGGCGTCTATCATAATCACAGCTGGTTTTGGGACGTAAAACCCCACATATCAACCAAATACATACATACATACATACATACATACATACTTCCATACATACATACATACATACATACATACATACATACATACATACATACATACATACATACATACATACATACATACATACATACATACATACATACAATCAGAGGCTCGACAGCTTCCGTAGCGTAATGAGGGGACAACGGAATTGTCTGCCGCAGTTGTGCCCACTGTAGCGTGGCGCAGGCAGGCATGCGACCACATGTTTTGTGCAGGTTTGCAGCTTCAATGCACGGTTCGTTCAACTGCGCGAAAAAGAACCACGTCATGCACAAGCTGGATCGTCTCTTGGATACCGTAATAAGCTGTGAGAGGTGCCGTGCACTCACGCATGCTATAGTGCCAAACTTTGATGTGACACGCCTTCTTTAGGCCGTCAATTGCGTTGAGCTTAATGGAACGTTTTGATACGTGAGCCCGAACAACAATATTTTGTTCCATGTCTATGTTTTTCTATTATGCGCTCAGCCCGTGGCTTTGTCATCTTATGGTGCAGTTCTGTCGTATAATGCTACAATGTAACGCGAATGTCCGAGCAGAGCTACTTTCGTTTTCGCTGCCGAACTGTAGCATTTATCATTACATCGTGAGAATGTGCTGCCCATTTTGGTGCGTCTAATTTCACTTCTGTAATTGCATTACCTGATTCATGAAGGTTTCAAAAACAAAGGGTATATATATATATATATATATATATATATATATATATATATATATATATATATACTGCAGTCTAACTTAGACCATAGCAGGGTGGTACATAAACACGTACAACGTACATTTGGGCAAAAAGAACAACGAACAATGGCAAAGCAATCAGAACAGGTTACAGAACACTTCAAATCAAATGCGTTTCAGACGATACCAAAGATTTTTGGATTACAGCCTCGTTAGACAGGTTATTCCAATCGTTTATCGTACGAGGAAAGTAAGAATATTTAAGGGAATTGACTCTTTGCATCAAAGGCTTAATTGTTTGTGAATGTCGGATTCTGGTTGCGTGACCTGTAGATGGAATCAAGATATGTGGTGTGTTAATTTTGTAATGACCATTGACCAACTGATAAAGGAACTTCAGTCTACAAACACGTTTTCTTTCAGTAACCGGGGGCAAATTACCTTTTTTTATCAATTCGCTAATAGAGCTGCGACCATATGAGTTGTAAATAAATCTTAGAACCTCTTTCTGTATTCTTTCTAATTTCTCGATGTTTGATTTTGTGAAGGGGTCCCAAATTATCACGGCATACTCTAACATAGGAAGGATAATTGATTTGTAGGTGAGCAAACGTACTTGAGGGGTAGCCATCTTGGGCGTACGCCTTGAAAAGAACAACTTCCTTAACTCATTGGCTACAACAATATCTATGTGCGTGTTCCAGGAGAGTTTGTTAGTAATTAGCAGTCCTAAGTATTTACAGTGCTCAACCTCGGAAAGAACTTGGTCAACAGTAGAATATGTAAAGGGCACTGGTTTGTTTTTGTTAGTGATTCTCATAAAAACAGTTTTTTTCAAAATTGATAGGCATTTGCTACTGCTCACACCATAAAATAATCTTCGCAAAATCATCATTTAACCTCGCCTGATCCTCTACAGAACTCACAGTTTGATACAACACGCAGTCATCTGCATACAACCTAATATTCGTTGAAACGTTATATATATATATATATATATATATATATATATATATATATATATATATATATATATATATATATGTGTGTGTGTGTGTGTGTGTGTAAATGTTCCGGTGTTCTGCATGGCGTACCAGAGGTGAAGTACAACTGTTTCTTTTTCTATAGAATTGTTCTTGAAATGCTGCTACAAAATCCGGGAATAGATACGTCGTACTTTCACTGGCAGATAATCTGTCGAACGTCGAAACTTGATATTCAGTTCTTCGATGTCAACCAATATGTACTCTAGAGCAAGTAGAAAATGTGGCCCGGCGTGACCCCATGGTTTTGCAACTGAGTCAGGTCGATAGATGATTGATTAGGACTCTCTTCTTTTATGTATCAGTATACTTAAGTTCCAGAAGTTCGCAGTTATGGAGTGGAACCAGCTCCCGCAGGACAGGAAAGGACGGAGAGCATTGGTAGAAGCCTTCGCACTGCAGTGGACATAAGATATGATGATGATGATGATGGTGCGTAAGTTCCTGGCAAGAAATTGAAGCGGGAATTACCGGGGCCACTCTAGCCTCTACTATTTCTGAAAAATGAGGTAGAAACAGGCATGCTGATATACAGAACTAATTCTGGATTTCACAGAGATAATCCCATGATACGTAGCCCACCTTTCCCTGTTTTTCACATTTCAATAAAATTTATAAAAAATCCTAGCAAGGATGAGTACGCACGCAACTCAGAGTACACTCATGACACATGCGATCCAAGCTGGTCTGCACAGCACTGTTATTGCAGACCCTGACTATACGCACGAAAACGCTCACGTGACTGACGTGAGTTTCTGGTCTAAACACACCACACTGCGAGATTCGGTCTCTGGTCCATCTTATTCATCTACTCATCGCCTCCGAATTAGCCGTGGTACCGTTCGCTTGGAACGAAAATTGATCACCCGTGCCACTTTTCCAGGCTTTTCCTCCTTTATTCGGTTCAATTTCATTGTGTATCGATAATCCACTTTTTAATCGACTTCGCGATTTCCAATAAACTGCCCCACTTGTACGAAAAAGACAGCTGCAACTTTTCTTAATTGCTTCGGTGCCTTCCTTCTCTAATGCGATCGGAACTAATACATCATATTGCCCCGAGGGGACATCGCAGATGTTTCGGACAAATTGTCCTCACCCGAATCCACTTGTTTCTAGTAATCCATTCCGCTGTTTCGTCGGTGGCCAGCGAAATCAGGACACCGACATTGATTGAATGCAAATAAACGAGTAAAATTGAGACGAAAATGCAAGCGCGATAATTCACCAGGTGTTCCTTTCAGAGCCATGCGTTGCAAGGGGCGATTAAAAATAGACTCCTCGAGATTAGATTTTCTTCGGACCAATGCGCACGATAACATGTCCTACGTCCATTTGGCATGCTGTCGATTAAAAAGCCTGCTCTGTTTGAGCGTGCACGCCTGTTGCAGGTTAAACGGCATTACAAGGGGGGGGGGGGGGTGACCGAATACGGTTTTTGAATAAAAGGGACAGCCACTGGGAGTTCTTGGCCAGTGCGAACGGGAGCTCAGGATCCAGAAATGGCCTTAGCAAAAGTATCATCACCAACGGTCCAAGCCCTCCTAAGCCTGACGCTTGTTTCCACAGTGTCGTGTCTGGGCGAGCACAGGCTGCACCGCAATCAGGTCGACGCATTCGAGGTAAGACTCATCACTAAAGGGTCTGCGCTCGGCTACTGTCCCGAGAGAATGAGGGGTCGAAAGCAGCCCTCGGCGGTCGCATTTTGAAAGGACCTGCGGCCTTTAAGCGTGTTAAAGGAGCACTGCGACATTTTTTTTACCTAGTCTGGAAACGATGCCCATTAGCCGTGGAGGCAGATGCGAACATATGAGCCAATTATTATTGCACTGCACGCACCACGGCATTTGCAATTGCGTTCCAAAAGAAAGTTTCCCAAGAAGGGCGAAGCAATGAATGCGATAGCAATGCATGGTATAAAATGTTATACGAAGTGAGGCTGCCACCTAACTCTTTTGGATACGACCTCATGTAACTTTCTCCTTCTGTGCCGATTGTGGTTGGGAGTGGCCTTTACGAACGCTTACTCTGCGTTGATTGGAATGGCTGATAGTCCTGCGTGTGCTGTCTGCGGATGCGCAGAGACCATAGATCACTTGTTGTGCCACTGCCCACAATTTGAGGAACATCGACTGCCTATGACCGAGTCCTTCAGAAAGCTCGACGATCGTCCACTTGGTGAACAGACAATCTTGGAATGCCGTCCTCACCGACCAACGACTTAGAAAGCAATGAAAGCGCTCTTGGGCTTTCTAAAAACATCTGGCCTTACGGAGCGCCTATGATATTATATAGGACTGCCCTGTAGGCATTCCCCCTCTCTCCTTCGCTTTACTTTTCCCATCCCCCAGTGTAGGGTAGCGAACCGGACTCATGACTGGTTTACATCCCTGCCTTCCCTTCCTTATTTCTCTCTCACCTCACGTAACTCTACAAAACGCTGGTGTAAGAGATACAGCTGCTTCCAGGGACACTTTCCGCTGTCTCTTCGCGTTGAGAGCGCGGAACGTAGAAGGGTATACGAGACGCCCGCTAATGGCTGTCGAGGTAGCGGGGGCGCGTCAACGAGCGCGAAGTCCACAGTTGCTGCTCAAGCTGGCTCGAGCAGCAACTGTGGACTTCGCACTTGTATATATATATATAATATGGGACTGTATATGCAAAAATAGCTTGAGTTACCGCCAGTTTATAACAGAATTGATGATGCGCCTCTTTGAGAACGACGGTTATATTATTTATTTGAGAACGGTTATATTATTTGAGAACGACTGTTATATATATATATATATATATATATATATATATATATATATATATATATATATATATATATATATATATATATATATATATTTCTGAGGCACGGGGTTTCTGACATCACTTCCAACGCAGGTTGCCGACTTTTTCCCGGACGCCGTGGCCGTCTACACATCCAGCGATGATCCCAGCCTTGAGTGCCTCTACGCCAACAGAACCGAGTACGTGCCGAAACAAAAGGCCGTATACGTGTGGACACTGAAAGGCCACCGGGGCACGCAGAGGTATGGTATACGGCAAACTCGGTCTCAGTAGTTTGCACGAACTTTGGTGTAACGAATATTTCACTATAACGAGCATTTAGAGAAATTCCCAGTTTTTTTATGCATTATATACAATACGCTATGAGTGAAACAAGTTTCTGCGCATCGAATATTTTTAGTAGAGCGAGCTTGCATGGTCAGTTGATTGGGGCTAATTTTTTAATCAGCACAACGAAGGTATAACTATCTTGTTGGGCTCGTTCGGTGAATTTAAATCAGCACAAGGACGGGCCACATTGTTCCCATGAACGTCAGGCAGGCAGCCGAGATAGTGACCGGCTCCTGATGGTCGGTAACAACAGCTATTGCAAACTGATGGCGCAAGTCCGGCCTTTTTACCCTTTGCGCTGAACAGGAGCAAGTGAAACTGCATGACAGGGTCATCGACCCCAGAAAGTGGACGGAATATTCTCGTTCCCAATGAACAATCTATCATTATGAGCTGATTCACTGTACAGTGTCCCAACATCAATGGCGCACAGACCCACGCTAAATATTGAACACTGTCCTTCAGTTTCATAGGACTAAAGTGTACCTGGGTACGCTCATTCGTTCCCCTAATCCTGACAAACTGTTCATCGCAGAGGAACGTACAAGATCGAATTTCGGCCAGGACCAACCCCAGACACAGCGGTTGCCATCACCAACGACGGTGAGTTGGTTTTGCCTGCATGCATCGTCCCAGCTTGTATCACCGCTAATGATATTGCGTCTATTTCAGACAATTTCCGCCCGCATCTCGTCAAGTTCCAGTACACCAACAACAAGAACTGCAACATCGCCGCCAACTTTCCCTACCACGGAGATGGTAAGGAACTACACCGGTGCGGTATTGATGTGTTCGTAATGATGAACAAAATGGCGCACGCCACGATTAGTTACAAACCCACATTTAAAGGAAACCGCTCTTGCGGAATCCAGTTGGATAATGCTATAGCAGCGTGTGCGGCATCGCATTTGAGGTCACCACTGCGAAAGTCTGGACATGGGAATGTCGTTCGAGCTCAATATTGCGTGAGACGTACTATCGTGAGAAATATGAAAGGGAACACAGGAATGCAGGGCAAGCAGCCTGAAGCCCAGGTATCGGTGATACGTGGCGGCAGCCGTCGGAAACATAGTGGGGAGGGGAAGGATGTTCTAACAACTGTTGGCACCCCTGCTGTGTGTTTGTGTGCACAAAGTGCAGGACTTGGCATTTCACCATGCGCTTTTGTGAAGAGAAAAAAAAAGAATGAAAGAAGAAGAAACGAATCGTTGCATGTTACTGCGATAATTACCGCGTCTTATCGAATATCGGACAATACCGTGTCATCGGTGAAATAGCATAAGTTGCTGCTTTGCAGAAACGCCAGCGTAGTGGGAGTGCGAACAGTTAGTGGAAGAGCGCCCTCCTTTCCACTTGGTTTTGCACAGCGCCATCCGCGTATCGCTCCGAGTCGATTTCGAGGCTGTTTGCCACGCGTTCCTGTGTTCCCTTTCATATTGCTCACGATAGTACATGTACGTCACATCTGGACATAGAAATGACGTTCGAGGTCAGTATTGCGTGAGACGTACGTCACATTGAACAACCGGGCGATACAAGTATGAAATAAACAACGGGAACGGCGCTATAGGCAGGGCGATGAAATTAACATGTTCGCGTGCATAAAATGGAATCAACTCACTCAGCTAGCAAAGGCCTTCGTCCTGCAGTGGCCTAGATGATGATGATGAAGTGTGACTTAACTGACCAGCGTTTCATGTTGTTTGCGTCGTGGCTCATATCATTTGTTATCAGTTAGCCATGCCGTCATATCCTTCCGTGCCATTATCAGTATATAACCGACTGAACTTGAAGTTCTTGAATTTTTGTACCATATTTTTTTGTGCCGCCGTTCTTTCAAGGTCACTTTCTCACGAAATATATTAGGCATTCACCGTACTCAACTCAGTGATGGTTTGTAAGCTATGAATGATGAATCACGGGGACATTCTTGAAAGTAAATCATATTTCAAAGGTTCGTTTGTCTTCACTTTCGGGTGGGTGAAGGTAAGCAAACTGATCATGCAGTCAATTTTCCCTGGTTGAGTGCCCGGCTTGTCACAGCAGGTTGATAACTATGGTCTATACCATGGTCATGCAGTTACAGGTATAGCTGATGGGGTTTATGATAGGGGTGTCGGAATATTCGAAAATTTCGGTCACGGAATCCAATAGCTTTATATTCTATTCGGTCATCGGATCGAACAGCCACTTCTCGTATTTATTTTTGAAACAGTGCAGCAATACTTCAAAATTGCACGCTGTTTCAGCACTGCCGATTAAATAGTTCGCAATTATTTCACAAATAGTGCAGAGTATACCCGCAAAGCAGCAAGTTACGTCGTCACTAGTGGAGTTAGCCTTTGCCGTCTGTGAACGTCCCTGATGAACACCAACACGTCTATTACAATTGTAAAGATGGCTATTTAGTGTACCAAAAAATCATCCTATAAACGACCGTACTCGGTTATGCAACATCCCATTGGTTCTGGATTCTGTGTCAGAATTCACTATGTAGTTTCTGCACCCGACAATTCAAGCCCTGAAGAAGCAAATAACTCTTTTTGTGATACACATCCCATTTCAGTATGCGTGCTGTGGGTCACCGGATCCAGCAGGTTTTCCGTACCACAGGAGTGCATCGACCATTTCGAAGACATATGCGACGCCGAAGTACCCGACTACGATGAGGGCATTTGCGGCAACGATCTTTGACGAAATTGATGAAAAGGCGACAATGGGACGTCCCGGAGCGCCAGAAGCCTTCACTGTCTAAATTTGAATGAGCTGCTTCGAAGATTATGATAAAATATCCTCCCACAACATCTTCAGCAATTTTCGAAGCATTGAAATCGTAGTACCCATCAGTTGTAATATGAATTATCTTGTATATCAACTCGTTTCCTTTTAACCGTGGTATGACTAGTCTACTGCATTATGCATGCAGGAGCTGCAGTCAGTCGCAAATGCTTTTAGCCGTCAGTTGTGCAATATGAATTGTCTTGTACATCAACTCGTTTCCTTGTAACTGTGGTATTACTAGTCTAGTGCATTATGTATGCACGAGCTGCAGTCAGTCGCAAATGCTTTTTTCTTTGTCTTATTTCTTCCCCATGATCTTTGTAACGTCACATGCTCTAATGTAACGCGTGTCATTTTTCTTCCGAATGTTCACTGTATTTATGTTTGCAACATCCGCATTCACGGAATAATTTGTAATTACGCTGAAGCTCTTTAAAAATGTATGTGCAACCAGTCATTATATAGCAAAGAGATCTGTAAATGTGGCCACATCCTGGCGGTTGCCGATTCTTGCGTTGTCAGCACTGTAACTGTTCTTCAGGGGTGGTGCGCCCGCCTGAGTAAATGCGAACAAATTTCTCCGCATTTTACCATCTGTGAAAGGACAATTAATGAAGATGCAGAATTAAGACGTTTCCTGTTGCCTTGTCATGTTTCTTTTTGTACGGGAACACACACCCAACGGGGATGGTTCGACAGTGGAACACATATATTTTGTATACATGTGCTTTATAAGCACCTACTCAGCACTCTTTCTCTCCCACCATTATGTATATAGTGCCTTCGGTGCAGTCAATTCTGACTGCTGCTGTGACGTAGCAATATATAGAAACAGAGAGAGAGAGGTGGGGGGGAAGACGCTTGAAACACAACTACATTTTTTTTTTCAGTTTTTATATCTCCTTGTGGAAAAGCGTCTACCCTTGAAACACAAATTTTCGCAGCAGCAATCGACAGGTCATACAGACATTTAGACAGGATACCAGATAGGATTCAGACGCTCTCGTTTTAGAAATAAGGTACTTTCACTGTCTATCGACGAATTGCGTTTGCCGCAACGGGACATCGATGACGCAGCTGCGCTTAAAAAAACGAAACGGAAGGAATATGAGGTTTACATTCTCCGAATCAAGCCCACTGTCATATCTTTGTTCATGTTGGCTATGTGTTCCCGCTGTGGAAAAATCCGCACGTGAATTCCAACCAGTCCCGTAGTCAGGGAGGGTAACCTAGGGGCCTGGGGCCCTCCTGGAATTTTGATTGGGTGGTATAGTAGGATACAACTTAAAAAAAGAGCAGTTGGCATCAAGGGCCAACGGACCGCACGCGTCGGTGTTACTCCGCCAACCAATCATAGAAGCAAACAAAAATGTCGTCATGCGTCCTTTTCAAAATGGCGCCGTGTTTATGCCTTCGGTACCTGCGGACCGTCTGCTGCTCTCGAGTCCTTTCATTGGTATCATCCGTGACGTGCTCGAGGAGCATGGACAAAAATGTGTGGAGTCTCGGCGTTTCCATCGGCGTTTCCATCTGCCACGGTGCAGTTTATTACGCTTCCGAGCCCGTTTTACGCGCGAAACTTCATTGAAGTGAGTTGAAAAACTCGGGTGGGCAGAGCTTGTGAAGCGCCGGGATTATGCATTCCAAGCGCTTGATTTCATCTCAATAAAGAATTATCCTTTCCATGTTCCACTCTAATGAACGAATCAAGGCATAACAATTTATGCACCTGTCCATCATAATTGCCGTCCTCACTTTATTTGGGTGACATGGAAAGTTGAAAGAAAGAATTATTTGAAGCTTCGCGGAGGTTTAGTGGCTGGTGGTTATAAGGGCGTGGGAGGGGCTTCACTGCAGACTTGAGTTGTGATAAGATAGTGTAGTGCTAATATAAAGTTGCACTTAAACAACGTGGCACATAAAGTTGCACTTAACAACGTTGCACTTAAAAAGTAACTTATTGTACATACTGCGATTTTTGCCGAAAATAAATAATGAAAATAGATGTTTTTTTAATAGTCAAAGCCTTCATCACGTGGGCCCTCCCCGAAAAAAAAATTGCTGCTTACGGACCTGGTTCCAACACGCCGCTAACCGCTACCCAAGCGTGAAATGCAAACCGGTGGTCAGCATTATTTCGGAGCCTTTCACCACGGCGCTCCTCGTTGTTGCTTCGAGACAAACCAGTGAATAAGTCGCTCCACACCGTGGCCTCCACGACCGGCTGCCGTAGCCGATTACGGAGGCCACGTCCACGCTTTAGAAATTTGAAAAACAAACAGAAGGCCGCGTTCGCTAGAACACCACGACCGTTCTGTGAACTACGACGTCCATAGATGGAAAGATCGCAAAATACGATTCAGAACAGGGAATGTCGGAGGAGCCAACGTTTCGGCATGTGGACTTGTCTTCGTCAGGGTGGCAACTGCCTGCGACATTGGCTCCTGCGACATTCCCTGTTCTAAATCGTATTTTGCGATCTTTTCATCGATTCAAGCATCCATCTTCCCCTGAGCTGCTCTTCTAGTTTGGACGTCCATAGAGTAACATACATATATTACTCTACGCATCGTATTGTCTGCTGTGATGACGATGATGATAATAGTTTCTTATGAACTTTTTTCGTTAAAACACAAAGAGACAACCAAATTAAGGGAAGAAATGACAAGCGCGAATGTGATTTGCGATGAAAAAGATAGGAGGTAAGAGGAGCCTTAATGGGAGGCAAGTTTTTGCGGCACCTGGCGGTGCATTTGGTTTCTAGGAACTAGTTTTGAGTAAACACGGCCTCCGAAACTTAGCGCTGCGGCAGCGCGCAATCTCGGAGGCCATACCATAAGCTGTGAGTTTGTAGAAGTGGCGCCGGTGATCTGGTTGTGTGCGCGTGTGCTGTGTGCTGTTTATGGTGATTTCTGAGTGCATCCGATGCTCTCAAAAGCGGCGTCGCGCTTGAACAGGCTACGTAGACTGCTAGAATAAGCACCGACGAACTCACGCGCGTTCGCCTCCGACAACGTCTCGTTCAAAATCAAAACTGTGACAGCGAGTCAGTGGCCATGTGAAAAAGGTTCGTGATGCCTTGGCTTGTTTTGCTCGTCTTAAATTAGCGTTGGTTACAGTGCGCCCTCGAATGTGTGTGATCGTAAGTGTACGTGTCATGGCGTTTCGGAGCCAAGGCCGTATTCTTGCTGTTGTAATAATTGATTACGTTCCCGAATCACACTGTGATCGGGCACTGTAATCGGGCTAGTCTGCCAACGAGCCCGCTCACAGTGTGCAAAACATGCATAGTTTCGGAAGTGACCTACGTTACGTGCAAGCTTTGCTTTTAGCACTCGTTATCGTTCTAACTGGACGTAACACTGTACACTTCTGTGCCCTACGGAACTAAAATCTAGGGTCACGTTTTTGTCGAGGGTGGTAGTTCCTAGTTGTACGCCGCGCCTTGACACTGAGCAGCACAGCAAGAAAGAGTGACACTGTACGTCGGATCAGTGATTGCGCTGCGCAAACTCCCCGCAGTTCAACTGCAGAAACCTGCAACAACTTGTGGGATATACACTGCATGCAGGTATTGGGGTTCGTCGTGTCACTTCATGGTCAATTTCTTTTTCAAAGAGCAGTGATGAGGCAGTGCCCTTACTTCTTCGTTACGCCTTTCATATGTATCTGCTTTACACGCAGTTGAACGGTGCAACATCATTCGTTAGTGATGAGTCAAGATGGCCAATGGCAAGCCATGCTGGATCCCATTAGTTCGAAGCGAATGACCGCTGAAAGTAGTCCTGCATGTTGTTGCACTGTGCAGCAATATAAGGTAGTCTACATGCAAACTCAGGGTCTGTGAATATGACAGGTGTCATTGACAGAGCCTTTGTTTATGCTACTTTGATGTCATGCTTTACGCCTCCTGACAGTCTTTACGTTGTGCTTGCCTCAAATGACCGTGTGGCTTGATTGAAAGTGCACTCTGTGGCACACATACTCTAAAGCATCGCTTGTATAGGCTCAGGTACAACTGAAGTGACCAGACGTCCCGATTTAGTCGGGACGTGACCCACTTTTGAGGCTGTGGTCTTACTGTCCCGCAGCCTGCTTGTGGAACATTGTTTTGTCCTGCTTTCGGCTGAAACCATGGGAGTTGTGTAAGAAGTAGTAGCCAGCTAGCGCACGTGGACCAGCTTGCCTGGCGTCCTTCAGTTCACGTGTTGTTCACCTAAACTCTGAGATTTGGATATGTGAGATTTTGTGGCTTGCAGGCCGTTGTTTGATTTGGCTCAATCTCCGAGTTTAGACGAAGATGTATGAAGATGTTTGTGAGGTGGCTTGCCCGCTTAACATTAGAAAGGGTGTCCGCTTTGATGAATAAGACGCGGACTAAAGAAAAGACAGATTCGTTTGAATACACGTAAAAGCAATGATGTTGCACAACGTGAGTGTACACATGATGTGTGAGCAGTACCACTGACACCACCAAAGGTGAAGGACGACTAAGGAAGAGTCGTTCAAGCAATACACTATAAATATGCGTGTTAGCGAGGGGAGAAAAGCAAAGATGTGTAAAAGCTAGGGAAACCTAGCGTGATGCAAATGTACTAATAGAAAGTGTAACTTGCTGTTTGAATTGCATGACATATTGTTTCTCGCTCCTTCTCCCGCGTACTGCTTTGGAGTGTGAGGGATATGGTTACTTTAGGTAAAATTCTCTTCTAATGGGCAACCATTCGAATAAAATAAAAGGAAGGCATAGCACTAGAAGTGAATGTGCTGTTCATTCATATCATAAATACTGCACTACATTTCACAAAATCTAATGTTCACACATTTGCAGGAAAGCATGTGTTCACGCAATGATCAAGACTGTTGATAAAAGATTAACACCAGCGAACTGTCAATTGAGGAAGGCTTCTTATGTCTACTGAGCATTCTGAATAGATGAAGGCATGCCATTTATGATTCTGGCGAGCACAAGGAAATGCTTCACTTTTGAAATGGAGCTTGGAAGTGCACTGGATATCAAATGTAGCAAGGTATGCCAAGAAGCATGGTAGTGAATGTAGAAGCGAGGACTTTTCACTGATGATTGTGTGTTATTTAATGAAGTTAAATGTTCTGAGAATCAAGTGCTCGTTAAATATAATGTACAGGAAATTCATAAATGATGTGAGCAGTGGGACATGTTCTCAACGCCCAGAATCCTGTTTTCATGAAAATTAAAAAAAGCTATTGTCGTTCCTTTCCGTGCTCACTGGAATCAATACCGCTTGTTGAGGTTACAAACTACAAATATTTGGGTGTGACTATAAAAAACACGCTGAAATGGGATTCGCAGATATCAAATATTTGTGCGTCCTCCTTCCGAAAACTCTTTGCTCAGACAATAACTGAAAGAAGCAGCAGCTGAGGCAAAACAGTTAGCATACTTATCACGCTTGTTGAGGTTACAAACTACAAATATTTGGGTGTGACTATAAAAAACACGCTGAAATGGGATTCGCAGATATCAAACATTTGTGCGTCCTCCTTCCGAAAACTCTGTTTGCTCAGACAATAACTGAAAGAAGCAGCAGCTGAGGCAAAACAGTTAGCATACTTATCACTTATTCGACCTAAGCTTGAATACGCTGCTATTGTTTGGGACCCGCACACAAGACAGAACATCAGTGCACTCGAAAGGGTTCAGCGGAAAACTATACGGTTTATTTATTCAAAGTATCGGCAGACTGACTCTCCTACCCTTTTAATGTGTGAACATGGTATTCAAACATTGCAGCTTTGACGTAAGATACAGAGGCTGAAGTTTCTTTTTTAGCTAAAAAACAGAAAACTAACTTCAACAGATGATTACATATCGCCTCTCTTAACCCGAGAAACGAAGCACCGTCATGCTGAGCGCCTTACTTCCTTCAGCACTAGAACCAATGCGTTTAAATTTTCATTTTTCCCACGGACGATAAATGAATTTAACACCCTTTCAATCACGTGGTTGCGTAGTGCTCGCTTAATAGAACAAATGATTAAATAGGAAGTAGTAGTATGTCGTTTTGCCTTGATGTAACCTATGTACTGTATTTTACTATATGTTACCTTGCCTACTGTATATTATATTACTGTATGTATTTATATACATTCTGCATTGTGTTGTGTTACAATGCGTAGCGTTCTTTTTTGCTATTGTAAGGATGTAACTGTGTACTGTGTATAATGCTCAGTTTGAATGTATATGTAACTACTCCTTCTTGGGCCACTAAACAGCCCTGCAGTATTGTATAAATTAAAAAATTAATGAATGAATATCCTCTATTTCTATTATATAAGTAATTTGTGTCAACGCTTTTTCATGCCCAGAAAGAAGAAAAATACGGGTGAGCCTCCGTCATGTGGGAGGTTTCCAGTTGCCAGGGTGTTGGGAAGATGCACTGCCCTGCTATGACGTAAGTCAAACAAGTTGAAACATCCTCAGGTTACTGTGTAGGATACATTGCTAATGCTGTGGATTACCTGGAAAGCTGTTCTTGTTTAACCAAGTGTAACAGAGCTTGTCACCATGTAAAAATGTTTAGCCCCAGATTTTTACGAGTAACTAGCACCACCTAGGCGCCACTACATGTCGACTATGTGGGCTGAACGCCACAATGATGGATAAATGGAAGTTTGTGGATGCTAGCATTATTCATGCATAATGTGCTCTCTATAATGAACTGTACTTGGGTATATCACTTGTAATTGATGAACGCCCACATGCACCGGTACAAAGGGCCTCAAGGGCAGCATTGCCGCTGCAGTGGTTAATTAAAGGCCAACTGCAACAGAATTTCACTTGGACAGAATCGGCTGGGAATACGGGGTACTACATATTGCATCAGCAATGATGAGACAGTGGAAAAGGCATGCAGACGTATACAGTAAAACCTTGTTATAACGAAGTTGAAAGGGGAGCCGTAATTACTTCGTTATAACCATTAGTTCGTTATAGCCAATATCTATTTCATTTATGGGAATTTCAAGGGGAATTGCGATTGCTTCGTTATATCCGATAGTTCGTTATATCCGGGTTCGTTATAACGAGGTTCTACTGTATTTCACTTGCAATTGGTGCTCTAATTGCCAGCTAGCAGACTACACAGAGCTTAGCTGTACATGCCACTCATAGCCGTTGCACCGATTAACACTCCCATAATTAAAGGTACGGAAGTGCCCTATAAAGTGGATTGGAGAACATCCGCTGCTGTAGCTCAGTAGGTAGAGCATCGGACATGTTACCGGGAGGTCACAGGTTTGTTCCCCACGAATGGCATGTGCGTTTTTTCATCCACTTTAATTCCCTTCCGTTTATGCCATAATTACTACACTACAGCTAAAAAAAACTACATGTACCGTATTTACACGATTGTAGGTCGACCCTTTTTTTTTCATATTTGACAATCCAATGTTGGGGGGTCGACTTAGAATCGAAGTCGAACCGTGTGCCACTAGTAACGGCAAGAGAAACGAGATATTAAGGGTGCTGCTAGGAGGGGACAGCTTTGCGCCCTCGTTTCCATGGTTACGGCCGAAGCGTAGCGTATTAAATTTACCATTGCATACATTCTGGCGTAAGTAAAGGTGATGCCGACTTTGAAAGTTGGCGTTCCCGATCTGGGCCCTTTGGCCACAATACCTAGAGCGACTAACCTCCCACCGTCATGTTCGGAAGTGTATTAACGTGAATGCACGGCGCTACGTTAGCGCCGTGCATTGAATCAAAGGACTCGCTTGTACTGATTTTGTTTATTTGAGACGAACAAAATGCTTCTTGAATGCGAGTAACGTACTCACAAATAAATGGAAATCGCGAGCGGCCACTTCCATCTGCCGCCATGTTTGTTTTGGCATCGCGCGGCAGCCGCTGCCGGTGGCTTTGATGGAGTCATCTCGCAGCGAATATGTTCTCATAATTGCGAATAATGTTTCCAACTCAACCCACAGCGCATGATTATTGTGCGTTTTTATACAAAAGCTGCTCTTTTTTAAAATCCACCGAGCGCACGGCTCTTGTGGGCGCATCAGTCACTGATGGAAGAGCCACCGTATGGGGGGTATTGGTAGTTGACGGAAGAGTTCTTTCTGATACGATTTCCTAAGCGGTCGCGTCGCCGCGTGCTTCTGTAGTGTGCTGGATCGTCCCGTCTGTCATGAGTGCCCCGAGAACTATTGGTGCTTGTTCACAGCAGCGTTCAAACGGACTGCTATTTTCCATGCCGAGGAGACTAACAACTGTGCAGCAGGCCACAAGTTTGGGATTTGCGAACATGTGGTGCGGCAGTGGCGGCTTCGGCGCGAGGAAATCTTCTCATGCGACTCCAAGCACCGTGGCTTTCGCGGGCCAAAGTCTGGACGCTTTCAGGAGCTGGAGAAGGAGCTTGCGGCATACGTGACTGATTTACGTGATCAATCGCTGCTGGTCACCTGTGATATGATCGTGTAACAAGCCCGTGTCTATGCTTCTGAGGCAGGGATATCAAAGGCTCAGTTCAAAGCTAGCAGGGCTTGGGCATTGAAATTTGTGAAGAGGGTAGGCTTTTCTCTGCATTGACGCACCAGTGTGTACCAAAAGTTGCCGGCCGCATACGAGGAAAAGGTCCTTGCCTTCCATAGGCATTTCGTTAAACTACGTGACACCTGGCAGTATTTGCTTGGCCAGATCGGCAATGCCGACCAAACTCTCGTATAGACATGGCCAGCAATACGACAGTGAGCGTGAAGGGTGCACGCGATGTGAACCGCGCTTGATTTTCTTTTTTCTTTTTTTGAGGGATGCAATTTTAGGGGCGTCGACCTACATTCGAGTCGACTTACAATCGTGTAAATACGGTAATTTTTATACTTTCCTTAGGCCTTTTGTCTGTTATATTTATTAGGTTGTGAAAAATGTGCATATAATTTTATGCTTGTTGCTGCCTTTTTCAGGTACTGTGTTCAGGAAACTTCTTTCAGGCGGCAACATGAAGCAGCCATAAATAAAATGACCTCATGACTGACACTGGCTCTTCAAGAAGAGTGCTCTGGAAGACTTGTGCTCAAGCCTAAACCACTCTCACATCAACATTAATGCGAAGACAGGCCTGCCAACGAACAATGCAGGTTACTGTTTCGAAGAAGAGCCAGCAGACATGAACGTATTACAGAATTGGACGGGGCCAGCACGGACAGACCAGTTATCAGAAGCTAACGTTGAAAATCGTTTGACATACTATGTCAAAGAAGTTCTGGTTGCAGGCAATTCAAGCTCAGTAACGACGTGCAAGGACTTTTATGCAACCAAAAGAAACATAAAAGACCTCATACAGAGAGCCCTTTCAAGAGATGGGTTTAGTTCGGTCCAGCCAGAGGATATAACATATTATGTGAAAGAACTGCATGAGAAAATTCCAGATGGGAGGCATCGTTTTCATGCTTATGAGAAAAGAGATTTACGAAAGGAAAGCGAGGAACAAACTGAGGAACTGGACTGTGATGTTCTGGAGGCAGTGGCGAGGGAATGCAGAGAGGCATTGCTGCTTTGCGCACATGCAGATTTCATGACAAATCTAATGCTGAGTCATTGCGAGATCGTTGTGTGCATGGAGGCGGCATGCGGTGGCACCAACTATGCCCTGCCAGTCTTTCTAATTTGCTTCAAGACGCCGAGTTTTCATGCCGTTGTTGGTGCATTTGTCATTCATTTTGAGACAGCCAACTGCATGGAAGAGGCACTTCATCTGTTTAAGGCTGGTGACCCGGACACCGCGGGTACAAAATTCTGGATTGTTGGGCACAGCCGAGCGGAGACCAGTGCACTTTCATCCACGTTCCCGGGAAGCCGTCCCCTTTTGTGCAATTTCCACCGAGAGCAAGCATGGAGCAAGTGGCACTCCGAAACGGAGAGCGATGTGAGGGACGTCAGCTTCGTCAAGGAAATGCTGCAGCAAGTGGCGCTCAGCAGGAACGAGTATGAGTGCAGGTCAGCGGTGGAAGCTTTGGAGCAGTCCCTTCATTGGCAGGGGAACGAACGATTGCAACAGTACATATGCCAAAAGTGGCTTTTGGTCAAAGAGTTTTTAACAAAAAAGCACGGATATGCCTCTTGCTTCAACGACACAAGGGTTCTTAAAACTAAAAAGTGTAAGGCACCGGTCGGTGTGGCAAAATTTGACAATTGCCACAGCGTTCGGGGACTTGCTCGTGTTTTTGCCAAGAAGTTTTCTCTGGGTGACAAGGCACCAACATGGCAGGTTGGCACAAGCTCTCTTCCATCGCCTCTCCATTGCGACACTGTATCCAAGCTTCTGCGTGGCAAGCCCACTGCTGTAACGACAGGCATTATGGAAAGCATAACAACAGCGGCTGGCTACAGGAGGTCAGACGTAAAGCAAGGCAAAGAAGAAGACACCTTTTTGATCCCTTCTACTGCTCTGAGTAGTAGCTGCAAAGAAGTGAACTTCAGCACTCCGAGCTCCACTTGTTCCAACTTCACGCAGACAGATGTGCCACGCGAACACTTTGCGGCTGTCTTGCTTGTCGATGGCCGGGACCGTGCGTGCCTTCCAGCTGCTTATAAGAATAGACCAAATATTTTGGCCAAAGCCGGCACTTGTGGTAAACCAGGGCAAATGTCAAGGGGGCCATCAGAAATGGACGTTTTCGACAAAGTTGCACCTAACAATAGTCCTGTCTTAGCCCTTGGCAATATTGATGGCATGCTGAAAACTTTAGATAATGCCTCATCTTTTATCAAGATCAAGCTTGATGAGCCTCATACAATGGCCCGTGGTGCCGCTGATTGTGTCTCACAGGGAATTGGTAGCGAGACATCAGATACGGTAGCTTGTGTCCACACTGGACTGAGGGAGCAAAATATGACAGCGCATGAAAGGGGGGCTGATCACATGCCACGGGATGCGATTGGCAAGACAACAGAGATCGAGGTTGATGTCGCTATGGAACCAAATGAGGCACATATGGCAGCTGATTTTGTGCCGCAGAATATTGTTAGCGAAGTAACGGGAGTGACTGTTCCTATCGAAATTGGACCAAGTGAGATATGCTTGTCAGCTGATGGACGTGCTGATTGTGGGTCACCATTATCAGTTAAGCAGCGATCAGAAATGCAAGCATCTGCCGAGGTTGAACAAATCGGGCCAGCTGTGGCAACCCATCAAAACACCAACAATGCATCAACAACAGAAAGTAATGGCAAGTTACCAGAATATGTGAGCGTCATGGTTCAATCGAAGGAGTTAAATATGGAAACCTGTGAAGACGCGGATGCCGTGTCTCAGGAACAGATAAGCAGGGCATCTGAAATGGCAATTTGCGTCGAGGCTGAAGCCAGTTGGCCATGTATGACAGCTCATGGTTATGCTGAATATGCATCACAGGACATGGATAAGAAACTGCAACTTCTTCTAATGCACAAGTTACAAGGATGCAGGCAAACAACATGCACACGTGCACAGTGTTTAATCAGCAACACACCAGGAAGGACAGCTTCTGTCAAGGTTGAACCGAATGAGCCACTTATTACACACCATGAAAGCACCAATTCTGTGCCATTGGTAACAGCGAGAGAGGCATTGGGAATAGAGGCGTGTATCAAGGTCGAGCCTGTCGAGCCACATACGACAGCTGAAGAAGATACTGATTACATGTCGCAGGAAACGAATAGCAAGGCATCAGAATTGTCGGTTTGTGTGAAGCTCGAACAAAATGAGGCACATGTGACATTCGACAGTGACATTGACTGTGCATTGCAAGAAATGGTGAATGGGGCATCGGAAGCGTGTGTCACTAGTGAACCGAACGTACCACTTGTGACACCTCATGAAGACAACGGTTACCCATTAGTGGAAATTGTGAGCGACGCGTCAGTTTGCATCAAGGTTGAACCGACTGATCCACACACGACAATCTATGACAGTGGTAATTATTCATTGCAAGAAACGGCAGGGAAGGCCACAGAAATGGAGGAGTGCGTCCAGGTTCAACAGAACTTGCAGCCCACCAAACTGCCAGTTGAAACATGTGCCAGCGATCTCGAGCAAGACCCGGAGCGTAGCGAATCCAGCATTAAATCACAAATCCGAGCTCAGGTAGAGGAGATAGATTCCCTTCTTTGCGGCGTTTGGGACAATGCTGTGTTGCGGAGGGTGCTAGACATGGTCAGTCAAGCCGGAAAACTTGTGGAGTGCAGTGTGCCTGGCTGTAGTGGTGTTGGCAGACCGAGGCGTGCAGCTCAAGGGCGCATTGCTGCTAAAAGAGAAGGACCATCATCAAGCGAATCAGCAAAGAAAACAAGGACATCGGCTAGGCAGTGCACAAAAAAGACCAGCTAGTGTACGGCTCTGTGAGTAGCCATTTGGGAGCATACAGTTGCCTTGCTTTGTGGATACAACACGCTACCCGACACCATTTCATACACTATACACATCTGTGTACTGTAAATATTCATTCATCAACATGTATTGATCATCAAAACAACAAACATCACACATTCTGGTCAGCTTATGCAGACTTCATAGACATAAGGCACTCGGTACGTTCTCGTGCCAGTGTGTATTACGAGGGACGAATGTCTGCAGAAATTGTGGCGTTAACCTTGAAAAACTTAGTGCATGGATGCCTCCTTTGTCCCTCACGCCTTCTGCACCGCCACACATCACCATTTTACTGTCATCTTTTGTTGCAGCCACAACTTTTACTGCATATTCTGGGCATTTTTCCACTTCATTTTTTATGTGCTTTAAATATGTCAGCTACTTCCTACGGCAACAGATATGAGCTCCTTTCGTTACTTCAAGGTGTTTCAGGCCCCGCTACGGCGGTCTAGTGGCTATGGTACTTGGCTGCTGATCTGAGGGTCGTGGGATCGAATCCCGGCTGCGGCGGCTACATTTCAATGGAGGCGAAATGTTGAGGCCCGTGCGCTGTGCGATGTCAGTGCACGTTAAAAAACCCCAGGGGGTCGAAATTTCCAGAGCCCTCCGCTACGTTGTGTCTCATAATCAGAGCTGGTTTTGAGACATTAAACCCCACATAGCAACAAGGTGTTTTAGTGCAAAATTCAACCTTTGTTGTGTAAATGCTCATTCTGTAGTGCAGTGAAAGCCACTCTCACCACTAGAGATTGCTTGGTGAGCCAGTAGAGGTGCAAAAGTAAAGGCTGGGTAATGGTATAGCTACTAGTACATTTAAATTCCACAGAACTTACTGTGAAATCATTCATTTTGCCATCTGTTGATGCCATCGAAATTCATTTCGTCATGGCCATGTAGTCAGGCTTTTGTTAATTGAGATACACAGTTGGATTTTTCCACGTGAATGAGCCTACTTGCATTGGCACGCATGCGGGGCAGCCTTGGTGTTGCACTGCTAACCCTGAGATTAGGGTTTGGTGTCGAACCACTGCCACCGCACTTTAAGGGAGGCAAAGTGCAAGCTTGCTTGTTTATTTACAATTATGGTGAACTTAAGAAAAACCAGGTGTTCACAGTTACAATTCAGTTTCCCACCTTGACATGCCTCATAATGACATTGTGCTTTTGGCCCAGAAAACCCCAGCATATTTCTAATGCTGCCTGTGGTGTTTCTTACCAAGTTCATAGGATTCAGTGCTTTTCATTGCAGAGAAACGTAACAAGGTTGAAGTTTGTTTTAGACTATTACGAGACACTGCAGGTAATTACTGCAGTGTAGACACTGCATCTAACAGTATGACTTAATAGTTGTCATGATATCACTTGGGATGTAAAACCCCAGAATTTGTAAAATGAGCCAGTGAGCGTACATATCAAGTTTGCTGCACTGCAATAGCCAGAACATAACTTACTTTGTGGCCTGGAACACTGTGCTAGCATATCAATGTGATGGTAAAAAATATATAGAAGTGATCTTCTTTTAAAAGTAACTGGTGTTTAAATGAAGCAATAGTCATTAATAGTAATTGAAGAAATTCTTTGTTAGCATAAAGTCCTCCATTTTCCTTTATAGTCTCTCTCTAAGAGAAAGTTTAACTTGAGACCATCTTGAATATTTAAGTACGTGAAAAGCCACAAAGCCTGTGACAAGATACATTTTACTTTTAAATCCAATGAATTCTATGCTTTAATTACAAGCCAATTGAGATGTGATGATGAGTTGCACTGCACTGGCATACACTGTAATAATTTAAGCTCATGGGTTTCTTTAGTGTGCACACAGGTGTAAGTATGCACTCGCATTTTTGCATTTTGTTCCAATCAAAAGATGACAGAGAACTCAGCCTGCATACTCATAAGTTAAGAATAGTCATGAAGTTCACAGCAGTTAATCCTTCATCAGAGAGCTTGTGCAGTTCTGTAAGGTACATTTGTTAATGCTTTTGAAGTGGATACATGTGATACTCTGTATGAATGTGCAGTTCGCTCAATGTTGTTACAAAGATCGCAAGGGTTTTGCAAAGGCTTCTGTTAGCAGTCCCATAATATGTGATATAAAAAGTGCATCATACTTAACTTAATCCACCTTATGTAATCAGGCATAAGTTACAGGATTCTCGTATTGTGTATAGCTCGAGTTGTAAACACGATGTCTTCGACTGTTCCTTAATTAAATTTGAATAATTTTTGGTAAACACAATTGTGGCATCCATTGAATGTCCCTTGTTCCACCCTGCCACTCATGAGGTTCACTACTGGAAGAATGTGATTGAAAGGCCAATTTTTCACACATTATGTAACTAGTTACGAGGTTCAGTTGAGGATCCAGTTTAACTATATTGTTGCAACCTGTTCAGCTGCCAAAACATTAGAGTGGGAGTGCTCTGAACTGAAGTTTATTCAAGTTGGTGTTACCAAGGGAGACCTCTCTCACTTTAATCGTTATTATACCACCTGTGTACCTGTGCAATTGTTCCTTTATTCCATTGACCTTAAGTGCATTGACAGTGACTTTGGTTGGACAGTGCCAGAGTGTCACATTTTTTTAGAGTAAAGAATTTTCTCTTTTTGTGACTGGTAAAGTTCTTATTAATAAACATGTTGGCTTGCATTGGCTGAATTCATTTTTAAAGCGAGCTTACAGGCGAAGTTGTTCATGGCTCCCTAGCGATGTGGAATAGGTGTCTCAGTGTAAAAACACAGAAAACTACTCAGGCATCCAGTGCAGACAACACTTTAAATATGTTCTCCTTGTCCACAAATAAAACAAGAAACAGCACATAGCATGCGTGGAATTGTTGTGTGCCTTGGTATGTGGCACCATTTATGAAAAGTTTAAACTTTTCTTTGCTTGTTGGTAGTTATATATGAGGCTGTGTCAGCATTCATCTCTGCATTGCTCTTGTATTCAAAAGTACTTTGAACCTTCAGTGACCTCTGCAAGTGTTTTATAACTGTTGCCTGGCACTGTTTGTCAGATCATCATCTTGCAACATTTTCTTTTCTGGAAGCTTATACTGGGTTTTGCCATAAGTTTTTGAGACAGAGTTGTGAAGAATATTTGGGAGATAGAGAATAAGCATCTATTCCGAGCAAGCACTGTGTGTGCCCCAGGTGGGCGGCCTCCTTATTCCAGGCAGCTGTGGGCCTTCACCAGCGCTCGATCCCACTTAACCAGTCCACGCCGATTTTTCGGGTCTGGATCTGATAGCTTGGCCTCCAACTGCTCTTCAGTTAGTGTTGCAGAAGTTTGGTTTTGTATGCAGTCCCATGTCATGTGGCATAGGGTGTCCGGGACATCACAGTACTTGCAGATGTACATGTGCTCAGTTACGAGATGCAGTGAAGTAGGATGCCATGCACCTAAGTGTTCGTTTGCAGCTTCATGAGGGTTACTGCCTCTTCCCTACTTATGCTGTAGTGAGGCGGTATATAAATTATTCTGCCTAGCCTGTAGTGTTGGAAAATGTCGCTGTATGTTTTAGCAACATCATCCTTCCTCCAGGCCTTCCCACAGAACGCATTAAGTTCTGTGGGAAGGCCTGGTGAATGTGAGCTCGGGCGGAAGCATTGGCTGCCTCATTTTCCATCAGGGACTCCATCAGGAAGCCCAAACGATGTATGTTTCTGGTAGATTCTTTGGTGCATTTTTAAGAATATGTAAGACTTGCCTGGAAATTCTGGCCGTTCTGGAAACTTCAATAAGCTGTTTGAGATTTGGTTGGATCACACATGTAGAGATGGCCAGGGCTATTGCTGTTTCTTCAGTGGTATCGATTTGTGTTGTTGAAATGCTGGCTGCCATTCTTTCTTTGCTTCTGCTGTGGAATACGCTGACAGCATGAGCTGGAATTTATGTGCACTTCGCTGTGTCGGTGTATCGTACATCCGGATTTCGGCCGTAGTTTTTGCGGAGTTTCTTTATCCTAGCTTTTTTTCTTCTAGATGGTAGATAGGATGCATATTACGTGGCATGTGGGCTACGGAGATGTGCTGTCGAATTGTTTCTAGATAATCTTTTTCTCGTGACAGAGTTACATGGCTTCAGTACATCCTAATCTTCAGAGTGTCGCTCTTCCTGTTGCAGTAAGTCTGAGATGTTCTAGTTGATTTGATTTGATTTATTGATTTCCATTTACACACACACACTTACAGAGGAGTGGTAAATGGAGGTGGATGAGGAAAAGAAAGCCACACTGGCGCCGCTTGAGGGAACCTCACCCCCTAGGTACAATATGGCTACATGGGGTAACACATCGAGCACCATATATGTAGTATTTATATAGTCACCATAAAACAATGCAGTTACACAATATATAAAAAAAACAATTAAATATTTCCACACATAATAACAATGCAAACACAATGCGGCATTAAAATGATTAAAAGATATGCACTTCGTAACATACAGAAGAAAAAGAACATAAACATTAGTATAAACATTCACAAGCGTGTTCTACAGAGGTGAAAGCAATAGGGTTTTAAATTCTGACATTGGTAAGTCCTGTAAACTGTAGTATGCTCTGTCATTTCCTGTAGCCTGCTCTATCAATTCAGTAATCTTGGAAGGTTATTACACAGCATTTGACAACCGCAGTTAGTTCTAAAGCACGGAACCTTCCATATTTCAGGTGTACGAGTTGAATAACAGAATGAATTGATGGATATTTTTTGCAAGTTCTACAAGTAAGGTATTACGTTTGGTACCAAAATAATATTCACGTAATAGTCTACAGTTATAGATGTTGTGGGCTGTAGAAATGTACTTCTCAAACAGGTTTTCAGGATGGGTGGCGTACGGTACATTAGCAATGACACCCGTATTATTTTCTTCTGCATATGAAATAATTTACTCAAGTTACACTGAGTTGCTTTACTTTGCTTTCACAAGCTCCTCCCATGTGTTGTGGAGACCTAAGCGTTGCAGTCATGTGGAAGCACATTAGGAGATCCCTACAGCAGTCTTGATGGCCTTCCTAATGAGCCTATTTTCTTTTTCAATTTCTGCTTTCTTAAGGTCTAACGGATGCCATAAGTAATCCTACTGATAATGAGAACTTGAATGATTCTGTGTCTTTTTCTTTTCAAACCGTGCCTTTTATTTGATACCTATCATAGCATATACGCTACCTCCGTGGTGGTTTCTTGCAGTTTTGGCAGGGTGCCTGCGCCTGATCCATCGTTGTGTATGTGGAAACCAAGTACTCTGAGCAAATATACTTTTGCAGTTTGCACTGCATTCAACTAGAGATTTTGTTTCGGTATTTCACCACTTGGTGGTTGTCCCCTGGTTCTAGCTTTTAGAACTAGTAACTGATTTTCCTGACGTGCATGAAGGCCCGTGAGCATTGAGGTAGTTATCTGTGAGGTCCACCACCTCTTGACACGCATCCTGTTGAGCTCCTGGTGAGACCCTGTTTGTTCTGGTGTGTTGAGGCATCCGCTATTAAAATTTTGTTAGGTGGCTATATATATATGGGGTCAATATATAATGATACCAAGGAAAGCACATGGCGTGATATTTGCAGTTCTTAACTGAAATTTTGCATGGAATTTGCAAGCACTTGTTTTACCTTTTCTGAACGTTACCTTCCAGAGGGCAAGTGCACTGTAGTTATGTGGCTGGAGCTTGTACTGAATTTTAAGGTTGTCGCCGAGTGTGGCCCGGTGTTCGGCATCAAACAAATTAGAATTTTTTCTTTTTATTTCGAAGTTCCTATCAAGCAAAGTTTTTCATTTGTGCCAGTCCTCCTTTCTGCTCATGGGCTCTGGTCGGTGTAATTTTTGACGAGATCGATGGCGATGTCGTGCAAAAGTCGTTGGCTCTGTAACCAATCGAAAAATCGAAGTGTCTGAAGGTTTTCTGTGGTACAACCCGATGCGTCAGAACCCTCGGTCCGAGTCTGGCAACCAGGTCTTCGACATCACGTGGGTCGGCGACGGTGTCGCCCTCTGACGAGAGTATAGCCCATGGAGTTGTGATAAGTTCTAGTGGATAGGCCGGAGGTTCTGCCTGTGCGATGCATGTGAAAGAAACAATAAAAACGTGTTAGCACATGCAGTCGAACTCCTCTACAGGGAACTCTTCTATGGCGAAATTGTGTTAACTAATGAATTCCCTACGTCCCAGCTATACCGCAATAGTTGCCGTGCACTACTGCTTACAGCAGAGTGATCCTGTACGGCCAATTATATTGGCCATTGCTACGACCCTTGCACATTGTAATAAAGGTGCTTGGCTGTACCCGATTGTTGGATGGTTTTATGCGTACTGTCAGACTTCGACATGACTGCGTCCGGTTGAAAACGCGACAGGCAACCCCAGAGAAGCGATGCCAGTGCTTTCATAGATGTCTTACTACGTGTTTGAGCTGCAGTGTAGTCGATTTTGATCATCAGCCTAGCCAGGCCCACTGCAGGGCAACGGTTTTTCCCTTATTTCTACAATGAAGCCGGTCCTGCTAACTGCACATGGCCACTTTGCCTCCACGAACTTCTTGATATCATCATCATATTATTATTACCTGCCCACCTAAGCTTCTAGCACTTCCTGTTTCGCTTGCCTTCTCTTGGCATCTACTTGATTATCTCTAACGGCCGTTGCTTATCTTACCTCATTATTTGCCTGTGCCTCTTTATGTAATATTCGTAAGGACCGTCGCTTATCTTGCCCCATTATATGCCCATCGCGTGTTTGATACGTGACGGTTCCTATCGCTTTGCAGCCAGGACTTCTAGGCAGAGAGAGACCCGAGGCGGTGTCATTATTCACCGACAATTAACATGTCATATCTGAAGACCTCCAGAGCTTCCAGTGTGTGACGTGCGAAGTTTTATTCGTGCGTGCAGCCGGTGCACTGTGGCTGCTGATCACTAAAATGTGTCGTCCCTTCGATCGGCGGCGGATGCTTCAAGCGATCGCCTGCCATGGAGCGAGATGATCGATTGCTGGTGCTTGCGCTCATGTTTGCAACACACACGGAGGCAGGAAGGAAGCGCACTATACGATAGCGCCGGAAGTCAGCTGGGTGCAATTGCATCGATACTCACACAGGTGCGAGTACGCTGAAGTGCAAGCACGCACACTTCGAAACTCACATGTGGGCCCACCTATATCTGTATCATTTATGTGTTACGACCACAGACTCATAAAAAGGCAAGTAAAAACGTCACTACGCGCAAGCCGTGTTGAGCAAGTGACCTTCGTTCAGGTGCTCTCTCCCTGTGCTACAGGTGGGAGGCTGACACATCTTTGTCCAGGTCAATATGACTTATTGTTGTTGACTTTATCAAATGTTCTGGAGGCTTGTGGTCCCTAGGCCAAAAACCAGGCCTGCAACCGAATGCTGGAATGAACTGCTAAACCACCGCGCCTTCTCGCAGGTGGCTCGAGTCCATGCATTTTGCCGCCTCAATTCCCCCCCCCCACACCAGTCTCCTATGCATTCTGGTAGCACACATCCCCAAAACCGAAATTCTGGTTAAACCCCTGGCCGCAGTAACTTGTTCTGTACGTCTCATGCTCTGAGGCGCACCACGTCGTCTCTGCGGGGCCGGGGGATCGCCTGCTTAGTTTTACCGGTGCCTCTGTCAACCGAATCATCGTAAAATTGGTGTTAATGGCGCTTGGTGCGCGTAAGCGTTGTGGTGCTGCCTTTGTCAACGTCGCGACGGTGAGCTGGTTTCTGGTGCGCGAGCGTAGGAGACCAACAACTTATCTCCTGAGCTGCCACGTAGGATTACAATAAACGCGTCCTAAAAAATAATCCGTGTTATCCAATTGGTCCCCAACACAAATTCTTTTGAACGTAATCTATAGTGAATACAAACAAAATATATGTACCGCTAAAACGGTTTTTGTTATGGTTATAATTTACCTGGCCATAGCGCTTGAGGTTCTTGGAGGTGCCATAGTCGTACATGACGAAGTCCTTAGCTTTGTACACCTGCAGGCCAGGAAAATGACGCCTAATGACGCAGCAAAAGGATTGAATGTGAACATCTTCATTTTGCACCGGAACTAAGCTTACGCACTCACGCGATAACGTCCCACGGCGTTGAGTCAGTACGCCACATCTTTGTCATATTTAATTGTCCTAAACAGCTATATGAATAGTACAAAGGCAATGTACCACAAATAAGTGTTACATTTCGCCGAACAGCCACGAACGCATCTAAGCAAAACTCAATCCGTTTCCTTGTTATCGCGCGTGTATTATTTGAGTTGATCACTCCGCCCTTGCGCCGCAAGTTCCTAGCCTCCTGATTGGTCAATTTTTAAAGTGACCGCCCCAAACAGTCGTTTGTCCCCGTTTCGAACCCCGGGCCGGGGCGAACTATATTCGTCAACTGAGAATCTTTCATTTCTGAGAAGTCCGTGTCGATTTCTTTGTGCTTTACGCGTGTAGATGCAGTTTCCCTTTTCGTAGATGTATGTTTCCTGAAACCTTACGTATGGTCTTTTGATTTTAGAACAAATTGTCCAATAAGGGAAAAAGTGAAAATCATCAACGCCGATGTCGTCCGTTAGCCAAACGCCTTCGCCATCATGATGTCGCATCGTCGTCATGGTTCTGTCGATCGTAATTTGCTACTATATGTCGTCGATGAGGTCATCATAATACGCAGTGCACTTAAAGGGCCGGAGACTATTAGCTTTAGTTGGGCAAGGATATCGTTCAAAGTACGGCATAATTACTGCAGTGACAATTTAGCTGAGCTTATTCAATTATTCCCCACTGCGTCCGGAAGGCGTTTATTGTATTTACGATAAAGGCAGGTTTCACAGAGGACGACCAAAACACACCTCAGTTAATACAACATATATTCAATAAACAAGAACTAATAAACTGTTGCAAAGATGCAAATTAAAGGAATAAGTATGGGCGCAATTTCATTTAATACAAAATGGAGGGACAAAACAGAGTAACTTGCACGTCTAAGAATATACTTGTATGGTTGATAGAAAATTAGTCACCAAAAAATCATTTTGGTTGAGCATTCCAATCTTCATATTCTGCGCAGAAAAATGAAAATGAGTCTACTTTCACTAATGCGACGTCTGTGCAGGCACCCACACGCACGCATATGGTTTTTTAGACAAAAAGCAGAAAAGGTTTCCATCGATGCCTGTGCGCCCGTTGTAAACTTTAAGCAGCGTAATGCAACGGTGGGGGAACTACCGACACAAAATGAACAAGAAAGGTAACGGGCTCGACACGTGCGATTCTGTGTGCCATTAAGTCGCGCCGTTCTAATTGCAGAATGAATGTATAAGTATAAATGAGGACTGCTACAGCGCGATTGTGACTCGTAAGACAATTAAGCGGCGCCGATATAGGCCGCTGAAGTGCACGGCTGTTGCACATCCTGCATTCCTCTTAACACCAAATTAAGGTCATAATACCGGATTTTGCTTTGTACATGTGGCATACCCGACAGGAGGCTCGGCGACGGTGGGGTGACGTCATTCGGCACCCGAGTGAACGCTTGCACAACGAAGTCTGCAGTCAAACCACCTACGGGACTCGCATGTGTCAGCTATATATTTTGAGACATGGTTGCATGAACTAGCTTATTCGCGAAATCCAAACCAGCTACGTTCTCGTACCTCGCCTCATCTTAGCTTTCTCCTCGGCAAAGTGCACGGTTCGTCTCGTGCTGAGAAAAAGTAGTCTATACGAGAAAAATAGCTTTTCGCTATTGCGTTTGATTAACTGTTTACAGTCATATTTCTATGTGCTCTGTAATGACACGTGCAAATAAAGGCACGTGCGCTTTTCGGAGGCTGAAGAAAAACAACGCGACGATTAAACGAGTAATAAAGGCTTTCAGGACCACAGAGCACAGACATAATTAGTGACGTCTGAGATGTAAGTTGCAGGAGCATAGTTGTTGGTTGAGGAAGCAAAACAAGACTCCGTTCGATGAACGCTACAACTGGCCAACGATCCAACTCAGAGCGACTTACCTGATAGTAATGCATGAAGTTCTGTATAGTTGTCCCGATGGGATAGTGGCCTAGGTACACTGGCAGTCGTGTCTGAACAAGTGATACGGCATATCAGATCCAACATTAGGCGTAATATATCCTAAATGCAGCAACAAAAAAAAAACAGCAACAAAAAATGGAGGTGTCGTGAATGTTTCCTTATGTAAACGTTTCGGCGCTGGTGTGGGAGACTTCAGGTTAAGTAGAAGCTACTTGAATCTCAAGCGGCCTCTTTCCCTTTAATTTACTGGTGAATTGGGTCACGTGCAGCTCATACCCTGCGTGTCCAGTGCGGGTCTGATTCCCACGTGGTGTTATTATATCCTTAATCGCGACGCCAACTTCCGAACACGTTCGTTATAAACGTGGCTTATCACGAGAATGGCTCAATGGGCTTGTTTGGTGGTTCATGACGAAAAGGCTTTGGTGTAGCGCATCAAAAACATGGACATGAAGAAGAGACAAGGACAACGCCCGTCCTTGTCTCGTCAATTCTTGTCCATGTTTTGATGCGCTAGCAAAACCTTTTCGTGGCTTATCAGTCACGTTAGTCATAAATTCGTACCGTTCCGTGCCAATATTGCTGTATATAACAAATGAACGAGACGCGAGTTTTCGATGTCTGGTACCGCCAAACTTGGAGAATGACGATGCACCTTGAGAGAATGTTAAGGAATGACGCAGTGTGCCAGTAAAAAAAAAAATGGTAGCTGCAGCACTACCATATAGAGAGCATACTGGATCAGAGGACAAGCGGGAAAAACGTCTTCATTACCATTAAGGTAAGGGTAACAAGGAGGTTAACATCACCTTAATGGTAAAACAATGCACGGGCCCTGTGAGGAGCTTGTTCCCTAAGGACAGTATATTAGATCTTTGGCCGCCGGTGTGAGAGCTAGAGGAAAGCTCAACAGCTACGCTACTGTGAATCCAGAAAGTGCGTAGCACGGGCAACCCAGCAATTCCTGATGTGTGCCGGAGAAGTGCCGTGGAAGGAGAAGACGAGTGTTTGGCGACGCGGTGGCGCCCTCTGTGGCATGTCGCGGGTGTCTGTGGGAAGCGTGATCACGCGACAGGAGGAGACTACGGTCGTCGACAAGGGCGAGACCCTAAAGCTCCACGCACTTAAAAATCTACCTAGGCAGGTGACCTAATGCGCAGGAAGGATAATAGGCGGAGAGTGAGAACAATGGAAAGATTACGAGACGGGAAACGCCGCCGCGGGATACAAAAGATCAAATGGAGCGATGAAATTGAGGGGTTTGTGAGAGTAGGATGGGGCCATGCCGTGCAGGGCGAAATGAATCTCACTGCCTTCGTCCTGCAGTAGACACAGAAGAAGCTGATGACGGCTTTTGTACGACATTTTTCTGCCACAATCCTGCTGCTGATGGGTGGATAGAAGGCATCGTTATGGTTGTGCCTGTAAGCGTTGCCATGTTGCCTTTGCCCACAATTTTTTTCAATGTGGCCTTTACCACGGGACGCATAACACTGATGACTTCTGGGATTTTACGTCCCAAAACGACGATATGATTTTAAGAGACGCCGTAGTGGAGGGCTTCGCAAATTTCTACCTCCTGGGGTTCTTTAACGTGCACTGACATCGCACAGTATACGGGCGTCAAACATTTCGCCCCCATCAAAATGCAGCCACCGTGGCCGGGATTCGATCCCGCGACCTTCGGATCAGCAGCCGAGTACCGTAGCCGCTAGAACACTGTGGCAGGGCGACGTATATAAGACCTTCACCTTAATGATAACTGTGACAGCACGAACGATCGCGACAATAAAGAAGACGTACGAATAAAACCCGCTGTCATGGCTGAGCAGGTATGCGGTGTGGCACTGTTGACCTAGAGGACGCGGGTTCGATGCCAGCCGCAGCGGTTGCATTTCCGACGGAGGCGGTCTTTTGTACTATGCGCTACAGTGCACGTTGAAGAAGCACAGGTGGTCGAAATTTCCGGAGCCCTTCACTAGACTGCATGCCTCAAGATCGTATCGTGGTTTTGGCACGTAAAACTCCGTCACTATTATTATCTGAATGGTTCACTTTGCTCGGAAACACTTTGGAAGGCCCCAGAAAACGGCAGTAGGCGATGTCATTCGCCTATTGGCCGCGGCGCTTTGGCTGCTTCGGAACTTGAGAGCGACTATTCGAGCGACAAACTGCCCCGTGTGCTTCTGGCCGCCTGTTTGGAAAAGTAGCTGCCAACACTAGCTTTGAGGGCCACCACCACTGGAAAAGCTGGCGCTGCCGTCGGCTTGACGCACTTGCAGGGATCGCCTGTCTAGGGCGAACTAGTAAATTGGCCGCGTCGTCTCCTTCGGAAGCCGACGCTGTTAGAACTGCACTCCAAAACGATGGTTTATAATGTTCCATGTGCGGCGTTTCTGATTAAGTGTGAAAGTGCCGAAACTATGTAGTACACGGCGGAGCCCACTGTGGGCCTTCACACTTGCGCGAGCGACAAGAAGCTGCGTGAAGCTTGGATCACAGAACACTTAGCCAACTGCTTGGATCGCGGAACTCGGAACTCAACGTTACGTGGAAAGACCGCGGCAACCGGCCATCGGCTGCAAATCGTGTGTGTGCAGCAGTCACTTGGCGGAAGATTTGTGCAGCGGCATCGGAGCGGCTATCGGTGAGTAGCAGATTCTATCTCGGACACGCTGCCATATCTTAGGCAGGTTGGAAAAATATCTTAGGTAGATTGGAAAAGGCGCTTTTACCAAGGTTTCGGTGCCCTCTTGTGATCGCGGGCTGGGTGCTCATCGTCCGCAAAATCGGCTTTCGACGCTGAAGTCATTGTTGAGATTCGTGTAATTAAACAAGCTGCACACAGCTTGGCTTATTGATGGGCGTAGCGTGTTAAATGCTGCGGCTGCGACTTATCAAATGTGTGCTGCGTTTGCGTTAGCAATGATTTTCTGTCGGCCAACTGTGCATTTTCCTCACGATGAAGTTCTTTATGAACCGAGATTCGCAGTATTTCGTCGCGATGCAAGTATAGCGGTGAACGCACTGGATCTAAAAAAAAAAAATACGAAGCAGAGGAAAATCGCTCGATGAGAATACCGATAAATGTGCAGTGTGATCCTACTTTCAGAAATCGGGCTGTTGGAAACGTCCAAGTTTTTTTTTTTTTTTTGAGAGATAGAGAATGCATCGGTCGGCGATGGCATATGACTATATTGTCCGTACGGCCTGGAAGTCCTAGTTGAAACTAAATTATAGCCGAGCAGTTATGATAGCGCGTCCACGCAACAGAGCTCGTTTGTGTACCGAAAAAGCTGGTCCTTCGTGTTGTTCCAAGGTTCACGGAACGGTTCGACAACACGATTTCAGCGAAGGTAAAAGTACCGTGCATGCGCGGTCACTCATGTGGTCGCCCAAATAGGTCGCTACGGGTACCTTGCGACCACTTGCACCGCGGCTTCATTGCGCACCTTATACACCTTTTCACGGAAGGCTCCCTGGGCGCCCCTTCCATTGAGACGACAGCAATCCACGCAAGATCTCCATGAATTGTCTTTCTTTTTGACCAATATAACAGGAGCCGCCCAGGGGCTACATGACTCTTGAATAATGCCCTTCTGGAGCATGTCGTTCACCTGATTGGCGATCACTACCCTCTCCGATGGAGATACGCGATAAGGTTTCTGGCGGATGGGTGTGGCTTGTCCCGTGTTGATACGATGCTGCGTACGAGATTCCGGTAACACAGCACACAAGGGAGCGTTCCCTCTGAGCAAAATCAAAGATTGACACGTGTCGAGTAAGTACCTCTTGGAGCGAGTCTTGCTTAGAAGACAGTGACTTGTTTATCATTCGCCGCAATTCAGCCGAGTAGTCGGGTGGTGGTAGATTAACTTCTGAGGACTCTGCAATGATCCGTACGTCAAGTTCGTCTTGCTCCTCAAATGTGCCCAGTTTAAGTCCAGCTGGTAGAACTACGGACTCGGCTCGATGGGTTGACTGTCCACAAAAAAGGGCGTCCGTCAATGGCTTGAACGACTGATCGCGCAACCGGCACCTTTTTCTTAATCGCATTACTATGATCGGGTTCGACCCCTGCTGGGCTGTGCATCATATGCGCGATTCCCCAAAAAAGCGCTGCCAAGGGTTTGTAGTAGCAATTTCGGAAAGTTGGAGGCTCTTCATTATCAAACAGCGCACGTGCGCAAAGACAAACGGGACAGGCCGTACAATCCTTTTTACTGCCTTGCACAGTCCCAGGAGGCATGGAGGTCACAGGAGGCATGGAGCACCGCCATACGGGGCGTATGGCGGTGCTCCATGCCTCCTGTGAAAAGGTCTATATGCAACCAGCTTTTCCCCATTTACAGCTGTTACATTAGGAGCGGGGGGCATTTAATTATGCAGAATTTAATTATGCAATTATGTTTCACGCAATTTATACTTTTATGCCAGGATTACAGTTTGGTGACATGGGAACTGCCCATCTTTCACGCAATAAGCCTGTGAGGGGCACCACGGCACGGCAGCCGCGCGATGTGAACATTATTATTTATTTATTTATTTATTTATTTATTTATTTATTTATTTATTTATTTATTTATTTATTTATTCAAAATTCCTTATGGGACCATTGAAGGGCATAGAGTAAGGGGGGGTATCCGAATGTATTCTGTGTATTTTATAAAGATAGTGTGTATAAAGTACGCTGTGCTTTGTATCTGTCATAGATTATTGAGGGTAGGGCTTTGACTGACTCATTAGAATGAAAATATCGACCGTGCGTTTTTCTGGCAGTGGTGTATCGAAACCGTGGCACTGAAACCGTTCATATATGTATCGGGGTTCGCAGTCAAGTGTACAAATGCATGGAAAACATGAATCAGTGCATCAGTAACTGAAAATGCGTCTCGTTTAAGTTACGATTAACGTTAATGCAATCACATGTGGCGCCTACCGGGTGTTCCCGGACCAAGGATATGTGGGCGCACACCAAATGTGATTTGTTGGGGGCCCTTGGAACACCGATTGAACTTAGTCCGAAAACGATTCCGTTCAAACGTAGGTGGGCTCTGCGAACGTGTGAGCGAATATTCCACGTCACGCGCCAGGGCAGTTCGGTTTTGAATGCCGATACAAAATGCCTGCTCTTCTTTCCAGAAATGACGTTACAAAGATGCACCGACTACGTCACTGGAGGCTGAAAGAGCGTCGGTGGTTTCATGATCGCGGAGCCATCCTCAATAATGCTTTATTTGTTTGTTTCGACCTCGTGAAATGATGAAAATGAATTTCATGTTTATTTAAGAACACAAGAAAGTAAGTCGAAGACGTATAGCCGTACTTCTTGTGGCGTCCGTTGTTGAAGACGTGAAAATTTCCAGCTTTATTTAAATCAAGTTGGAAGTTTTCTGAAGCGTACAATGTAGTAATATTTCGCTCATGTGTTCATATAGGAGCCTTCGCGACTGGTCAGAGTGTAGCAGGGGCCCTTTAATATCGATGGCACTTGGACGCGAATGGTCGTCACCTTGAACACGATCGATTGTTCAACACTCACCTCATTCAGCTGGTACGGGCTAGTGAAAAGTGTGACGGTGATTGCCAGGGAACACACGTCGCCAGTGATAACCTCGCACAATTCCGCGAGGGCTTCCGAGAAGACCTCGGGTATTTCAATATAGCCTGCCCTGGAGATTGGGTAGATCAAGGTCTGCAACAAGTTGAGATAAGGTAATCGCATAATGGGTTTCATTTTGGCTGAAGCGCCGACAGGGCCGGTTAGAGGTAATCATATTTGGTACAAAAGGTTGCGCGAAAAAACACATTCACAATGGAGGGTTCCTTCGCGCAACCTTTTGTATCAAATATGTCGTACACACTAGGCCAAGAACGTGTTTTAGTATAGGTAATCGATAAAAAAAAATTCTAATCACATTCCAAAAAGATCTGCTCTTTAAGAGCGGAGCTCTTTAAAGGCCAACTCCGGCGATCTTCTTTAGCATGTCAAGTTAATTGAGATTCTATGATCCGAGCTGCTCCTGTCACGCTCCTTATAATAGAAATGCTCGTCAAATGCGAAAATGATTTTAAATTAACAAAAAAAAAGCGCGAAACTGAAACCGCAATCCAACCCAGCAGTGAGGTCAAACCAGCCCACCCGCCTTTTTTCATGGTGCGACAGCGCATGCGCACTTCCCCTGGCGGTAATGTTACGAAAGTAGGCGGCGCGCGCAGATCTCGGAGGCCATGGTATGGTACCGGTGCGCTTACGTCCCTTTGCCTACGATGACGTGAACACACATTGTTGCCAGTAATTGTAGAAAGCCAGGTGGGCGGTTTGAGGTAATCAGTAAAAATTGAATTGCAAGCAATCTGCGCATCTCTCGAGCCTGTAATTTTGCACAAGTGACAGAAGTGTGCCAAGGAACGTACCCAACGAATTTTATTGAGATTTATTGACCTCGAAAAATCGCCGAAGTTGGCCTTTAAGCCGAGCGTTAGGTGTTACGTTCGAGCGGAAAAATATCATCATCATCAACGGCATTTACGCGCGCACTTTTGAAAGCACTCACGGCAAGCAGTGGTACGAAGGGCAGCAAAGCCGACAGTGGTGGCCCTATGTGGGAGACGTTGGCAACAGGACCGTAGGCCACGACGAGGTCGACCTGTCATTGCAAGAAAACGATCAAATACAATCATTCAGAACCTACTCACACTGTGGTCAATGTTTGAGCGAGAGCACATGTACTCTAGTACTGCCGTGACACGACTCCCTCTTCTTCTTTATTCCCCGCTCCCTCTTCCCTTGACGCTGCGCCAAGCTCCCTGTTGGGCTGCAGAAATAAGTCATTTGTAAAATAAACCACTACCGCCACCACCCCTCGTTCCGTTTCCTTTCTTCAACCAGCGTGGGCTCGAACATGCCGTAGCTGTAGTTGTCTAGACTCCTTAACTGGATCACATACAGTTACCAACCCTATGTGGGGCTGCTTGTTCTGCAGATTATGGAACACGCAATTGCGAAGGGTAGAGATGCACGTGGCTATAAAGAGATGATGGGAGGTATGTAGACCAGCGTGGCGAGCGTCGCGGCGTTCACATGAAACCGATAAAACGCACATTTTTATTGCTTCACATGAAATCGATAAAAAAACACATGGGACAGGATACAGGGGGCGAACATAACCTCTATACCAAAACAAGAAGGATCGACTCATTGCCGTGAGGCAGACAAGCCTGCTTGTCTAAGCGTCGGTTCTCGACATTCCCTGTTTTTTGTCATTGTCCACAATCCGTTCCAATCCTTCAAGCCTCCGTGTTTTCCCTAACTTACCATGTTTGGATCTGAACCTTTCCAGGTATATTCGATTGTGTCCTGTTGAATTAAGAATAACTATCTCTGCCAATTATTTATATTGAACTTGGAGAACTATGAGAGAGGACTCTCCTCCGCAGGGGCCGTATGGAGAGGATAACGCTGACGATGGTTTATTGCTGAGTTCGCATGCGTTCTCACCTTGTCGTTGTACTCCGGTCGCGTAGACAGGAAAACCAGGATAGTGGTGACGCCCTGCGACAAGCTGAGGAGAGTCAGCGTCCTTTCACCGGTGGCGCTTAGCACGTGATCGACGACGGCAGCAATGTCATAGCGGCCGATTTCATCGAAGCTGCAAATAGGAGTTCGGAAGAATGTGGACGTGGTTAAGTCACAATTTGCAATGTAGACCTTGGAAACGAAGGTGCTGGCGATTCGTCAAATGTCATTGTATATACCACTCGCAGGTGCAATTGCAGGTGCATACGCTAGGCGGCGTGAGAAAAAAAAACCACTCCGGTAGAAAGCCCTATCGTCAGTCGAGATTTCGTCATGGCTGCGCGTGGAATTTATAGTGCACTATACTCGGGTACAGTCAAGAAAAAAACGGCATCTGCCCGTCAAAGGACCCCCTCCAGCCAGTGGTGCCGCTGGACGTGACGTCGCGGAAGACCGCCTCCGTGCCGGGCTCGTTGACAGAGAGTATCATTGGCTGTAGGGAGGGGGTGTCCTTTGACGGGCCGACGCCGCTTGTTTCTTGACCTGTACCGGAGTATAGTGACAACTAAGGGGTGAGTGTGCGTTGTGTGAACACTTAGTAGTATAATTCCTGGTTAACCAGACGCGCGTCTGGTTAACCTCCCTGCGTTTCCTTTTCTTTTTTTCTTCTCTCTCTCTCTCCTGGAGTTTTACGTGCCAAAACCACGCTGTGATTATGAGCCACGTCGCAGTGCGGGGCTTCGGAAATGTTGGCTCCGGAAATGTTCAAAACTTGGGGTTCTTTTACATGATGCGACAAAGTGTATTTCCGCCTCCATCGAAACGGAGCCGCGGTCGGCGTGATAAAACACACAAGGAGCAGCCTGAACGCATTATGCGATAACTGGAGGCGAAAAAAGAAGCGGGAGTGTGCCCGTTAGTAGCTAACGAGGGAACGGTGGTGTTTTTCTTCCTTGTTCCTCCTCCCCTTTAATTTTTTCGTGCTTTCATTACTTATAAATGGGTTGGTTCGTACTTTAATGGAATCTCGTAGTCTGATGCTAAGCTCAAGCCTACACGGCTTACGGGACACACGATGTCTTACCTGAACTTCCAGTATTCGGGGTCGTTCTTGAACAGAGCGGTGTGGTTCGAGTACCTCGTAGTCTCTCTCGAGTTCATAGACCAGACATCGAAGCCAGCGTCAGCGAACAGGAAGCCTGCAGTGTGGCATTCATATATAATACGAATGCATACATGTCCCACGAAACGAGAAATCCAGCATCTGCACGGCTTGAGCCTTCTAGCCTCCTCAGTAAAAATGAAAATTTCAGGTGTTTTACTTCTCAAAACCCCGATATGATTACAATAAACAATTCAGTGGAAGGTTTCCGGAAATTTCGGCCACCTGGGTTTCTTTACCGTGCACCTACATTGCTCAGCACACGGGCTTCTAGTATTTAGCCTCCATCAAAACACGGTCGCCACGGCCGGAATTCGATCCCTCGACTTTCGGGTGAACAGTCGTGTCTTAATAACTCAATGTAGAAACATGTACACGAATGTACCTTTGGTCGCCAGGCTGTGTACAGCCTTGGGATTTGGGTACAGCTCAGGAGAGGTAAACGTGTCCACGATAGATATCAGTAAGCAAGAGCAACCGCTCGAAATTGTTTAAATATACGTGCCTGGGCTCTGCCAAGGGTAGTTGAAGAACCAGACGTCCGAAGCACTAAAGATCACCGGAACAAACAGCACAGGATAGCGACGGGTCCCGTTTCGTTCATTCGGAACCGTCGCGTTGTCCTGGCGTCCATGGGGCACCCTGTCCACTTCAAGGACGTAGCCGTCTTCCGTGGTCACGTGGCTGATTTCGCACGGATAGTCGAAGTATCTGATCAGGTCGCACTATACGGATAGGTGGTTCCGGAAAAAAAAAGAACCAAATACTCTTAATAATTATTTAAATATACATTAAGTGTAACCTATTGCACGGCCTAGTCAGGACACGAGCCTTAGGGCACATTTATCACGCGGAATATAGCCACACATAAATACGAAGAGCAAACTAAAAATAACTATATGGCGGCGCCACCAAACATGTGCCACGTTGATAAAAACTATACCGCTAACGACATCGCTACCCGCTAGACACCGCTACCGTTAGAAACGATACCGCTAGGCAGTGTCTTAAGCCGCTATGCTGCCTGCTGAGGCCACTTTGTAGGACCGATGGTGCAAGTGCACAGAATCGAAGGGGATGACGTCGCATTGTTTCTCTCGCCAATGCTGGATTTGTGCGATATGTCCTGCAGTCTACGCCCTTCCTGCATATTTGCGAGTGAACGCGGGGTGCTGTTGTGGTCACTGTAGATTTTCGCCATATTGTCCAATTTCTGAAGTACAAAAGCACACCGAACATTAGGTGCTACATATTATGCGAAGAAGACTCGGGCAAAACACGGACACAAGGGAAGAGGAGCAGGCGACACGAACGCCACTCCACTCCTGTCCCCTTGTGTCTGTGTTTTGCAAGCCTTTTCTTTGCATAATGAATCCTTACCAACTTGCTCAGCTTTCTGTACACTTAAGCTAGGGACTACATAGCGTCATTCAAGACACTTAAGTTAACATTAATATAGTATAGTACATAGTTCGATCAGCAACTCTCTTACGGGTGTCAACCGGGCTTGCAGAGACAGCTCGTCTTCAGCGGCGCCGATGATCCCAACCGAAGCCATGACTAAGTACGTCGTGATGGCGGAGACGAATCGGCGAGTGGCAGCCATATTTTGGAGTGCTTGCTGCTCCAGATCTCCACAGGCAGAACGTACGCAGCCGTTTACGACACGATAGCACTTTACAGAGCACACGCGCGAATATGCAGTCTACACTGGTACATGGATATCGCGAGTGTTTGATCGTCTTCTGGTGGTGCTGTCTGCCGCGTGAGCTCAACAGGATAGTCATTGAGAGTTACAGCTGCACAGCTGTTTACGTTTTAGCCCATCCACCTTCACATATGTACCTGTACATTGTTAGCACATGCACCAAAACAGTGAAACAGGCCTATGTCCTAGTTAAATGCGGCCTAGCTAGGGGCCGAACTGTTCGCTTCAGGTGCTGCGCCCTGTAACGGAAATTGGCCGCATTCAGCTTGGATCAGCAACGCTGTGAAGCGCACGATTGCTGTGTCAGCGCCTCCTCTATTTGTGTTACTTACTTGTTTATAACATATGGCACACGTGCGCGCCCCGCTTCAGTTGTAGAACGGAAATGCCTTTGTGCAGCTTGTAAATATATCCGAAGATTAATTCTATGCGCGAAGGTTAATTTCTATAGACAGCAGCGCACAGTGTGGTGAACATTGTATGAGTTATGGCAGAAATAGGCTTTCACTATGGCGAAAAACGTTTTGTTTTGTACTATTCTGTCCGGAAGCAGTCGACAAACAATGGGCGCCAACTTTCGGGAACTTCACCGCTTGCCAAGTGACCGCTCTCGCCCTTCCACTCTCATAAATTTTGCGAGCCACCTATAGTCAGTGACGTCGCAGCGAGTGGATGCGTTCTGTTTCGAACAGTAATCTCCGAACCCGCATTCGTGGCGTCACAGCGAGTGGATGCGTTCTGTTTCGAACAGTGATCTCCGAACCCGCCCCCCCAGACTTACAAAAGCGTATGGGTGTACGTCCCCAGTGTTTATCACTCGGTTAATTCAGACGTTTCGTTAGTCTTTCTCGGTTATTGGTTACGGCTGTCTTAATGCCACTTGACCGCTCGAGTGCGGACCGAAACTAGCGTCAACGCGTTCTAGTGTCGAGCTGTCTGATGTCCAGAGCATTGACCTATGGCACTTATAGCACTTATAGAGCCCATAGCACTTATAGAGCGGACCAATGCTCTCGAAAGCAGACGGCTCGCCACTAGACAGTGAGGGCGTGCCGGTTCCGGCACGCCCTCGCGTGTCCGTATTAACGTGATAAGGTTACGTGGCTAGGCGACCCAAAGAGCATGCCAAACGAAAGAGTGCAATGAGAATAGGGCCACGCATCGCTATCGCGTTGAACTCTTAAGGAGAAGCTTAGGGGTACCACAAATTTTTTAATTGAGCCGATCAAGTCAAACACACTTTACGCTATCCACCCAAACGATTTTATTACGAAGTGCTCGAGATCTCCAAAAGTCTTCGTTGTACGAATCAATGCGTTGTAAACGGTTGCGCGAGGCGAATATTGACTGGACCGCCGTCAGCACGCGAAGCACAAACGCTACGCAGCCTGGCGTGAACCGCCTTGGACTGACGCCAGCGCTGCGAGGTTTCGTACGCAGCTCCATTTCACCGGCCGACTTTTCCTTCGGTCGAATGACAGGTGAATTTTGCTTCAGGGGGATAATGGAAGAAATTATCCAGCACCACGTAAGAACCTCACTGCATTGGAATCTGCGGCGCTGCGCAAGCTCCAAGACACACACACGTCAACTTACACAGGCTGCATGTATTCTACCCCACAGAATACTTAGCCATATGTCCGTGGTGCGGGGTCACACCACCTCTGTTTCATGTTACGTGGGAGTGTACATTGCACCATCAAGAACACCACAATATGAACAATACAGAGATACAATGACGGGCACTGGTGGCCAGCTCGGCCTTGGAGGATCAGCTTTGGCTAGTCCAAAGGGAAGAGATTATGGGAAAGGCCAGCGGAGCCTTGGAATGGGGCCTCGACCAGTTTCGACGCCCCGATTTCAAGGGAAACAGTTTCTTTTATGCAATAATAAAGTTTGTTCTATATCTCTTGCTCTGGTATCACATGCCCCACCCACCCTCGACTAATAGCGGTCACACACAAGCGAAAGAGAAGTCGACAACCGGTCAAATAAAGCCCCTCGGTAAAACCGTCCTGCGCTTCACCTGTCTTCAGCCGCCGCAAACATACACCTCCTAACACTTCGAGGCGCTGCGCATTAGTTCAAGCCGGTCCAGGTCTCGCTAACGAGCTGACGGCCGTCCCTAACTCGTGTTCTCGCACCTACGAACAGGGTTCCTCATATGCTCTGATCGGTGTAATTTTTGATGACATCGATGGCGATGTCGTGAAGGAATTCGTTGGCTCTGTAACCTATTCCAAAGTCCATGTGTCGAAAGGCTTTGTGTGGGACCACGCGATGCATCAGGACCCTCGGCCCGAGTCTGGCAACAAGGTCTGCGACGTCACGTGGGTTGGCAATCCGGTCGCCCTCTGACGAGAATATAGCCCATGGAGCTGTGATACGTTCCAGCGGGTAGGCTGGAGGTCCTGGCTGTAAGATGCAAGTGAAAAAAAGAAAAGAGAAATAAAAGCGCATTAGTACGTACTTCGTAAAATAGTCTTGCGCGAGCTGTCCGACGTCAACATGACTGCGACTGACACATTACGTGGGCCTCAATAAATGCTAGAGCAACGACGCCAGCGTGATCGTACGAGTTTTTCCGCGCGCATGCATTTCGCGGGGCAGATTTCTATGACAACGACGGCAATAATGGTGATGCGATGACTATGGTCATCAATGTCTGCTCCCACTGCAGACCCAAAGGCATTTCCTTGATTTCTCCCATCAACCAGGCCCTGCACTATACGGCGGAGTTATCACCTGAAACTTCTTGATGTCATCTGCCCACTTAACTTCCTGGCTTCCTCTGCCTTGTGATAAGTTCTGATAAGTCTCAGTCGGTAGGCCGGAAGTTCTGCCTATGCACTGGACATACAGAATGACAGGTAACGACAGAATCGAACATGCTTTCAGGTAAATTGGTACTGGCAGTCTAAATACGAGGGTAGAAAAGTTAAATTGTTGGATTGCTTGGTTTTGCCGTACTCTTTTAGCTGAGACAACCATTGTAGGCAGAAGCTGCAACGCTTCGAGTAACTTGCACTGAAAGAATTTTCTTTTCTGATGTGAAGAACAACAAAAGTCGGTGCGTAAGTCATCCATGAAACGCACTACTTGACATTTCTGCGAACTCCTTTGATGTAGTCTTGTCCTTCTTTCCTTTTAGCCAATCAGCCAACCAGTAGTTTAGTCATTCTTGCAATAAATCTATCAATCGATTGATCGCTTTATTTTTTCTACCTCCAAGGTCCACTGAATCATGTTACGATATACAGACTTGAGTCCCAAAACGCAGGACTGCAACGGCACCCTCAGTGAAGGCTACAAATAATTTGGGACAAAAGAACGCGCTAACGACGCGACGGTGAAACAACTAGGATACATTGATGTGTCCTGCTTGGTTCACTGCGCACACGTCAGCGTTGCTCCGCGTAGTTACGTGCCACGCACGTACTCGAGTATAGAAGCGGCTTTCGGAAGACTGGAGCTGGTTAGCCCCCGAGGAACACATAGGCATAATCCCCTGTGGCCGCCTCTATTTCCTCAAGCAGTAGAATAGGGGGGAAGTAATAAACGCTTCCGTCACTTACACAAGCAATCCGCAGTGCTGTACTGCCTCGGAACATGAATTCTAGGCATAACGTCTCCCGAAGAAAAGCACAAGAGCACATGGTACAATAGTTTTCTTAAAGCGAAATTACCTGACCGTAGCGCTTGCGGTTCTCCTTGGCGCCATGATCGTACATGACAAAGTCTTTGGCTTTGTAAATCTGCGAATAAAGTAAGAAGCGATGTCCAGTCATACGTCAAGCAGGTAGCCGTAAGCTACTTCCAAGTTTAAAAGACCCCTCACCAGGCCACACGGAAAATAATTTCTGCCATAGAGTACATGTTGTTAAGCACACGGTACTGAACGTCCTATTGGAAGAATTTGACAAATCGATTCGTCATTAACAGAGGTCAAATTGTTTGACTAGCGCGCAGCCATCATTTCGAGAGCAGAGAGCTGAAATATTGGAGAGTGCCTTTAAAAGTGTAACGAGACAGTGCGAGCTCCATCTGGAGAATGTTTACGCAATTTAACCTCAATTAGCCTAACAGAGTTTTTGTACAGGTGGCGCTGCCCGGCCGTTCGAATTAGGGAGCCTACATGTAGGCTCCCTAATGCTATCGTTCTTAAGTTTTCTCGTAACATAATTACGTTCTCTCGTGCATTAAAATGTAAATGCGAGATATTCTATGAGCTGTTCGCCGCTAACTCGTAGTTTGCGATTTTTATCACGGATTTTAGTTTGAGAAATTCAATTTTGTTCACTGACGCACCGGCGCCGTGGCCGAGTGCTTGCGCGGTCGGGTAGTACGGGATGATTATTTCCCACCGAGAACGCGCAGCAAACGCCGATACCGGACCTTCTGCAACACGACCTCCATAAAGGCCAACTCCCGGCGATTTTTCGAGGTCAGTAGATCTCAATAAAATTCGCTGGCTACGTTCCTCGGCTCACTTCCGTCATTTGTGCAAGATTACAGGCTTGAGAGATGCGCAGATTGCTTGCAATTCAATTCTTACTGGTTGCCTCAAACCGCCCACCTGGCTCCGTACGATTATTGGCCACACTCTCGGTTGACGTCATCACCGGTGAAGCGACAGAAGCGCACCGGTACCATACCATGGCCTCCGAGATCTGCGCGCGCCGCCAAGCTTCGCGACATTTCCGCTAGGGGAAGGGCGTATAAGCTGTCGCATCGTGCAAACGGCTGGTCGACTGATTTCACGTCACTGCTGGGTTGGATTTCGGTTTCGGTTTGGCACTTTTTTTCCTCGTTAAGAATTATTTTCTCATTAGCTAAGCATTGGGGTCATTAGCTAAGCACTGGGGTCTTTAAGGTAATAAAATGAAAAATGAAATGAAATTTCTACTGCAGGGAGTGTGACAGGAGCCCCTCAGGAAGGTAGAATCGTCATTACTTGGACATGGTCCAAAAATTACTGGAGTTGTCCCTTAATGCTGCCACGTTAATATGGCACCTCTACCACTTGCTGATAGTGCGGCGCGAAGTGCACGCTGTTGGGATACAGTATACTAGAGTAGTATGCTGTAGCCCAACAGTGCAGTATTGTGCTAGTGCATTGTAGTTGTGTCCGCACGAGCTCGTGCCCTCACCGGAGGGCAGCCGCCGGAAACGACGCCTCCTGATTGGTTCGGTGATGTGGCCGCGCGTAGAACGTCACAATGAGTGAGGTCACATACCGGCTGTTTAATGAGTTGGCGGGCGTTATATGGTAAGTGATAGGGTTTAGTGAGGTTAGGAGGACAAGTGAAGCCTTTACCGCGCGGAAAAAATGATTTGATGAGACTTTCGAAAACGCTTACCTGAGAAGTCTATTTTTAGGTGGATCCGCATCAGGCACACGAAAAAGAAAGAAAGAAAAAAGAAAAAGACACCTCCGAAAAGGCATAACAGCGCAATCTTCGCTACTCTAACCATTTTTGCCAGGGACACTCGAATTATGTTTTGCCCGTGAACATTTTTTTGCGCCAAGGTACACATTTTTGGAAATCGCACAAATATTTGTATTGGTCTGCAAGAGACATGGTTCGTTAATGAAAAATTATGAACGTTGGAAGTTTTTGTCGTTTTCGAGGGTATGTAACGGGTAGTAAAACACGAAAATGTCAAAATTCTTACAAGAGTACGTCTAAACCAAACCTTCACATAGGCTCAGACGAAGTTTTGTGGTCCAAGATATGAAAGTATATCCTAAATCAATTTTTCTACTACCCATAACTTAATAAAAACGTACTAAATTTGACAGCGCGCCAGGGCATTAATTTTTTTTTTTTGTGCTCCGAAATATTCGACCGTGATGCTCCGTGCAGTACGGCGAAGAGCTCCAAATTTTATCAGGAAAATCTGCGGTGGGCGAGCACCACCTCTGGGACACTTGACATGGAATGAGCCAAAGAGAAAAAAAAACACTCCGTTTAATGTAGCGATGTGACACAGCTCAACCAATCTTACCTGGTACAAATGCATGACGTTCTGTATTGTTGTCCCGACGGGGTAGTGGCCCACGTACACTGGCATTCGTGTCTGAAGAGATGCAAAGTATATATAAATGCCAGAAAACAACGAGCCTTCAAGCGTGTCTGGGCCTGGTTTTTAGACCTAGCTAGCTTAAAGGAAACAATCGCGTCTTATCCCATTAGGCACAAACCACCATATGAAATTCCCTTCTTTCGCACACATTATGGTACAGAGTTAAACACACAATGCGACTCACATTAAACACATACTGTGCACGAGACATAGATATATTAACACTAGCGAAACAAGAAATACTCAATCTCTGCGTGGCCTAAAAAAAGGTTTACACCTTAAATCAATTTTATGCATTTAATTATACTATGTTTTATTATTACTAATGGCATAATTGATAAAATGGTGTACTAGAACTTATCAGTAAATGCATGTCGCGATGGAGTTTCATCACTCTTCGTATTTATTGTTTGTATTGTTTGTATTTATACCTTTATTTCATATTGTGTTACGCAGACGTTCTGTGAGGCCGTTGTAGTGTAAATGGAAGATGAACACATTATTCGGTATTTCAATTTTTTGCTTATGTATTGTGCTGTATGTTGCCTATGTACGGGTGGCAGGAGCTCTGTCAAGCTGCAACGAAGCAGCTTTTTCTCTTGCCGCCTTTTATCGTGGAAACGAAGGACGAAAATAAAAACATGATTGATTGATTGATTGATTGATTGATTGATTGATTGATAACTGCAGAACGCTGTCATGGTAGAGTAGCACAGCTGACGGTTTATGATCAGGGCCACACACACATACACACACACAGAGAGAGAGACAGACAGACAGACAGACAGAGAAAAGAAATAAATGTAAGTAGTTTACAATATGGATACGATTGGTTCTTGCCACGTACCTCGGTCGTGTGTGTTCTGTGCTTACCTCGTTCAGCTGGTACGGGCTGCTGAAGAGCGTTAGCGTAATTGATAAAGAGCATGCTTCCCCCGTGAAGGTGACGCACACTTTCGCGAGAAACTCCGAGAGGCCCTTGTCTGTTTCCAGGTAGCCTGCTCTGGAGAACGGGTAGATCATTCGCTGCGAGAAATCAAGACATGACACGGATATAGGGGGTTCATGATGTGAAACGGCGCTAAAACGGGAAGAGCGTAAGTGAAGACAGTATGACACGAGCGCTGACTCCCAACAATGAAATTTTGCTGCGACAGCAGAAAAATGCATAGGGAGAAAACACGCGACATATACATAATATGGGGAGGAGGAGGAGGATGAGGAAGGAAAGGAAAGAGGCACGGAGGTTAACCATGCGGAAGGTTAAGAATGAGCTCCCCGCACCTCCACCAACTGAAACAGGGCGTTTTGGCGAGGCTCTTGCTTGTGAAGATTGAGCGAAAACAGTCGCGACTAAAGCCTTGGCAATCGCGGAGCCAGCACGCGCGTCGAGCTGCCCAAACGTCGTCTTCCTCCGCGAGTGGTGCGCCCTGTCTCTCTGAGTATGGCGTCGATATTCTTCACTGCAGAGCTGTTAGTCCTGGAGGTAAGTAATTCTCTTGGGAAGCAACTGAATGGTCGGTGAAGTGATACATGAAAGCACGAGCTTGGCAATGTTGAAGGCCTCAAGTTGCTGCTTCAAGTCGTTAGCGTGCTCATGCATCGGTACCAACAAGCCCAGATCACAGCCATTTTTAAGATACGGGTTGTTCTGTTCTCTCCTTGGGCGCTATTTTTTCAAGGTGATATTAAGGGAGAAGTCAGTTTTTTTCTTTATTGTTGTTGTTGTTGAAGGTCTTCAAAATTCGGTTTTTTTTTGGGGGGGGGGGTTATATTTACAACTTCGGTATTTACAAATGAAGGCCGCAGTGGATCCACAGTGCGCAAACTGTGAAACAAACCTTACGTCTCTACAGCTTACTTAAGCCTACAAGATGCAATGTTGTCTTGTTCGTCGGGTAGCTATACCTGTATGGCACGTCTGTACCGCATTACTTTGTTGTACGAAATAAATATTGATTGATTGATTGATTGATTGATTGATTGATTGATTGATTGATTGATTGATTGATTGACTGAAACCCCAAGCAGCAGAATGAACGAGGAAGACATGAGGTTTCCGAATTCGCGGAGAAATCGGGTTTAAGCCGGCTTTCCCGAAAGACGATCTGGCTGTCTAGGAATAGGGCACAATCAGATTTTACGCAATAATGAAGAACACTATCCAATATATTTAGGTTATTAGCTATCTAGATACCGGGACTTAACAACGTTGACTGCCATTGTCAGTAGTAGTAACCCACTAGGTTTGATAATTGCCCGTGATAGCATCGGAAAACTCACGGCAATGAGTGGTGTGAATGGCACCATAAGCGACATCGGAGGCCCTATGTGGGAGGCGTTGGCCACGGGACCGTAAGCCACCACCAGGTCGACCTGTAATTGCAGTAAATAAATAAATAAATAAATAAATAAACAGAGAATTAAAAGGAATGACCTATCTGTGTCGACACATGATCATCGTTCGACACAGGTGTAAGTGAATACGGTGTTGGCTTGTCATCCCCATATGTGCTCCGACTACTGCTACTCTATTTAGCAGCCTGTGAGCTTGCGCGTTCATTATCGAACAATGTGCATGATTCTGCTTGACTACAAGCCCGCGCACGCGCGCGCTGTCTGGTGTCACGCGAAGAGAACAGAAACACCTTAAACATGCTTGCGCAGGATCCTCCTTAAGGGCGGTGAGGCTAAGGGTCGCTGCAGAGGCTCCTCCTCCTTTCGAACCCCTCACACTGAGACCATTTCGGTCAAAACGAAGTGCAAGGTTAAAGGTTTCGGACAGGTTTCGGGACTTACCCCTCACTCAGGTGATTAGGGACTACCCAGGACCACTGCCGCGGGTTTCTGGTAATAGCTGCATCGGCAGCGGTCAAGAGCTGTTTGTCTCGTTACTGCGTTCTGGTTACGATGAGCTCTACAAGAAAGTTACCGACGTCATTTCCGTCACGGAAATGACTTCAGTTGGAGGACGCGCCAATCTTAGAGCGCTCGCTCGAGATGTGTCTTGTGTTCCCTTCCGCAGCTGTCATTTTTGGTATCTTAATTCACCTCCGGTTCCGCTTGCGGTTAGAGCTAAGGAGGGTCTCTGGGGAATTTCGACCGAAACCATTTTCACCCGCACTGACATGTTTAATTATAGTCACAGTCGCATGGCTAGCGCCTCCCTCTAGCAAGGCCGTTCTTGCTATATAGTTATTAACCGGTCATGTTTATACGAATGCGTATGATTCACGTGTACCTGCGTCATTCTCGGGGCCTAAGCAGAGCGTGCAGCAGTGGCTCATAGCCAGAATAAAATGTGACTATAGTGAATCAAGTCAGAATTAAGGCGACCTATTGGTGGAATAAGTGGATTAAAGGGGAATTCATTCTGATGAAGTCTTAATTAAGCGAATCAAATGCCACCTAAATGTGATTGAAAAGTGCCCTAAGTGAACACAGAGGCGTAATGCATTTGGCTGTGTTCCTGTCAATATCTAGTGGATTGCTCAATCGTTCAAGGTTACGTCGCATTTGTCAATCGGGTCACGTAATGCCAGACCTTCGCTGACCATATCCATCTTCACTAAGTAGAATGGCTCAGAATTTTACATGCGAAGCAGCTTATGATCGGGGCTATGTCACTCCCTCCCTCCATCCATCCATCCGCCGTGTGGCGTCCACACCTGCAATGCGCATGCGCATCGTCCTCCCCCTCCTTTCCTTGTCTCATCTCCTCTCCTCTCGGCATTCCTCTTCTCCGAACAGCTCGCGTTCACTATGGAAACGCTCTTTTTCGATGAACGCTTTACCAGCTCGCAAGGAACGAGAACGCGCCCTCGCCCGCGAGAGACAACGCTGACGCAGGCAGCGTCTGCTAGCGTCAAAGCAATGCAAACGCGGTGTGCACCCCCCGTGTTGCTTCACATCGCCTCGTGGTCCCCTTTAGCGGGAGATGGTATAATTTTGGGGGGTAGTACCTCGTATATCGATACGTGAGCCTCTTAAAAGTGAATGGTCTCGCTACACTCTTGGGTGCGCACTTCGCGTGGGTTCTCACCTTGTCATTGTACTCTGGTCGCGTAGACAGTAGAACCAGCGTGGCGGTGACGCCCTGTGACAAGCCGACAAGCGTCAGCCTCTTGGCGCCGGTGGCGTTGAGCACGTGATCGATCACGGCGGCGACGTCATAGCGGCCCATTTCATCGAAACTGCAAACCAAATTGATTTGATTGATTTCTCGGGTTTTACGTCCTAAAACTACGATTTGACTATGAGAGACGCCGTAGTGTAGGGCGTCGGAAACTTTGACCACCTGGGCTTCTTTAACGTGCTCCGAGATCTGGAGCGTAAAACTCCGAAAATCATCGTCAATCAGTTGTTTTTAAATTATTATTGCATAAACTTACTAACCAATGTTACCAGTGTCCCTACACATACAGAAGGGGTGATAACGAAGATAGAAAAATACTGTTTCAAGCAATGAGGCCGGGTGGTGGAAAAAAATTTTTCGATTACGGTAACAAATGCAGATTTTTAGCCTACGTTGTGAAGCACGCCTTTTTATGGCTATGGGTGCAATATGGAGTATGTAATTCTTTTCAAAAATGTGTTACAACTAAAGATTTTATTGTAGTGCCGCTTCACGCGAAAACGCCTAACTCAAATTTAACTTGTCAAAACAAACTCATTTTTTTGTAAGCATTAAGAAAGCTTTGTCGCGTAGAATGAACCAATATGAAAAAAAAATTAAATGAACATCTTAGACACAGCGACTGAATTATCGGAAATAAACATCAGTCATTGGGTGTGCCTTCATTTAAAGGGCTGTCAGTATTAAATCTACTGAAACGATTTTGCTGGTGGAGGTTCATGGCACACCCAATATATCGGGAAACAACTCTGCCACGAGTGAAAAATCTTTAATGGAAACAAAGTGATGCATGTTTTCATACGAAAAAAATATCCAGAAATACAAGTTCTGAGAGAATCAACAAAAAAAAAAGATTTCAAACAAGTGCAGCCTTGAGAGAAAGTCATTAGGGCTGCAAGATTACTCCATATTTGTAACTACATCCTATTCGGCTCGTGTGATACCTGGAATCTTTTTTTTTTTCAGCTATAGCTTTGCAACACCTGCGGTATGACGAAATTACCGAGTGACGCGCTCCAACTTCTTTCCAACAGCTGCCGCAAAACTCGCCCTTTGTGCCGTTGTTAGCGCGCCGAGCTTCCCCACTGCGGCTACGAGTAACAAAAAGTAACTGAATGCGAATGAACACAACCGTTCTCTCTCTCTCTGTTCTCTCTCTCTATATATATATTATATATATATATATATATAACAGAATTGACGATGCGCCTCTTAGAGAACGACGGTTTAGAAAGCATAGGGGAAGTTATTATAATTCGTAATTATGATTAGAGTAATTTTGGGGTAAGTAGAAAGGAATTAAAGTGGACGAAAAGACAAACCTGCCTTCGGTGGGAACGGAACCCACGATCTTCGGATGTCGCGTCCGATGCTCTTCCGCTGAGCTACGAAGGCGGTCGTCCCTCCGTCCACTTTTTGGGCATTTATGTATATGGAATACTGGGAGTGTTAGGCAGCGCCACTCGCCACTCGTATATATATATATATATATATATATATATATATATATATATATATATATATATATATATATACGTTCGACGTGAGGCCTCCTGGCAGTAAGAGTGTGCTACACTCGCTGCCATGGCTACGAGTGGCGGTGCCTAACACTCCCAGTGTTGTATATATATATATATATATATATATATATATATATATATATATATATATATATATCCAGTAAATGTTTTTACGGATCCAGACGAATATGAGCAGTGAAGGAACGTACTAACGTGCAAGAAGTTTATTGCTTTCTATCGTTTCGGCCGGTGGTCCGGCTTTCGTCAGGGAATATGGAAGTATGGGCTCGGCACTATGGCTTCGGTATGACAGTATGGCAGTATGGCTTCGGCAGTATGACTATACCTGTATGGCTCGTACGAGACACACGATGTCTTACCTGAACTTCCAGTATTCGGGGTCGTCCATGGACAGCGTGGTGTGGTTCGCATACCTCGCAATGTCTCTCGTGTTCATCAACCAGACATCGAAGCCAGCGTCGGCGAACAGGAAGCCTGCAACGTGGCATTCGCGCCTTAAATAATCTACTTTTGTTAAAACAAAGATAGGCCATTAAAATTTGCATGGAGCGCGGCGCCGAGAAGTAAACAAAGCTCAATTCCGAATTATTTCCGCGGTGCCTAGCGATGTAATTCTTGGTGAGCTCAATCGGCAGAGCGAGCGCCTCCAACAGGCACTGGTCGCGAGTTTGAACCCGCGGCCAGGGCCAATTTTTCGTCAACTAAGAAGCTTTTGTTTCTGAGAAAGGCATATGGATGGTCCTTGCAGGTTTGTGCTGCAGACGGGTGGACGATATTTGTCCCTGTTACTATCATGCCTGTGCATCGCAGCGTTAAACATCGTTATATTCATATGCGCTTTTGCTCTTGCACCGTGGTTAGAACACTGCAGCCCCCCTCCCCGTTTTCCAGAGAGGCTAAGTGCCTACCCAGGCTCTGACGTGGGTAGTTGAAGAACCACATGTCCGAAGCACTCATAAACACTGGAAGAAGCAGCACGGGGTGACGAAGGGTCCCGTTCTGTTCGTTAGGTGATGTCGCGTTGTCCTGGCGTCCCCAAGGCACCCTCTCGACTTCGAGGACATAGCCGTCTTCCGTGGTCACGTGGCTGATTTGGCACGGATAGTCGAAGTGTCTGATGAGCTCGCACTGCGGATAGGTGGTGTTGTGGAGAAAAAGAAAAAGTAAAGGCATTTATGCGCCTAAGTCGGAGTGAAATTCCCTATCGGTATTACGTAGCAGTGGGCTGGGGGACAAGGCTGTGGGTAGTGGTTAGAGGACAAGTGCGGCAACCCGTTTGCTTTCTGCGTAACCCGAGAATTTCTTGCTTTCATTTAATTTCTTTCTTTCTTTCGCGCAATCACAATTACGCAGCAGTGTAGGTAGGGGATCAAGGACAATAGCTTTCACCTCCTGCGTGACATACGTCACGGCTCATCCGCCACCTTAAACAGCTCACCTGTTGAAAGAATACGTGCGTACATGCGCAGCAGTTTCTGCTGTTGACCGAAAGAAGAGAAATTAATCGCAGGGCTGGTTTTCGTTACACAGCCGTACGTAGAAGGTGTAAGGGGTGTCCCAGTTAACTTACACCAAAAAGATGTCAGGGGTGTCCCAGTTGACTTAGACTAAGATTAAAAAAGAAAAAGAAACCCCGAAAGACATACCAAAATCGTACGAACTGCATATTATCAGTGGTGATATACTTACAGTATATTTTCACTCGGCACTAACTGCTTAATTCTCTCTAATTTATTGAACTTTTTCTTCATCGTCAACCTCATTAGCCTGCCTACGCCAACTGCAGAACGAAGGGCTCTCCCGTCGATCATCTAATTATCCCTGTCCTGTGCCCAAAAGCGACCACTTTATCCTCGCAAACTCCTTGGTATCATCCGACCGCCCAGCTTTCTGCCACCCCCAGTCGGTTACCCTTAATGACCAACGGTCCTCTTGCTTTCCCTTTACACGCTGTTCCCAGGCCCTTTTCTTTTTCTTTATTTCCGCTAACATGTCATTAATGCCCCGCCACGGTGGTCTAGTGGTTGTGGCACTCGGCTGCTCATCCGAAGGTCGCGGGATCGAATTCCGGCCGCGGCGGCTGCATTTCGATGGAGGCGAAATGTTGAGGCCCATGTGCTGTGCGATGTCAGCGCACGTTAAAGAAACCCAGGTGGTCGAAATTTCCGGAAACCTTCACTACGGCGTCTCTCATAATCGGAGCTGGTTTTGGGACGTCAAACCCCACAAATCAATCAATCAACCATTAACACACGTTTGTTTTCTGACCCGCTCAGCTCTCTCCTCGTTCCTGAATGTTACCTACTTCGCTATTGCTTAAGTTGCTCACATGTCAATCGTAAAGTTGCAGAGCCCCTAAAAAAACTCGGCATCGGACATTTACTTCGGGCCGAAACGTACCTGCTTTTCTTTTCTCTCTCGAACGACCTGCAGAGTATAAAAGCCCACGACACATGCAAAACGTGAAACGGAAGCTCGCCACTGTCCAAACGCTTCCCTGTAAGCTTTCATGGACGCATAGCTACGTTCGTTTGTAGCCACATCGTACTTAAAAGATAATCAGAGTTGTACTACGCCCCTCTTGTCACTGGAATCTCCACCACCTTTCTCACTTGCACGCGTTCCCGTTCTTGCCTGATTCTTTCAAATGCTCTTTTGATATCTGCACTATTTGCATGCATTCGCTTACCGATGAGTAATGATTTTTGTAAACCTTCATATCTTTTTCTAGTGGTTTCTTTCTGTAGCAAGCTACAGAAATAAGATATTCCGCTCTGATAACTTAAAACATAGTCAGCTGCAGAGGTCTAAGGACGGCCCCAGCATGTCTGCATCCCCATCACTGTACAGGGTGACGAAATTGGCTAAAAGAAGAGAGTGCCGGAGAAGTTCGTCGAGAATACTTTGATATTATCAACGTGATAGTATCGTACCGAGAGGATGGTCATTGAGGAAAGAGCGCTGTACAAATCTACTGATTTAGGAGTAGAGTTCAGTGGAAACTCTCTTACGGGAGTCATCGCAGCCTGCAGGGACAGTTCGTCTTCGGCGGTGCAGCCGATCCAAGCCGAAGCCAAGACGAAGAACGTGGCCAGAACGGAGGCAACCATGTTTTTTTTTATCACTGGTGATCCAAAACGCCCGCAACGAGGCATATATATACGTACCCTCGATCTTTTGTGGCGACACCATGGTGGTCGTGACGCAAGGTCACGTGCGCACTCTTTACTCTTCTGTATAGAGTGACATCTCGCAACTGTTCGGTTACGAATTTCTTCGGAAATACAGGGGACCGCTTCTCCTGCACCCAACGCGTATATGTCGTTATCGGGAAAACAGCTGCTTCATGTCCGTACCCATCATCTTGCCCACAAGTTCTGGGAATGTATGCACCAAACTGTTGGATGGCGTAACTTACGGTACGCTTATGACGCCACACTGTGATAATCGCTACATCTCGCAACGGAAACAGGCGGCAAATGTAGCGCGAAAAATTAGCGCGTTTCAGCTTTCGAAAGCCGCGTGACTCGCTTTGCAGTCTGTTACTTGGAAGATGTGCTCGTTCCTCGCTGGAATTTTTCAACGGAAACGTGGCTGCATGTTTCGGATCAGCGAGGCTGAGTGATTTGAGGCAGTGGCAAAGATTCCCGACGTCGTGCATAACCGCAGTCGATTTCAGCTTTATTCGCTACTAGCGACGCGCCGGTGTGTCAGTGAATTATGTCGCTGTGTCAGCAGTGAACCTCATCCGGCGACACACGGCCATAGAGGAGAGGCCTCTCGTCAATCGAAAGAAAAAAGAGGGGGGTTGAGACGAAATTAATGGCCAGGAAAAATGATGATTTCCCGTGGTTTAACGTCCCAAAACCACGATATGATTACAACAGACGCCGTAGTGGAAGGCACCGCAAATTTCGACCACCTGGAGTTCTTTAACGTGCACTGACGTCGCACAGTAGACGGGCCTCAGCATGTGCCTTCATCGAAACGCAGCCCCCGTGGACGGGATTCGATCTCGCGACCTTCGGATTAGCATCCGAGTACCGTGTATGACCACCGTTCCCACTAGATAGATAGATAGATAGATAGATAGATAGATAGATAGATAGATAGATAGATAGATAGATAGATAGATAGATAGATAGATAGATAGATAGATAGATAGATAGATAGATAGATGTCATTTCTTTGCAGAAGCGTTCGTTGTACAGGCGTTCTACTGTACCAGGTGATATCTTTGCATACCTCAGTAAAATTCGAACCGATGTTGAATATCCAAAGCAAACGCGTTGAGTACTTTAAAGTTCAGCAATTTGGCAGTAAAAATTGAACACCTAGTTTTATAAAGGAAGTTTCCATAAAAACCACAATGCCCGCGATAAGATTTCAGGCCAGACTCACAAAGCCGCAATTCAAGCCATTCCGGCGCTGTCGTATGTAGTACATACGTGGCATCCATGTTGCATGTGGTGCTGCATTGTTTTGATGGTGGCGCAGCAGCGTTTGTCGCTTGCTAGAGAGTGTCGTGCATGCCGGCTACTACAAAAGCCAATTGAAGCTAACACATGTGCAGCAGTGTCTGTGTGCCTTAAGTCGTTGGGGATGGGCCCGTCATATCATCCGCGCTGTAAAAAAATTCCACTGACCTGAACTATGCGCTCAGTTCGGTGTGCTGAAGTCCAACCAACCGCTACGTTAAAGAAATAAAAGAACTTCCAGCCCTCACCCTTTCGACAAAGCGAGAGAAGGCAAAGCTTTGGGTGTGCCTGTTTTATTATTTTCGTTCCTTAATTATTTCCTTCTTTCTTTACTGCTAAGTGGTATAAAATTCACCGTACTCGTATGGTTTCGATATGTTTATATCTCGAATATAAGCCTGGGTGTGCACTCTACTGGTTAAGACACTTGCGTTCGCAGGGTGGGGGCCGATGTGACAACCCCTGGGGCCCATAAATCATTTCTACTCCAATGCGCACTCTATAACGTGGGGGCTACTTTTTTCCTTCCGTTGGCGGAAGAAACTAGTGCATAAATTTCTACGCCATTGCTTTCTTCCGTATTAGTTTCTTCCTCCGTTCCATAGAGGGCGCCAGGGGTTCCACGTTGTTAAGGTCCGTTGTCACCGCCCCGTTACAAAGGGGATGCTCATAGCATCCATCCATCCATCCATCTGGATTTGGCGTGACGACCACAGCATACGCCGGCGTAATCGCTCAAAGGGCAACTCCGGCGATTTTTCATTGTCGACTGATCTGAATCAAATTTTCATATATGCTCTCCTCGATGCTGCAATAATTTATGCGAAACCAGGCGGTTACAAGTCATTTAGCTTTCCTGCAAATCAATTTTAAAATTTTTTAGCGGATTCTTACGCAAGCCACCCTGTGTTTTTGACGTCATTACCTGCAACCCGAGCACGCGGGTCGTCTAAAGCAAAACGGCGATATTTCAGCGCTCAAATCGTCGCTGTCTGGTTCAGAAGATCTCAATACATCTTCGGGTGACATCGCTACTTTCATTTTTCTGGCACCAGCTTCATATTTCTGGTGGCGGGGAGGCTGTGACGTCATCCCATACGCTGCACGAAGCGTCTTCCCGCTTCGGTTTCGGTTTGAATACATCGTTCATTGGGTTATTTAAAAGTATCGGTGAGTTTCTGAGCAAATTGAACGACCCTGGCTGCTTCAGGGCTATCAGTACACTTGGAAAACGGCGATATCAGAATATAGTGGAAAAACCGCCAGAGCTGCCCTTTAAATAATCAATACAACATTCAATGCGCAGTTTTTTTACTTTTGCTGAAAAGGATCAACGTTTTTTTCGTTGTGCGTTTGCTGAGGGAATCCAATGATGTCTGAAGTACACTTGAAAATCCATTCATTCATTCGTCAACTGTTCTTCAGCAGCAACCGGACTTTCATTTTTTAGGGGCGAAGCTCCTCTTAGTCTAACCTTGTCCTGCGTCAGGCGTCAGGCGTAACCGGCGTGCCGGGAGGCACGCGCTCGCCCTCGGCGCGTGCCTCCCGGCGCGTGCCTCTCTCTCTCTCACTCTTCCATCTGCTGTCTTGTGAGAGAGAGAGGGAGCGAAAGGCGCGCGTTGACTATGGAAACGCTCTTTCTTAGATGAACGCTCTACCAGCTCGCAAAGAAGGAGAACGCGCCCTCACCCGCGAGAGACAACGTTGGTCTTAAACGTTGGCGCAGGCAGCGTCTCCTAGCGAGTTTCTTGATTGAGAAATACCGACTGCTCGCGTTGGAGAACCGTTCACCGGCCACCCATATATATATATATATATATATATATATATATATATATAACGAAAGGGAAGGGGTCAAGGGCTCGTTCTTTATTTGTTAGAAACAACTTAATGAGCAAACAGACAGTGAAGCCTAGGAAAACATAGGGGAAGTTACTTGTGGTATTGTAATTGTGGAGAAAGTAGAAAGGAATTAAAGTGGACGAAAAGACAAACCTGCCCTCGGTGGGACCCGAACCCACGACCTTCGGATGTCGCGTCCGGTGCTCTACCAACTGAGCTACAAGGGCGGTCGTCGCCCCGTCCACTTTATTGTGTATTTATGTAGGTATTATCCTGGGAGTGTTAGGCAGCGCCACTCGAGGCCAAGGCGGCGTGTGTAGAACACACTTTCTTGCCAGGAGGCGTCACGTAGAACGTGAACTTAGCTGAGATGGCTGCTGCCCAATAAGCCCTCGCATGCTACCTAAGGCACCAAGTCTGCCGCAACGAGGCCCACGCTATGAAATAACGAAAGGGAAGGGGTCAAGGGCTCGTTCTTTATTTGTTAGAAACAACTTAATGAGCAGACAGACAGTGAAGCCTAGGAAAACATAGGGGAAGTTACTTGTGGTATTGTAATTGTGGAGAAAGTAGAAAGGAATTAAAGTGGACGAAAAGAAACCTGCCCTCGGTGGGACCCGAACCCACGACCTTCGGATGTCGCGTCCGATGCTCTACCAACTGAGCTACGAGGGCGGTCGTCGCCCCGTCCACCTTATTGTGTATTTATGTAGGTATTATCCTGGGAGTGTTAGGCAGCGCCACTCGAGGCCAAGGCGGCGTGTGTAGAACACACTTTCTTGCCAGGAGGCGTCACGTAGAACGTGAACTTAGCTGAGATGGCTGCTGCCCAATAAGCCCTCGCATGCTACCTAAGGCACCAAGTCTGCCGCAACGAGGCCCACGCTATGAAATAACGAAAGGGAAGGGGTCAAGGGCTCGTTCTTTATTTGTTAGAAACAACTTAATGAGCAAACAGACAGTGAAGCCTAGGAAAACATAGGGGAAGTTACTTGTGGTATTGTAATTGTGGAGAAAGTAGAAAGGAATTAAAGTGGACGAAAAGACAAACCTGCCCTCGGTGGGACCCGAACCCACGACCTTCGGATGTCGCGTCCGATGCTCTACCAACTGAGCTACAAGGGCGGTCGTCGCCCCGTCCACTTTATTGTGTATTTATGTAGGTATTATCCTGGGAGTGTTAGGCAGCGCCACTCGAGGCCAAGGCGGCGTGTGTAGAACACACTTTCTTGCCAGGAGGCGTCACGTAGAACGTGAACTTAGCTGAGATGGCTGCTGCCCAATAAGCCCTCGCATGCTACCTAAGGCACCAAGTCTGCCGCAACGAGGCCCACGCTATGAAATAACGAAAGGGAAGGGGTCAAGGGCTCGTTCTTTATTTGTTAGAAACAACTTAATGAGCAAACAGACAGTGAAGCCTAGGAAAACATAGGGGAAGTTACTTGTGGTATTGTAATTGTGGAGAAAGTAGAAAGGAATTAAAGTGGACGAAAAGACAAACCTGCCCTCGGTGGGACCCGAACCCACGACCTTCGGATGTCGCGATCCAGTGCCTATATATATATATATATATATATATATATATATATATATATATATATATATATATATATATATAGGCACTGGATCTTGACTTGCAATGAAGTGCCGGTGGGAGATTTCACTTGTGCGTAGTTGAACCATAAGGATTCGTAGCGTGCACGTTAACTAAATTAATCCGGAACTCGGCACGATCTACGATGAACCTCCCGAGCTTCGCCCACTCATCATCATTCACTCCGTGGATATGCTGTAATTTTTTTTCCGTTCTTTTGTGAGAGTGTACAAATAAACAGGCTCCCTCATGTCCGACTGTGGTCGGTGTAGGTTTTGATGACATCGATGGCGACGTCGTGGAGGAACTCTTTGGCTCTGTAACCGATCGAGAAGTCGACATGGCGGAAGGTCTTCTGCGGAACCACTCTATGCAGCAGAACACTGGGTCCTAGTCTGGCAACAAGGTCTTCGACGTCACGTGGGTCGGCGACTACGTCTCCCTCTGACGAGAATACAGCCCATGGAGTTGTGATACGTTCCAGCGGGTAGGCCGGAGGCCTTGCCTGTGCATTGCACGTGAAAAAAGGAAACAAGAGTAAACGCATTATGCATAATCGTAGGCACGTAATCATAAACATGGCTTATTCTGATCCCTTGTCTTCATTATCGCTCCTGTGACACTAAGCCGCGTTAAGAGGATGAAAACGGTAATCGCTGTGAAAGACTCATAAGGCTTATGTGTAGGTACTGGGCTAATTTGTTCGTGAAGCAGAAGTGTACAGATGAAAGGATGGCAAAATGCGATTTAGAACAGGGAATGTCGCAGGAGCCAACGTGTCGACAAATGGACTTGTCTTCGTCAGGCAGTCGCCGCCCTGACGAAGACAAGTCCACTTGTCGATAACGTTGACTCCTGCGACATTCCCTGTTCTAAATCGTATTTTTGCGATATTTTCATCGATTCAAGCATCCATCTTCCCCTGAGCTTCTCTTCTAGGTTGGATAAGTGTACAGGAAAGATAAGGAAAACAAGCGGTAAGGATCAGGTAGGATTATAAATACGGGCCGCAGTTTGGTTTTGCGCATGCTGTCTGACTTCGACGTAACTGTGCCCGGGGTGCTATCCTGGACACGGTCAAATTCCGCCATCTTGTCAAATTTTATAATGGCGGCATTTTTTAGCCAATTAGCGGGCCCGTAGCTGCCCTCTGAGCCAATCAGAGCTCCCAAGATGCCGGAATTTGGCAATCCTGACACCGCGTCCTGAGGCCGCCCTGAGCATGCCTTGCAAGTGTGATACAGATGCGGAGCCCTTCCCTGAAATTATAGACAGCAGTGAGTGGTGCGTGTCTTCTCGCCATGCATGTGTCGTCTTTCTTTTATTTGCCGTAATTTACCTATTCAGTATTTCGAATTAAGCGTACTACGTCACAGATATACAGTCAACAGCACAAGTTTACAGGATCCAAAACATCGTGAAGACCTACGTAACCGCTAAGCCTAGCAACTTAGCCTCGCACTAAACGTTATACAGCCTGTACATCGCAAGAACATCTACCCACTGAAACTTTCAATTCGAGGTTATGTTTAGAGGCTAAGCGGTATTATAGGCTTTTGCGAAGTTTTGGATCCCACAAACTTGTGCTGTGGACTGTACTTCTATACAGGAGCGGCTTCTGCAGAAATGAAACTGGTTGTAGCCCCACGGGAGCACATAGGCGGTATCCCCTGCGACCGCATCTGCAGTGTGTTCAACCAGTGTTATGGCAGTAAAGCAATGAACGGCGTCATTCTGTTACAAAAGTAATGCGCAATAATCTCTTTACGCCCGGACAGATGCTATTTTAAACATAACGCACGTCTCCTCAAGAGAAGAGAAGCACCTTAGCACGCGCTACAAATTTCTGAAGCAAAATTACCTGGCCGTAGCGCTTGCGGTTCTCCTTGGAGCCATGATTGTACATTACAAAGTCTCTGGCTTTGTACATCTACGAATGAAGCAAAAAGCGACGCCTAGTCACGCGTCAAGCAGATAAGCTGTAGGCCCCTTCCACCATTAAATGCCCCACCACGGTGGTCTAGTGGCTATGGCGCTCGGTTGCTGATCCGAAGGTGGCATTCGAATCCCGGCCGCGGAGGCTGCATTTCGATGGAAGTGAAATGTTCAGGCACCCAGAGCCTTCCAATACGTCGCCTCTCACAGTCGTGTCGTGGTTTTGTGACGTAAAACCCCAGAAATCCACCAGTCCACCACAAGACGACTTCACCTAGACACGCGGAAAATATCTATTTCTGTCTATGGTAGTTGTAGTTGCGCGCACAGTAGGGAGAGTTCTGCTGCCAGATTTTTCGAATCTGTTCATTAATCATCATCATCATAATCATCATCATCATCAGCCTATTCGCGCCCACTGCAGGGAAAAGGACTATCCCATCCCTTACAAAAATGTCATATATGGCGATGTCAGGAATTGGTCATATGCGGCTGTATATGACACGTGCCCGTATGTGGCCGTATTTGCCTAAGCAGTGATAGAAACATATACGGCCATGAAAGACCAACACGAGGAATGCCATGTAGGGCTCCGATGCGTATCGGACAAATACGGCCACGTACAGACACGTGCCACATATAGCCAGATATGCATATATGGAACGTGGCATCATCCTGGGCACTTTTAAAGCGCAGTGGTAACTTACGCCCACTATACACGGTCCTCTGCTGTGTTCACCTCTACCGGAAAGGCAGCTGCCGGGGCCTTGACCGTCGAACTCTGGTTGTGCGGGTCAGCAATCAAGCACCGTGATTAGCTTTAAGGCGCCAAAAGACACAAAGCACAGGACACTATACGCGACAGAGCGCCAGTCTTTTGTCCATGTGTCTCATGTGCTGCGTGTCTTCTGGCGCCTGAAAGCTAATATGAATGTACACAACACGCCCACCAAAAAGTTCTGTTAAAGGTCAACTCCGGCGATTTGTTGGGCCATGTAAAGTTAATGGCGATTCTATGTCCCTGAGGCGCACCGGTATGTTATCGGTGTACTTCTCTCGCTTTGCCATTGATGACGTCAGCACACACTATGGCCAATAATTGCAGGGAGCCAGGTGGACTGTTTGAGGTGATCAGTAAAAATTGAATTGCGAACGACCTGCGCATTTCTTGAGCCTGTAATATCGCACAAACGACAGAAACCTGCCAAGGAACGTATCCCAGCGAATTTCATTGACATTTATTAATTGACGTCGAAAAATCGCCGGAATGGGCCTTTAAACACCATGGCAACCATACCACCGCCTCAGATAAGATCTCGCATATTTTATTTTGTTGTATATACATATTGCCTTGGTGTAATGCTCCGTAACTGCTTCATGTACTGCCCCACAAACGTCATTTTCGTGCTTCAATGCCACATAATGTCGTTTGTCGTTTTGTTGGGTAAGATTAAGTGGATCAATAGCCAACATTTTGCCGTAAGGTTCATCGGCACTCATACGTCGAAAACTGCGTTGATCTCGGGAGTCGTTGCAACTGCGTAAGCATTGCAAACTAGCTAGTTAATGTTTGTAAATTGCGATATCTCTCATCAGTAACTACTGAAGGAAGGTTAATCTAATACAGAATTCTTGTACAGAGATGCGACAGTATTATCGTGTATTCTTTATAAACCACACGGTCGCATTATTGGAAGTGAGCGCGAAAACATTTTGTCAACTGAAAATGCGGGCAAAAAAAGGATCATTAGGGTATACCACACTGCGCATGCGCGTTGTTACATCCAAGATAAAAATTACAAGAGCTCTCTCCTTGATGAGATCAGCAAGGAAAAGAAATGTAAGGCTAGGTCCAGGGCTATGAGTCAGGGCACAATAAAGGTAATGTGATCGCATATAACTGGGTAACCGCAGAGCTAGGCAAGAGTGTCAAGTTCGCTATCACTATAATTCAGCACTATCACTATCAGTATCATGTATCAGTAGGCTGAGGGCAAGTTCGGGTCCACATTTCCCTCCTGCAGAACCCGATTTCTTCCTTTCTTTCTTTCTTTCTTTCTTTCTTTCTTTCTACATTGTCCTTCGCAATATCACTATTATGCAGCAGTGTGGGAGTAATGGATGAAGCGCAAGAGCAAATCCCCTTCCCCTACAGCGTGACATCTCCAGAAAATCAAGACCAAAGTTTCACCTTAGTTCATCTCTGAGCCCGGCGTTAAAAATCCAGTACGCTGCAGCGAAAGACGCATCATTTGCTCGTCGGCGGCCGTCTTTCCGTTTCTTCAACAGAGTGCGTCGCAACACAACTGGCCACGCAAGTCACATTTCTTTAGCGGCCGTGGTCGTATTTTGCCCGAGCAACGCGCCGGCAGGATGCCGCCACGCCGCTATCTCCGCTGAGATCGACGCGCTGAGAATACCGAAGCGCCAAATGCCGGCATGCATTAGCACGTCAATCTTCTTCGCTCTATTGTTCCTAGATGGCGCTACCACTGCTGCGAGCCAAGATTGAAGTGGAAGGGAGGCGATGTTAATTTAAGAGTAATTTTCCTTGCTAAAAACTTTAGCTTTAACTGGACGTCACTTAGACGCAAATTGTAAAGCGATGTAGTGAAGATATAAGGCACGTTTGTTCCGAGTATCACGCATGTGTCGGTGGTAGGATCTTATTTCTAAGAATATGTCGGTCGTGTTATCGGTAGAGCTTCGAGCTCCTATCGTCGCATCCCGGGTAGTTGTGGGTTCGAATCCTAGCGAGTGGTAATTTTCCTTTCAAGTGTGTGTTGATTTTTTGCCATGGTTTTCTTTACCATGACGACGCCGACAGCCCGAGTGCATAAGGAGCCGCACCTAAAACACTCCGTTTTATGTAGCGATGTGACACACATCAGTTAAGCTTACCTGGTGGTAGTGCTTGAAGTTCTGTATCGTTGTCCCGATGGGATAGTGGCCTATGTACACAGGCGTTCGTGTCTGAAGAGATGCAAAAGATATATATTAAATAAAACAGCGTGTCTTTCTTCAAGCGTGCGTATAATTCCACCCTGCAGAATGCTCTCAGGTTGCCAGGGCAACGTAGGAAAGCTGACTGTTTATGGTGAAGCACGAATTCTCTCTCTCTCTCTGCCTGTGTATGTGTGAGAGATAGAGAGAGAGAGAGAGAGAGAGACGATGTATGAAAATTTGAGGATATGACGTCCAGAATTCCATTCCTTTCGTGTGTGTGTGTGTGTGTGTGTGTCAGAGGGGTGTTTTTTTTCTGCATCGACACTCATATAAATTAGGAGATACCGCGATGAAACTGTCGGTTTACTTAAAGCAGTTACCTTCAGATTTGGTAAATTACACAACTGAAACGCCCACGCAATGCATTAGCTTCAAGTCACAAGTGATTCCAATCCTAGTCTTGTTCAAATTGAAATGTGCCACATAAAGCAATGAATTTATGGTATCATTGAAAACATTACATTGCCTCTTATTATATGCGCAGATGTCGCGCCGTTTTTGAAAGCAACAACGCAATAAGAGTTCCCCGTTGTTGCCTATTAATTGTGCCGTTGTTGCGCTACTTTCCTATCAAGCTATGTACCAACTCACTCAGGCGTTCGTTTTACATATGACCGCACAATAAGAAACGAAAAGGAGAAGAGACCATGCCACGGACGAATTGGAGGTTAGTAGAAGTGTGCAGCCAGAAAAGGCCGTGCAGTATACATTGCCTATAGGCTTAACACTTTGTAATACTTGCACTAGAATAAAAATGGAAAAATAAGTTATAATGCATTGTTGCTGTTCCTTTCTCCCCCCCCCCCCACACACACACAAACACACACGCACACACAAAAGAAATAAATATGAGTAGCTTTCGATATGGATGGGAATGGCTGTTTGCAACGTACCTCGTTCAGCTGGTACGGGCTGCTGGAGAGCGTTAGCGTAATCGACAAAGAGCATACGTCTCCCGTGAAAATGACGCACATTTTCGCGAGAAACTCCGAGAGACCCTCAGATGCTTCCAGGTAGCCTGCTCTGGAGACCAATCGCTGCGAGAGGGAGAAAGAAAGAGAGAGAAGAAACTTTATTGCCGAACGTAGCAAGGCTCATAGAGCGCCACTTCGCTGTTTAGATTATTGCTGCGAATCCGCCACTGCAGCAGTAGTTGTATATACACCCGCTATCGTTCCTGCAATAAGGTTGTTCATCGCCAGACCCCGACTCGCACACATCGAAAAGGAAGCGGGCCACATGACTTGTTTTGCTCGTGCTGGCAGTGCGACTTCGTGCCGCTTTTATGTTCAATTCTTTTCGAAAAAGAGTCCCTTGTGAGTTGGCGCTCGTTTGTATCTTTATTAACGCGAAAGCGTTTCTTGGCTAGGTTGGCAATAGCGCGCGCCCGGCTGCCGTCCGCAAAAGCCGTGCCCGGAGAGCACGTGACCTCTCCCACCGGAAGTGACGCCGGCGCCAACACTCGCCGCAGCGGCAGTCGGCTCGCGTTCCGTTCTGCTGCAGCTGCCTGCAGTGGCGTGCAGCCGCGTCGCGGCGTTTCTTCGCTGGGTTGGCCAAAGCGCAGCTTAGCTGCGTGGCGATTTTGTATTGGTGCTTGTCATTGTCAAGAGATTCGTAATTCGCTGTGTTAGATAAATACTGTGGCCGCATCGGGGCACTCACCGCAATCAAAGGTGTGAGTGGGAGTACAAGCGAGAATGGAGGCTCCAGGTGGGATACGTTAGCCACAGGACCGTAAGCCACCACTAGGTCGACCTGTAAATTGCAAGAAAATGGCTAAAACAATATTGGATGGCGCCGAGAGAGAGAAAGAAAGAGAGCAAGGGAAAGGAAAGATAGGGAAGTTAACGAGAGGAGATCTCCGGCTGGAGGGCGTCTAAGCTTCGCGTGATTTTTCAGTGTCCGCGGATCTCAATGAAATTTTCAGTATATTGACCAGGCTAACATCTCCGGTTCATCAATAAAGTGTTCTCTCTCTCTCTCTCTCTCAGTATATTGACGCGAGGGTGATGTGCCCACCACGATTACTTCTTGCCGGCAGCGAGCTACCCACTACGGGTACCCCTCCTACAGTCCGAAGACGAAGAAGAGCGCAGTTGTGCGAGCGTTCTGATCGAGGTGGACGCCATCATTAAAGCAGGACGTGCTACTTTTGCTGAGCCTTGTTGATCACCTTCGTGACAATATGTTCCCATTGTCACTATAATAATATGCGCCAAGCGAGACTGTTGCCAGTGATTCAGTTTTCCTGAAAACGAATTTAAAAACTTTATGGCTGATTCTCATACGGGTCACCCTGTGTTTTTGACGTCATAAATCTCTACGCGGCCTACCCGAGCAGGCGGGCTATCGAGAGCAATACGGTGATACCTAAATACTGAAATATACGGTGATATTGAAATCGGCGCTGTCAAGTTCAAAGCTGGCATATGACTCAATATATCGTCGGATGACACCGCCGCTTTCATTTTTTTCTGGCACATACTCCATACTTGTGATGGCGGGGACACTTGTGACGTCACCGCATACGCTGCAAGAAGCATCTACCCGTTTCGGTTTCGGTTTGAACACATTGTTCGTTCGGTTATTTAATATTATTGGTGGGTTTCTGAGCAAAATCAACCACCCTGTCTGTTACAAGGCAATCAACACTATTGGAAAATATTGATAGCAGAGCATGGTAAAAGGAAGCGCCGTAGTTGCCCGGCGCTTTCTTACAGAGAAGGCAACTTCAGAGCGTTGCAAACGGAAGAGAACCCTACGGGAATGGGGCTAGGCGTCGCTATCGCGTTCAACTCTTAAGGTGAAGCTTAGGGGTGCCACAACTTTTTTCTTTTGCTACACTTTCAGGCACAGTTCGTGTGGTTTCTCACCTTGTCGTTGTACTCCGGTCGCGTGGACAGGAAAACCAGTAAGGTGGGGACGCCCTGTGACAATCCCAGAAGCGTCAGCCTCCTTGCACCAGTGACGTTGAGCACGTGATCGACCACGGCAGCGATGTCATAGCGGCCGATCTCGTCGAAGCTGCACACACCGGATGTGGGGACGACGCGGACACGCTTGCGTCACAGCTCACACATCATGTGTCACGAGGTAAGAAAGAATTCCAGTTGCTATTTAATGGTCAATCCAACGTCGGTGCACCACTCTAACTTAGCGCAGGTCAACTTGTGATTCTCTGCGAAACTTGAAAGTTTTCTCTCCCCCTTTATTGCCCCTCTACCTGAAAGGACTGCTCAAAAGTTTGAGAAAAGTCAGAAATCAGTGATGGTAGGTCGTGGATGTCACCGTAAACTCGGGAGCGAAACGTTATTGCAGAGCAGGCACCAGGAAATCTTCGATTTCGTTTCAAATACAGCCGGGAATGGCTGGCTCCTTTTTCGACGAATGGCGTTGCAAGGGGCGCCGAATACGGGGCTAAACTTTTTCTTTTGTGTGTGTGTTCTTAAAGATACATACATTTTATTTGTCTGTTGAACTCAAAACAAACAAATAAAGCATTAATGAGCATGTTTCAGCGATAATGAAATGACGGATGCTAGTTCTACGTCAAAACACATCGTCAGTGCTCCTTGAGACGTGATTTTTTCTTAAAAATAAGGGCTGGCGATTCCCAGCTGTATTAGAAACTAAACTTCGAAATTTCCTGGTTCGTGCTCCGCAGCCAATGGGCGCCGTTATCTATGTTCATAAACTATTACTGGGTACCTTTAACGGGATATTTTGTATCGCTGACATTATTAGGCACATTAATGTCCGCGCCCTTCGGTCAAATGTGCTTAGACGAATTCGTGTTGTGTAGCCTTATTTCGGAGTGCTATGCGAATCACACCCCTGTGGGACTCGTACGAGACAGGAGATGCCTTACCTGAACTTCCAGTACTCGGGGTCATCCTTGGACAGGGTAGTGTGGTTCGAATACCGCGAAGCCTCTCTTGAGTTCATCGACCACACATCGAAGCCAGCATCGGCGAACAAGAAACCTGTAATGTTTGATTGATTGAATGACTGATTCATTCATTCATTCATTCATTCATTCATTCATTCATTCATTCATTCATTCATTCATTGTTGAAGTAATCGATTTTGTTGAAGCAAAGATGTGCCCTTCTTTGTGAAGACAAACATTGTTAATGTGCTTACCCGTCGTAGTCCATCGATTGATTGATTTATTGATCGATTGAATGCCTTGAGTGATTGAAGGCCTTGTCTATTTGAGAACCACATCTATTTTCGTTACTTATATTTGGTCACATTATGTACAAAAAGTCACATTATGTAGAATAAGTGACTTTTTAAATGCAACGTTATTAATGGGCTTAAGTTTAGTGTTCTTATCACTACACTATGTTATGAACACTAGCCTCCAACCAAAATTTCTGGAGGGGCCCGGGGCCTTAGGGCACCCTCCACTCCCCCCCCTCCCCTGGCTGTGGGCCTGAAATTGTCATTGCCTTGACATGCCCAAAAAATCACCGGAATTGGCCTTTAACGTGTGCCGGTGTCGTTCAATACGCCGGCAACTACGTTTCACCTAATGACGTTTTATTGGTCATTCGTATTGATTTTGTCCTCGCAAGAACATCCTCTCCGCGGCAAGAAATATAGGTCAGCTACCTGATAGCGCTTCCCTGCACTTGCAATACAATTATGTTTATGTGCGAATGAGTTCTGCGGTATCCCGCAAAGTGGAGTCACAATAATATATCATTTATTCTCGTTTCATTTCCTTAATTAGACTTTACTTTAATGTTGTGATCTCTTATACAAATTGTTACTGTGGTTATGCACTTTCTTCCATTAGACCCCCTACTAGCCAATGGCTATGGGTCTAATCGGTGCTGTGAATTGACGTGAACTATGTCGAAATGAACTTCAATAAACTTCAAACTTCAAAGGAAAAATTAGCATCCACCCTTTAGCAGCACAAAGCTACAAGGAAATTGATGCCGATTTCTCAGAAATAAAAGCTTCCTTGTTGAGTAAAAACTCGTCCCGATTCAGGGTTCCAACCCGGGACCAATGTCTCTCCGGGGTGCTCGCTCTGCGAATTGAGCTAACCAGGAGGCTCGCGGAACTCACAGCGCGAGGGCGAATTGGTCGACAACTCAAAGAACGTGGGCAAGAGTACGGCGAATGAGTTCTGCGCCATTCCGCAGGGTGAAGTCACAATTATGAAAGGAAAAATTAGCAGCCATCCTTTTGTAGAAGAAAGCCACATAGAAGTTCATACGGATTTCTCAGAAATTTAAGCTTCTCAGCTCCTAGAAACGAACTCTTCCTGGTCAGCTCAATTGGCAGAGTGGGCGCCTGGGACAGCCGTTGGTCGCGTGTTCGAATCCCCGACCAGGAAGAATTTTTCGCCACCTAAGAAGCTTTCATTTCTGAGAAATCCTTATGGATTTCTTTGTACCTTTGTGCTATACAGACGGGAGGATGCCAATTTTCCTTTTTACTGTTACCTTCGAGGGTTGCAGCGTTAAACATCGTTACGTTCATATGCGCTTTTGCTTTAGGAGACAGCGCCTTCGTTCGGAAACTGCAACCCCGTCGCTCCAGAGAGGCTATTGTACCTACCCGGGCTCTCCCAAGGGTAGTTGATGAACCAGACGTCCGAAGCACTCATGATCACTGGAACAAATAGCACGGGGTGGCGGCGGGCTCCCATTTCGTTCATTCGGAACCGTCGCGTTGTCCCGGTGTCCCCGAGGCACCCTGTCCACTTCGAGGACGTAGCCGTCTTCCGTGGTCACGTGGCTGATTTCGCACGGATAATCGAAGTGTCTAATGAGCTCGCACTGCGACAGATGGTTTTGGGGAGAGTGTGAATGTTTCCGTAGCTGCGTAGCAGTTCAAAGAGGAAACGGCTTATATACGTCACGAGGCTGTTCTTGGCGGGCGGTTTGAGTTCTAACGCGCTGCTGAGTAGTAAAATGCTGTTGTTTTGTGGGGTTTTTACGTCCCAAAACCAGTTCTGAGTATGAGAGACGCCGTAGTGGAGGGCTTTGGAAATTTCGACCACCTGGGGTTCTTTAACGTGCACTGACATCGCACAGCGCACGGGCCTCACCATTTCGCCTCCATCGAAATGCAGCCGCCGCGGCCGGGGTTCGATCCCGCGACTCTCGGATCAGCAGTCGAGTACCTTAGACGCTAGACCACCGTGGCGGGGCGACTAGTAAAATGCGATTTTTTGTTCAAACTAGGCGTTTTCATGGCACGACGTTTCTTGGGCGGTATTCCAAAATTTCACGTCGACTTAACATTTGCCTTTAGGGTCCCTTTAGCTGAAAGAGGAGAAATAAATCGCAAGGCTGGTCTTCTTTAGACACAGCCGTACTTGGGCAACAGCTATAACGCTGTCCCAGCTAACTTGGACCAAGATTAAATAAGAAAAAGCGAAACATATGTCAATGAAAATAGCACGAACTGTCTATTGTCCGTTGTCATATACTTACATCTAGTGTTTTTATCACTAAGCACTAACTGCTTAATCGTCCTTAATCTGTGATCTTTTTTCATCATCACCATCAGCCTGCCTACACCCGATGCAAGGCAAAGGCTCCCAGCATAGTTCACCAATCATACATGTCCTGTGCGAACTGCGACTACAATATCGCCGCAGACTTATTGATCTCATCTGCCCACCTAACTTTCTGCCGCCCCCTACAACGCTTGCCTTCTCTGGGGATCCACTCTGTCACCCTCAATGACCAACGGTCATCTTGCCCTCTCTTCACAGGTCCTGCTCGTGCCCATTCCTTCTTGATTTTTACTACGATGTCATTATCACTTGTTTGTTCCCTGACCTACTCAGCTCTCGTCTTGTCCAGTAATATTACAGCTATTTCGTTATTGCTTTAATCGCTAACATGTCAATCATAAACTTTCGGAGCCCCCTGGGAGGAGTATGTATAAATAGATAAATATCTTCATGGTGATAAGTGCGCAAACACAGCACCTGGACAGAGTAGGGAGAAACAAACGAGCGCAGACTGAAACTGACGTTTATTGAAACTGTATATAAGTACACAAAGATAAGGGAAATAAATATCTCCCGGAGGAGAGAAATATCTCCCGTTGCTGTACAAACTAGCCTTACGCCTCGCAGAGGTCACCTGTATCGCTGCGTTGATACTCTGGCGTTACAGTATCGGAGTACTCTAGCCAAGGAATGGTAACGCATTAAGGAAATTACACAAATCGGCACTGTACTCACCTACAGGCAGAAACTTGGAGGCTCACTAAAATGGTTCAACAAACTGAGGACGACTCAGCGAGCGATGGAGCGGAAAACGATAGGTGTAACCTTAAGGGACAAGACGAGAGCGCAGTGGGTCAGGGAACAAACAAGTGTTAAGGGCATATTAGTAGAAATTAAGAACAAATCTCCATGGGCAGGGCATGTAATGCGAAGACAAGATAACAGTTGGTCGTTAAGGGTAACAAAGTGGATTCCTAGAGGAGGCACGCGTGGCAGGGGGCGGCAGCAGGTTAGGTGGGATGATGAGATCGAGAAGTTTGCGGGAATAAATTGGTCAGCACTATAGGACCGGGGTAATTGGACATTCATGAGAGAGGTCTCTGCCCTGCAGAGGGCGTAGACGGGCGGACGATGATTATTATGACACATCGGCGATTTAGGAATGTAGTTCAATCAACGTTATCTTACGGGAGTCATCGCAGCCTGCACGAACAGTTCGTCTTCGGCGGTACAGGCGGTCCAAGCCGAAGCCCAGACGAACAACGTGGCCAAAGCGGAGGCAGTCATTTTTGGACTGATGCTTCAAGGCGCCCGCAACGAGATATATACATACTCTCGATTTTTTTTTTTTTTGCAACGTCGTGGGGCTGGTGAAAAAGCATGCACAAGTGCGCGCACTTTACAGCTGCGTGTTGACTGACGTGCCGCAAGTGTTCGGTTCTGAATTCATTCAGAAATACAGAGGACCACTTTTCCTGCACCCAACGCGCAAAAGCCGTCATCGGGGAAAACAGCTGCTCAGTCACGTTCCTTTATCAAAGTTAGCGTACATGAATCTCCACCATTTTTGCCCACACGTTCTCGGGGTGCACGTCAAAACGTCTGCATGGCGCAACTTACTGTGCGCTTCTGACGCCACACGGCGATGATCGCTGCATCCTGCACCGGAAGCAGGTGGCACACGTAACGCTAAGCTTAACGCGTTTAAGCTTTCTGAATCCCCGTGGTTCACGCTTATTGAATGTCAGACGTGGAAGATACGTCCCTATCTCGCCTAAATTTCACGGCGGGAACGCGGCTAAATAATAAAAAATGAGTAAATGAGATTGGAATCCAAACTAGAAGAGAAGCTCATGAGATGATGGAGGCTTGAATGGATGAACATATCGCTAAAAGCGATGTAGGACAGGGAATGCTGCAGGAGCCAACGTTTCGACAAGTGGCCTTGTCTTTGGCAGGACGGCGACTGCGTTCGCCAGCGTTCGTTTATGTACGCCATTGCACACTCTCCCCCGTCCACAGAAGGAGTGGGGAAGAGCAGCACGTGCGAACAAAGAAAAATGGGGGAGGGGGCAAGCGTATTAGCTTGACAGTTATTGGCGTGACTAATATAAATTTGCAAGAACGAAAGCTTCCTATAATCCGCTCGTCGTACACATCCTGAAAATACATTGTTTGCCCAGCGCTCGAAAGCAGGGTGAAGAAAGAAACACATACGCTAGGTACATGCGATGGGTGAAATGCCTGTACCTAGCGTATGGGTTTCTTCATCCTGCTTTTTTGTTGTTGTTGTTGTTTGCACGTGCCGCTGTTCTCCTCCTCTCCTTCTCTGGACGGGGAAGAGCGTGCAATGGCGTACATAAACGAACGCTGGAGAAGGCAGTCGCCGTCCTGCCGAAGACAAGTCCACTTGTCGAAACGTTGGCTCCTGCGGCCTTCCCTGTTCTAAATCGTTTTTAGCGATCTGTTCGTTAACTGAGATTGAGTGGTTTGAGTCCATATCGCAATGTCGCCGGAAGTCGTGCTAGCCCGCAGTCGATTAAAGGTTCATCTATTAATAGCGACGCGTCGATGTGTCACTGAATTATGTCACTGAGTCAGTTAATTTCGACGTAAGGACATAGCGGTGATGCCGCAAGTGTATTTTCAGTGCTGAAGCAAAAGCTCCTTTGTGGCGTTTATTTTATTGTTTGTGTACTGGAAACCTCATTTTTTATATCTTAGAGTCCAAGTTTAGATAGCACTCTAAGCTTTCACTATAGCTATATCTCGTGTATGACTAATTATGCTTGCGTGAAAAAAAAATGTTCGATAAAAAGACAGGACAGGTTACAATATAGCTCGGGAACTTATTGAGCACAAGCTCTAGCCCTGAAAGCGTATGCAACACAATATTAGTGGTAAACATTAAACAGCTCTAGCTCTATTCAAAGAAGGGGGGGGGGGGGGGGGCTCACATGGTCGTTGGTTCCTTGCGGTGAGGTAGCATAATGCAGGCAAAAAAAAATTAGCAGGCGGTGTCACGTGATTCCTCTAACCTCGTCAAGCAAACTTCCTCTGTCACCTGTGCGTCGTGCATCTTGTGTAGGATTAAACGCTGGGCATACGGGGTGCGATGTTGCGTGCGATCTGACGTCCGGTGCCGTATGCTTATGCGGTGGTCAAGACATATGGGCCACCAGGGATCAGCGCCCAAGCTCCGCCCACATCAAGCGCGACGGCATACAAGGCTCGTGAGACATCGTGTCACCGTCATTAAGTACAAGACAAACAATTTTGCACAGCCCTGCTTCGTTTTGTAGCAGCTTGGAAAAAAACATTACCGGTAAAACTACGCCTCCGCGAGTGACAAACGCATCACAGCAGCGCCAACGCCCGGACGACACCGAGGGTAGGCCTAGCTAAGCCGACGCCGCAGCCGTCGCCCCTCGCTGTCAATCGCGAGCTCGTATCAAAGTCCTCATTTTTGCCAGCACGATTAACACTTGTACTCATATGCCGCGCGTTAGCGCATATGTCATTAGTTTCCTCGAAACCTCGATGTGAATCAAGCTCTACGGTAGAAACCAAGGGAGCCGCTTCGGTGAGAAGGCCCTTGCCGATCTTTCTTTTTTACCTCCGCACCACGGCTGCTTCCGATCTCTCGAGGGCTTTGAAAGCGGCCGCTGCTTTGCAGAATGGCCCGCCTTAGGTATAACACTACCCAATAAGCATTTATATCGTGCTGCAGAAACATAGTCGTAATCAATACGTTCCACGAGATTCCATCGATACCGGCAAAAGCCTCGGTAGCCTCGCCAGGGCGATCGCAACTGTGCAGCGAGCCTATGGGGCAGCCAGCAGCGCAACGTCACACGTCTTCCACGCTGCCATTGGCTGCGGTCATCCGGTTAACCGATCATGCGACAAGAAACTCTGCCCGGTTTGATGCACGTGCGCCGTGCTTCCGAACGACCATCTTTCGTTTTGTTTTCATGCGTTGTTAAAGGGCCACCCGACAATTTTTTAGTGTCCCCTGATCTCAATAAAATTTTCATTATATATTCCACTTGGTACTGTAACAATATGTGCCAAGTCAGGCGGATGTAGGTCATTTAGTTTTCCTGTAAACGAATTTTAAAAATTTTTAGCGGATTCTCACGCGGGCCACCCTGTGTTTTTGACGTCATCACCTCCGCGCTGCCTAGCCGAACCAGCGGGTCTTCAACAGCAAAACGGCGATATTTCAGCGCTCAAATCGTCGCTGTCAAGATCAGAAAAGCTGGCATAACTGAATACGTCGTCGAATGACCTCGCCACTGGCATTTCTTTGGCACCAGTTCCATATTTCTGGTGACGGAAAGGTTGTGACGTCACCTCACACGCTCCACGAAGCATCTACCCGTTTCGGTTTCGGTTTGAAGACGACTTTCAGTTCCTTATTTAAAATTATTGGTGTGTTTCTGAGCAAACTGAACCACCCTGGCGGTTACAGTACTATCAGTACTATTGGAAAACATTGATATTAGGACATGGTGAAAAAACCGCCGGACTTGCCCTTCAACACTCTGCACACGACGGGGCCAGAAAACGCGTATAAACTATTTAATTTCAAGAAAATACCAGCTAAAGGCACACGGACACAGAAAAAGGAGGCGCGCAGGGCGAAGCTGGACTATCAACTGAAATGTTATATCGAAAAGCGTACCTTTAGCCTGTTTTTTGTTCAAAATTATGCACCAAATGGCCCAGCTGTCGATGCTCTTATTGAATTTGGCTTTAATGTTTCCGTCGCCCAGCGCCTGAAAGTCAGTCCCATCGCAATGGACAATAGGATGACGTGTGAACGCAGTCGCCTCAATATCGCCGAAATCGCTGCCAGGGTCTCTGGGCTTTACAAAATCATCGCTGGTTCTGTGCACCACGCGCAACCTACAGTAGCCAAGAGAGTTGCTGCGATTCTGTCGCAAATCGCTGTCCCCACGTGACTTAGACCTACGTCTGACTGTGCTGACACGTCACCATGAAACTGCCCCCTCGAAATGTTGGTACTTGCCTGCGGGACAGAAATACGGAGGCTTATTAAAAGGGTTCAACCTAAACTGAGGATGACGCGCCGATAAATGCAGTGGAAAATGATAGGTGTAAACTTAAGGGACAAGAAAATAGCACAGTGGGTCAGCGAAAAAATGCGTGTTAATGGCATCGAAGTGATTGATTTGTGGAGTTTAACGTCCCAAATCTTGATGTGATTATGAGAGACGCCGTAGTGGAGGTCTCTGGAAATGTTGACCACCTGGGGTTCTTTAACGCGCACTGACAGCGCACAGCACACGGGCCTCAACATTTCGCCTCCATCGAAATGCAGTAGCCGCGGCCGGGATTCGATCCCGCCACCCTAGGATCAGAAGCCGAGCGCCACATCTACTAGACTACCGTGGCGGGGCAATGGCATCTAAGTGGAAATCAAGATAAGGTGCGCGTGGGAATGACGTGTAAGGAGAAGGCAAGCTAACCGTAGGTAACGGAGTGGATCCCTAGAGAAGGCAAGCGTGGCAGGAGGCGGCAGAAAGTGACGTGGGCAGGTGAGATCAAGAGATAGAGAAGAAATAGTGGAGAGGGAAAGGCAGGGAGGTTAACGAGTTACGGACAACCGGTCTGCTACCCTACACATGGGAACGGCGTGAAGATGTGTAGTAGTAGTAGTAGTAGTGGTGTTGTGGCTACAGGCGGTGTTAGCCTGGCAGACCTGGCCGGCAATTGCTCCGCCCGAGCGTCTCTGTCCATGTCGCATTATTCACCACGTGTCACTCAATCCTGTCTCTTGAAGAAACGGTACAAGCAGAGCTGACACCTTCTTGCGAACCGACCGTGTCCCTTCCGGATATATAATTTCTTCAGTGCTCCCATGCGGAAGCCCTCTTTTTTGCATGTTGTCCATGAATGCTTTTCTCTCGGTGCAAAAGCGCTTGCAGGACCAGATGTAGTGGTCAATGTCTCCCAGTTCATTGCACTCCGTGCACAATGGCGAAGCAGCGCCCTGGGCTGAAATCCAAGCGATCAACCCCTCCTGTAACATGCTACCGGGTGCTCGAGTATTTGTATGATAAATACAACGGCTATCTACATGTATACACGGATGGATCTGTTTGTATGGACACAAACAGCTGCTCTGCGGCATATTGGATTCCATCTGTTTGTTATGCATGGTCTGGACGTTTGGACAACGTAGTCTCTTCAACGGTTGCAGAGAGTGCTGCTATTGCTGCTGCACTACGCAAACTGAAGAATGGACCCACAAATCAAGCCGTCATTCTCTAAGACTCAAAGTCGGCAATTCAACAGCTCTCTCGTGGAATTCCTCGAAACAAGTTCTGCCGACAATCATTGGTCTCACTGAAAAAAGCGGCCCAAAGAGGAATTAGGATAACTTTCCAGTGGATACCTTCGCATGTTGGTATCAACGGCAACGAAAAAGCAGATGCCCTGGCCAACGCAGCGCTTTCACGACAACCGACGATAAGAGCTCCTATTAATCAGATATCAGCAAAACAATCAATACGTGATCATTTCCGTTCTTTGTGGAAGCCACCACACCAGCCTTGTGTGACAAAAGGACTTAGCCGCAGCGAATCAACTTTACTGTACCGAGTCAGAACGGGGTCAGCATGCACTCCCGCATGGCGTGAAGATGTGTGCGTATACTGCGTGGTCGTAGTTATCATAGAAACGGGATAACTCGAGATCTGTTGGAGAGGCTCCTCCAGTAGGCAGTACACAGGCTGATGAGAGAGAGAAGAAAGAAAACATTTATTAGTTCCAAAGGAAGTAAGACCCCTCTCCGGGCCACCAGGCTCATGCATTGTGGCCCAACATGTTCTTCACGTGCTGCACCAGAAGCGGCCACCGCAGCTTTTGCAGTTTTCGTGGGGGAGTGGTCCACTCCTCCCAGCTGCTAGGTCGCTTGTTTCCTGGAAGTGTAGATAAAACTGAGTTTCTGAAGGCGTAGATGCCAGAGCAGTGCCACAGGATGCGTGTATTAGACGGATAAGCCCCGCAGTGCCTGCAAGAGGGCGAACCTGGGTCTCTGTTGATATGGCGTGTGTAAGTCTGGTGCGAGTAATCTATGTGCTTGGGCTCTTCGTATGAGTGATGCGTCCTCTCGTGAGTGTGTGTAGGATGGCGTGTGCAGTAACGTTGATGCTTCGCTGCGAGACTTCACAATACGTCGCATTTCGTTACGCTGCATTTTCCGCTCTTTCCTGGGGTTACTAGTGTCCTCGACGGGCAAAAGAATAGGAGGTCCCAGATTTTCTGCGCGGGAAAGCTGGTGCCCTCGTTAGATTTCCTCGCAACCCCTGATAGCCTGGAACCCATTGTATTCGTACGTGTTGGAGGGAATAGAGAGTTTTAGTTTGTCCGAAAACTTCTTTACGTTTGCGGATACCGGTTTACCGTGCGTGTTTACGGTGGAAGTAGAACTGCTAGCGCCATCTATTCGCGGTTTGCTTAACTGCAATGCATTCGATTTTATTTTTAGTAGCGTGAGCGTTTTCTTCGAGAGAGGTAATGAAAGTACTCAGAGCCAATTATTATCTCATGTCCAATGCTTTACACTAGGAGTCAAGCAAAACGGGCAAGCCACAATAATATTAGCTTTTAGTGGGCCTGGTTAGGCTCCGCATCATCAGGTGTCGCCACCAGCGTTGCTGGTCACGTACACTTTCCCGGTAAACCCGTATCCGTAAACGTGAAGAAGTTTGCGGACAAACTAAAACTCTCTAGCATGCATGTACACGTGGAGCTTTGTGGGTAGGTGTAAGGGAAGTTGTAATTTTGAATGTCTCTGCAAGCACTCTGACTGTCGGTTTGGGCCGTAATTCTGTCAGACGCATTTGTCATTCCGTTATTGCAAGCAAGCATTACCGCCAGCAGTTCCACGTCGCGAGGCGCTGGCACTCCGTCATAACTTTTCGCAAGCGTCGAGCTACAGCCGTTGCCGTGTCCCTTTCAGCGTTATGGCTAGCATCTGTATAGTGCGTGTTTTCGTCATCTGTCTGCTGCATTAAGTTTATTCTTTTTCAAGGCCGTTCTTTATTTTTTTCCGAACGCATGTCCTTTGCCATGGGGCCTGCTTTGATTTTTGAAAAGTCATCCCATGGTGGCAACATCAACGGAATCTGGGGTAAATTTGCTCTCGGGCTGATGACAATAACGATGACGATTCCGCTGGAGTCTTGTTTTTGTCAGTGGTGTTACTGCCTCCTTCGAGGCCTGACTAATACAAGAACGCGGGAGCTACTATGCGGGAGCTCCGTAGTGCTATCCCAATTACCAAGAGACTATATATGTGCGAGTTGTATTACAATATTAAATTATAATATGATTTACTCGTGGCGGTCGCATTTTCGATGGAGGTGAAAATGCCAGAGACCCGTGTACTGTGCGTTGGCAGTGCACGTTAAAGAACCCTAGGTGGTCGAAATTTCCGGAGCCCTCCACTACGGCTCTTCTTTCCTTTTTATCTCTTTAACTCCCTTTCCCTTACTCCCACGGACGCTACGCCGTGCTCCCGACATGGGCTGCAGAAATTAGCGTCCTTTCCTTCACCGAACCACAAACATGGGAACAAGAAATCTGTTGCTTTAGGCGCCGGGGCACGGCAATGACGTTGACGGGTCAGTGTGGCGCAAGAAAATATGACTGATACCTTTGTCGCGCGGCATGTACTATAGACTGTGTCCAGTTATTAGGTAAGCTACTTCTGTTACCACAAAGGGTTGGCCCTTGAAGCTATGGAGGCGATGTGTGAACGTGGGTTCATCCCCGTCAAATGGTGCCGTACCAGCGAAGCACCGATAGCAATGGGCAAGTTCACCTCGATGTAACAATAAACATTCAACTACATATGCTAAAAGACATTTCACTTTCGCGTTATGCCGATTCATTTGACAGAGGGAGTAAACCACCTTCTCTCTTTATTTGGGCCTCCACCAATCTTCGTCGATGACGTGGCTCATTCCACGACAGCTCTGAGGACAGCCCTTTGACAGAGGGAGCAAAATACCTTCTCTCTTTATTTGGGCCTCCACCAATCTTCGTCGATGACGTGGCTCATTCCACGACAGCTCTGAGGACAGCCGTCGCGTGCAGTTCACGAGCTCTGCTCCACCTGTCGTTTGATGACGTAGATCGCGACGTTGTGCACGATGTCGTTTGCTCTTATTCCCACCGCGAAGTCGTTGTGTTGGAATGTCTTCTGCGGCACGATGTAGTTGCATTAGGAGCGTCTCGCCCAGTCTGGCCGCCAGGTACTCCACGTCGCGAGGATTTGCGATGGTGTCGCCCTCTGACGAGAACTGGGCCACCGGAGTAGTGATGCGTTCCAGAGGATAGGCTGGCGGCTCTCTCTGCGTGCGCGCACAAATGACTACACTTTAATCGGCCTTATAATGTCCCACTTAAGTGTCTGTAATGCTTAGCCTCTGGTGCTCATTAAACTTGTCATTGACCTAGGTGTTTACTTTTTTCACAGGAGTCCAAACTAGGAGAGAAGCTCAGGGGAAGACGGAGGCTTAAAACGACAAACAGATCACTAAAAAAAACAATTGAAAACAGGGAATGTCGGACGACATCGGAAGCCTGCTTCCGCAGGCTTCCGATGTCGTCACAGCTATAGTCACGTCAAATGATCCCACCAAAACCATGTAACAGATGGTCACGTGACAAATCACGTGCCTTCGTCTCGAGCTCGTAGGAGCCGGAAGAGGGTAGGTCGGCCACCAACGCAGCTGTTAGCCCAGCATTTCACCCCTTGTGCAAACTACCCACACTTCTTTCCTTTGAATTCTCTCTTCTTTTTGTAGCTTCACTATTCAAAAAAAAAGAGAAAAAAAGATACTTACTACAGGCCCTGAACTTCTTACTATGAGCCTCAAGTTTTCGTGCAAGCGGTTCAGATGCGTCTGTCACATTGCTATATCATTAGATTCTGAGGGTTTCTTAATGCACTTCAATAGAGATTAAGCACTTGTTGAATAAAGCGCCGCCCCTACACTGAATATCTGTCTGTCTCAATGTAGATAGATAGATAGATAGATAGATAGATAGATAGATAGATAGATAGATAGATAGATAGATAGATAGATAGATAGATAGATAGATAGATAGATAGATAGATAGATAGATAGATAGATAGAAAATGAACAAGTTTCAGTATGGGATATCTACACTTGGCTACCGCTAAACGCTGATGGAGGAGTGGGTCAGGAAATTTAAAACAAGAATGAAAATACGAGTGAAGCAGACAAACGAGAAGCCAACGAGGACCCAGCTATTCACCTGGCTGTACCGCTTTTGGTTCTCGTCGGCGCCGTAGTCGTACATGACGAAATCTTTGGCTTTGTACATCTGCAAAGGAAGCGAGCGATACAGCCACACTGCGCCATATGTTGCAACTATAGACACGCGTGGTTCTTGTGCATTCCACTGAAGGGGAAAATCAGCATCCACCCTTTTGGAGGGCAAGGAAAGCTACAAGGAAATACACACGGACTTCTCAGAAATGAAAGCTTCTGGACGAAAGATTCCTACTGGTACGGGGATCGAACACGGGACCAACGCCTCTTCTGGGTGCTCGCTCAGCCATTCCAGGTAACCATGAGGCCAGAAACTGGTAGTGCGAGGGCGAATTACGACAATGCGAAGATGGGCATGAGTACGGTAACAGAGTTCAGTGGAATTCCGCATGGTGGCGTTTCGCGTTATTGATCAATTCGTCCTCGGTGTGTCAATCCCCATAGCGTCCTGGTCAGCCCAGTTGGCAGAGCGAGTGCCCTGGACTGGCGTTGGTCCCGGGTTCGAATCCCGGACCTGGACGAGTTCCTCTTCAACCAAGAAGCTTTCATTTCTGCGATGTCCGTACGGACTTCCTTGTAACTTTGTGCTACGAACTGATGTACGCTAATTTTCCTTTCATAATTTTCGGCCCACGTTGCAGAATTTTGAGGAACTCATTTGGCAGTGCCTTTTCACAGAAGGCACCTTGGGCGCCGCCATTACCCCCGCTGGGCTGTGCGAAATGTGCGTGACCGCCCAAAAAAAGCACTGCCGAGAGTTTGCAGCAGGAATTTTTGCGAGGTGGAAGGTCTTCATGATCAGACAGCGCACATGCGCGAAGGCAAACGGAACGAAACAGACAACACAGGCCTTTTTACTGCCATGCACAGCCCAATATCGCGGTGCTCCATGCCTCCTGTGGAAAGGTCTATAGCGTTGGTCCTATAGTTTCGCTTTCTATAGTAAAAAGCTGAATTTATTTATTTATTTATTTATTTATTTATTTATTTATTTATTTATTTATTTATTTATGTGAGCAGGCAACAGGCATTACAGTGTGGAAGTGTGTACAAAAAAGTGCATCTTCAGCCAAAGAACAACTCAAACAAAGTCGCCAGAAAATTAAACCACGGTCAGCAACACAAATACATTTAACACTAGAAAAATTTAAAACGTGGTCATTCGAACAGAAAAATGAAAACGTCATTAGACATAATAGAGGTAGAACGAATTCGGTACATTGTGACTGCGATTACCATCGTGAAAGAGATATTTTGTGATTCATTGAGCTGAAGGTGATTAACTGACGACTTTAGTTAGTTGTTCGGTTCTATCTACCTGAATTATCATGTATTGGTGTGGGAGTTGTTTGAGACGCTGCGTGCACTTGCGGATTTCCTTATCGTTCTCCGCCAGTGCATATCGATTTAACAGTGCTGCGACACTTCCCAAAAGCTGCGAGTGTTTTTACCTGCGTTTGGAGTCATCGTTCCTTCTCTAGCAAAACTTATTTAAGAACAGCGTGCTTACCTGATAGTAATGGTAGAAGTCCTGAATTGTGAATCCAACTGGATAGTGGCCGACGTACACAGATAGTCGCGTCTGACAAAAGATGCGATGTACAGTGCTTGTAAGTACAATGCAACTCACGCCCTAGATTGGTTTTCATTGGTTTCGACGCTTTCTCTATTCTTTTCTATGTTTATTCGTGTGTGTGTATGTGCTATTTTGTTCCCAGAAAGAAAAAGAAAAGGAAAATAACGTGGGGTGACCCGTACCACCGTGAGGTACAACTGGCTTAAGCCAATAAAAAATAAATGAATATGGGAAATGTTTTGCCAAAGTTGATTTCAGAGATAACATAAAAAATAGGGCTAGCGAACTAAACGCAATCAAAAGGACGATAATGGGGAAAGTTGAGCTGGTTAAAGTAAAAGTTCGGTCCTAATTAAGCATTTACGTGCCCCAAATGTTAATGTGTATTATTGTGAAATGTTCACCCAGTGATTAAGATTGTGTTAGGGTAGTGTGATTTAAGTTAAGGTCAGGTAGTAGGTATAGTGTTAACGTAGCGTATTAGTGTACTTGTGTTAAAGTTGTATTGGTGCTCCAGAAAGTTAATGGACGAGGCAGACGAGGCAGAAGGTGCGTTCGTGTTGACGGCGCCTGCTTCTCTGTGGGCGAATATGTCCATTGGCACCGTCGCTCAGTAATCCTCGACAGTGGGCCATGGATGCTCGTTGTGTGTGTGTGTGTGTGTGTGTGTGTGTGTGTGTGTGTGTGTGTGTGTGTGTGTGTGTGTGTGTGTGTGTGTGTGTGTGTGTGTGTGTGTGTGTGTGTGTGTGTGTGTGTGTGCGCGCGCGCGCGCGGCGTCTTTCGTTCCATATCACGCCCAGCTGTCGGTCGACATCTGTCAGCAAGCCGAAAATAAGTCAGAATTTTAACACATACCCGACAGCATACAAAACAAAGTCGTAAGTCTTGGCGCTTACCGAATTCAGCTGTTCGACACTAATGGCAGTGCCCAGTACAGCGGCGGCAGAGCACACGCCCCCGTTCAGAAGTTTGCACAGTGCCGTCAGAAGCTTGGACGGTCCACCGGTTGTGGTCAGGTAACCGTTACTCGACACCGGAAACAGCAGCACCTGCGTCGAGTGTTACCGACCGAGCGCCGGCGATTTAGCGTCGACTTATTTTAGTACGGAGTTTTAGCAGCGGCTATATTCACAGCAGAAATTGTGTACTCACTCTGATCTGAGGCACGAATGGCAAGAGAAGCGCCAGTGGAGGCCTCACGCGGGAGACATTAGCCACGGGGCCGTACGCTATAACGAGATCGACCTGAAAGAAGTGAAAAAAGATCGCTTTAACGAAACGCTCGCTATTGTGGAATTGCTCTCTCTGTCTCTCTTTCTTTTTTTTTTTTGGCAGCACTGCGAGTAAGCGTACCTCGAGATTTTTAACAAAGCTATGCTAACGTCTGGATGCCCAAGGAACGCGTCGGTTGTGGAAATCCAGAGGCACCCACCCATGAGAACAAAAGGAAAATAAAGTTCAAAGCTCGAGCTGGCCACGCCCTCTGGGCGCGGTGGTTGGGTGCAAGGCCTCCCCATCTCCATGAAGGAAAAATAAATAGCTAGGGTATGGCGTCACGTGACCGTCGTGAAGCCTATAGTCATAAATAATTTAAAGGAGAGAATCGTAAAGAAGTCACAGTTTAGCCAGAAGGGCGAAGCAATGAATGCGATATAGCAATGCGTGATGCAATATCCCACGACTTTCGTTTGGCAGCAGCGGCTGCAGCTAGCGGAACACTGACTTACACCCACTTCTTTGTACCCGCTGGTTGGTCCTTTGCTCACTGCCACTCTGTTTTCCTTCTATTTGCAGCTGCGGCTGCCAGTGCATTCTGCGCTGTGGTCTTTGGTTTTGTTGGATGCTGGTCACGGCGTCTACTTGTGCTGAGTTGATCCAATGCAAAACGCTGGTGTAATAGAATACGCGACACTTTTCGCAGCCTCTTTGCGTTGGAGCGCAGCACGTAGAAGGGTTTACGAGACGCCCGCTGGTGTCTTCCGAGATATCGTGTGCGCCAGCGATGGCGACCGCGCGAAGTCCACAGTTGTTCCTCCCCTCCCGTCTTTCCATGCTCGTTAAAGCGTGGCCTCCGCGATCGGCTGCGGCAGCGCGGGGAGGGCGTGGTTACAGACAGGCGGGCCTTTTCCTCTCCGCTTCGACGGCAGGCATCGCGGTCGGGATGATGTTATCGCATGCGCCGCCTGAGCAACGGAGGTGGGCCCGGCTTGTTTTATCTATGCCTCAGCGGTGTTCGCCGCCCCCACTTGCGCGTTTTCGCCTGCATCTAGAACGTACGATACGTGGGAGGAGGGGGAAGGGACTGTTATGAATTTGGAGTTTATACGGGACATGGCGGAGACAGCAACAACCCATTGAAACTGACCATATAACTGCTATAGCAATAAAAATGGGCTCCAGTGGTATGGTATAGGCATGCTGTAAATTAATGCACGGTCTATTGCCACTAAGTTTACTGCATCTAAACAACCTCAAGCGGTCCGGCAACTACGTGCGCTTAATCCGCACAAGACATCAGAGGAGGTTGGCTTGTCGAGACCATGGCGGAATCACGTGAAACCACTATAGTCTCTTTTTTTCTTGCCCCTCCATTTCCATCTATGGTATTCCCGCAACTTAATCGCGTGCGTCGAGGAGGACGAACCACTGGAACTGCGCATGCGTGACGCACCTGCGCAGAAGGCGCGCGCACCCACCACTCTGCGTGACGGCACCTGTTGCTACTACGGCGCGACGCCGGGAGACGATTTGATTTCTCAGTTTTTACATCCCAAAGCACCACGCTATGATTATTAGTGGCGCCTTACAGTGGAGGGCTCGGGAAGTTTCGACCACCCGGGGTTCTTTAACGCGAGGAGAGAAGAAACCGGCTCCACGTGTGCGTGTTTTTTTCTCTCATCCGCAGCTGTTTCGCTAGCACCGGCAGCGAAATGTCTTTTGGATGAGTTCGCTGAAGCCTGGCCAAGTATCGTGAGCAAGCCTAGCGGAACGAAGCGTGAATAAAGCCATTTATGGCGTTCGCCTTGTGACAACGCCCGCACCATTGCTGCCGTTATGAATGGTTTATTAGGGAATATTAGCGTGCCCGGTAATCCGGTATATGCAAAGGTGTTGCGTGTACCGGATACCATATAGCGTTATTTGTCGCAGTCAAGTGACGCCAGTTATGGGTGTTAAACAGAACAAGGAAGCCCACGTAACCTTTGTCCTCCGAGATTCTGGAGGCTACTCGCTAAGCCTACAGCCTCGATAATTCGAGTATGGCTTTCAGAAATGGTATTGAATTGTCACGGATACTTTGCTGTCGAAGTGTCATGAAACAAATCTAAGGCAAATAGACACCGTCATTTCGTAAGTTGGGTTCTACAGAGCGCGCGACGTCCACTTGAAAATTCGAAGCGGACGACTTCCACCATGAGAGGCGCTGTGACGATGTAAGTAAAGTGTAAAATAGAAAAAAAATACTCTTTGTGGCTTTTGTTGACGTTTCCGCTAGTGCAGTATATTTCTGGAAGCCTAATTCGCTTGCAACAATATTGCACGGAGACTCCTGTGCTTCTGAACTGTCTGAGGCTGTCTGATAATTTGGTCGCGCTTGACGATCGAAGTGCAGTTCTTGACTTGCACAATTAGGCCACCCGAGCCCAAGGTGCGTGCTTACCTTGTGGTTATATTCCGGCCTCGTGGAAGGAAGCACCATAGTTGTCGCAACACCTTGCGACAAACAGACGGTCGTCACCCTAGAGGCGCCAGTAGCGCTGAGCACGTGGCCCACGCAGGAAGCGGCGTCATAGCGGCAGATAGATAGATAGATAGATAGATAGATAGATAGATAGATAGATAGATAGATAGATAGATAGATAGATAGATAGATAGATAGATAGATAGATAGATAGATACGCTCAAAGTCACCGAAGTTCGCTAAGAAATGCTTCGCATTTAAAAAGCAGCCCCGACTAAGTTCGCGGCGTCGACGCGTAGACAACGCAAAGCGAGTGAAACGTCGCCTCCACACGATCATGCAGCGACTGTGCGAGACTCGAAGCGCGCACAACGTCGCCGTCTGTTCGTGTCACGTGACTGCCGCGCCGGTGTGCAGTGTGGACAGCGCTCGCTCGGCTGCCGTCTCAGGTAACCGGAGGCATAGAGTTTCCTACTAAAATACTAGAGGGAAAACTGGCGCTGCAATCGTGAAGATGCCATGGGAATGATGGGTATGACATGGATTTGTCTAGTCTTCGTGCCCGCGGCTTCAAATGTTCTGGTGGATTTGTTTATTCCTGTTTTTTAGCGTCAATGACGCGAGTGACATTACTGACATTACCACACTTTTTCATTACGTGACGAAGGCAGCGGCTGTAGTGTACGTTTTACCGCTAGAAATCATCAGACTGTCGCATGTATACTAAAGTCGTTTGCAATGATGAGGTGCCGTGCTGTCTGTTTCGTTGTTGTGTTTGTTGATGGATGGCTACACATTGCTTGCAGTGGTATTTTACCCAACTTCAAAAATATTGCGCTTCATCTCGCGAATTTTATCGATGCGATCTTGCTGTTCTTTTTCTTTCGTATCAGGTGCGACAGAGTCTGTAAGCGTAGGGTCGCTTTCACCGCTGACATACATCCCTTGTGACAAGGCTGTCCGTATATCTTGTACTACACCATTTCGATTCCGCTGTCTGATTAATTCAACGCTGACCGAATGCGCCAAGCAGACGCACAGTTATCGTGAGTAGTAGACACCCATTTGGCGATAGGCAAACGCGCCTGCAGACGACGCTCAAAAAGGTAGCTCAGATCAAGGCTCAGGCGCAGTTTCCGACGGAGTTTAACGGCATGGTTGCTTATTTAACATCACGTTTTTTCACAAAACTAAACAAGATACGATGGGCGATACTGCGCTTCTGCTACGGCCTCGCGCAGCGGCTTGAACCATATAGTTTGTAAAAAGGCAGTGGAGCACTTGCACTGCGCTTAAGGAAGCGAGTGGAAGCACGTTTGTTAAGATTTAAAAGACGCACCTACCTTTTACATACTTGAAAACGTTAGCACGTCACTTACAAGAGCAAAAATTTTTATTTTAAGTTCGAACACAACTATATCTGGAACTAAAACATTCATGGACGCCGCTAAATCTGGGCGCTAGCCCCTTCAGGCGCGAATTATGATGCACTGTCTGCAAATGTCTCAAATTCGCACAACGTAATTCTAAGGCACTCAATATTACATTCCAAGAAAGAAAATAAAGTAATATGCTGTTTTTTGCGAGTTTTGCTAATTAATCCTAATTAGAGAATAATTGATTATTTAATTACTCAGCAGTCAGTCATGTTCCATTTTTAAATAAGAATAAGGAAATTGTTGGCTTAAAATGCATGCGCAAATTGTTTTTGGTTGCGTTCATTTCATGCGGGGAAAAATAATACTTATGACGTTGGTCCTGGAATGCGGCACGTCGAACAACCCGTCGAACATCGTAGTGCCTTCACCAAAGTGATCGGTTATGGTCATACTTAGCATATTGAGGTTAAGTCAAGACACGTTGACTATGCAGAAGGTTCAACTGATGCTATGCGCAATGTATCTTGCCCTTTCTTTGCGACTAGTCCAAAAAACTGGCAAAAACAAGTTGCGTCCACATATGTGGACGTTGCGCCTGAAGGGGCTAGTAGAGGAGGCAACATTGCCATATCGCACAATATTGCTAAATTTCTGAGCGTTCAGTATTTTTATAACCGCGAAAAAGCAACTATTGCATGCGAACGCACATAGTTATTCCTAAATCTTCCGTTTTAGTGCACTATTTTGTCGTAAACGACTTACTTTTTTGAAGTGGCAAAGCCATATGAAGCCAAAAGAACGAAGACTAGGCAAATCCATGTCATACCCATCATTCCCATGCTGGCTCAACCGCCTTGTTTGAAACTCCCGTAGACACTAGCGCCAGTTTTCCCTCTAGTATTTTAGTAGGAAACTCTATATGACCGGAGGCCGGTGTGCCGTTACGGCGAGTTTGCCGGTAGTGTGCGCGCCCCTTTAGAGGTCGCCGCGGACAAGCGGCCATCTGCTCCACAGCCCTGAGTCGTGTTTAAATAAAGTTTTCCTCCTCCTCAGACCTTGAAACAGGTGCCAGTGCTATAGCCGACGGGAAAGAATAGGAAAGAGTCGGCGTAGAGGGTGGTGAACGGCCGGACCGGACGCATCCGAATGGCATTGAAAAAGATACTGGACGTGCTGGTAATGCTCCATTTGTTCGTTTTGGGTTCGACAAACAAAGAAATGGTATGCACCTCTCTTTCACAAAAAGAAAACAAGTTAAGCGAACTAGTCGGTGCAACCTGTGACGTCATTTGCTGGAAAGAGAACAGGCCAGTTGTGGCCATATATATACGAAGCCAAATTGCGAATTCCCTGCTGCATGCATCGCGCTAATATTTGGCTCACGTGTTGGCGCACGGTTTTCAGCCTGTGTTCAGGAAGTGATTCAGGGCCCCTTCAAGGTCGCGTGAGGTTTTAAATTTCAGCTCTGTGCGCAGCGTGTCGCGACGTCACTTTAACACACATGGTCATGAGCACGCTGTATGCTTTGCGCTTTTGAGCTCAAAACAGCCGGACCTGGTGAGGGGATCTTCGAGGCCACAGAAGAACAGAACGCTGTTATAGGCTCAATTTCTTTTTCTATTCTCGCCATTATCGCTGAACACTTGCTAAATGCTCGTTTGTTGCAAACTTATAGCAAGCAGTACAACCCCACAGTGTCTTGCATAACGTAGGACTTATATAAAAATAACACATAGAGTGTAGAGCCAAAGCTAAGAGGCAAGAACGTCAGAAACGCGAAGCTCGATTACCTTTTACTACTAAAGACGTGATGTCGCGCCATTAGTCACTGATTCCGTAACAACTGTCAGCACCCGGCGTGGTTTCTTAAGCAGCGTTCTTGACTTGTGCCAGAGGTTTCCGGTTGAAGTTAGCAATCAGGCATCGTCGAAACGGCGAAGCGAGAACCAGTTCCACCGAGTGATTCGTACAAGTATCTCATGAGCCAATAGTGGCCGAGAGCCGAGGGACAGTGGTTCTCATAATTGTCCAGGTCCAGGTCATCGAGTAGGGCACAACGTGAACGTAACTGAGCAGGCAGGCCCCTGTAGAAGATCTCCCGCCACGCCGCCTCAGAGTGCAGCATGTGGACGAAGGGTTGTTGCGGCGTGGACGCACCGCGCACCGCGAGACAAGCGTCCTGGTTGCCGGGACTCGTGGCCAGCCGCACCCGACACGGCCGGCTTGATCGGCATATCGCAATCATACTGCTAAATCCCGGCTCGCTTTCGTACATCGACACTGTGCTCGGACGGACCAGCGTGGGCACCGGGTGGCTGAGTGTTCCGAACAAGGCTTCTACGAGCCACGGAGCCACGCTGAGCACGGGGCAGAACTTGGCCTCGTTTCCTTGGTAACGGGAAGAAGAGTTCTGGACGAGCGCGACCAGATCAAGGGCGAGCATTCTACAGAAACTGTACGAAATAGGCAGCGAGGGTTTCAGCTGTCGCACGTCCACAAACGCGTAGTCGACGACGTCGACGACTCCGTCGAGTATAGCCGTCTTACTGGAGGCTTCCGTCGGTACGATGACCGAGAGGAGTCCCCGAAAGCCGTTGAGCTGGAAAATTCGCCGCAGAGCCGAGAAGATCTCGCGCAGGGCCGACGCGTCTCCGTCTGCTTGGCTGGGGCAGCCAGGCTCGGGTTCCTTGTAGTGGATGGCAATACCGTCGAGAAAGTGCTGTCTCACGATTTTCATGACGCCGCGGACGAACCGAGACAGCGCTCCGTCGTCTCGACCCAGAAGCGAGAACTGCGGCTGGTCGGAACTATATCCGCCGATGGCGAGCACAAGACCCACGCTCGAGTTGCCGGAATTGTTCACGGTGGCCCTAAGCTTGCCGAGGCCATACATTTGGTCGAAGTGCGGTGTGCGACTGATAGGGACGCCGTCGCTGATCCCGAAGGACCAGTAGACGACGTGTTTGCAGAAGGCGAAGGGCAAGTTCGTTGGCAGGAAATCCAAGCCTGGGCCTCTATGGAACCTGGTGTTGTTGTACAGACAGAAGAAATTGTGACTACTCCTAGCTCGGATTCGCGGCGACATCACTAGGTTCACGAAATTAACGTTGTCGCCGATCCGGGGAGCCTGTCTACAGCTGACTGGTTGGCCAGCCCAGGGATCCGCAGTGGTCGGCGTTGGATGTGCCGGTAAGGTATGCGAGGACACGGTCTTTGACCTTGTGATGCGAGAGCCCGGCGTCGCGATTGGAGGATACCCAGACGGAAGGACCGAGTCGGACTCCCGCGTGGCTATGTAGGAAAGGATGAGCATTCCTAGTGGCATGGCTAGCGTTCCTACTGCCACGATACAGAGCGTCCAAGTCTGCAAGAACGTTACCCGGTAGGCACGGGCCCGGTCGGACGTCGTCGTCGACGGGTTGCTCTCTTCGGCCACAAGCAAGGACTGAGGTGTTGAACTACGCGACGCCTGTAGCTGCGCTACGGTTCTTCGAGATCGTTCGGCGGCTTCCGGCGTAGGCGGCGATGGAGTTCCCGAGTGCTGGGGCATTTGCTCTTGCGCGTTTGAAAAGGGAGACGCCTGCCAGCCTCGAGAAATGCCCAGGGCGTCGTCAGCGCCCTGTGATCTGGGGACCCCAGTGGACACTCTCCTCGTCGTTGGACTCGATGCCTCGAGTCTCCCTTGCTGATGCTTGTACTGTCGCTTCCCGTACGAGCTTGACTTACTTGAGGTGGCTACGGTTGTTGGTAACCGCTCGGCCTCCGCTGTCACCCCGGCGTCGTCATCATGCTCGCCCTGTATGTCGCGCCGGTGCCGTGCAAGCACCCGTAAAGGCTCGGCTTTTCCTTTTGCCAAGAGCTGCATTTGTGAGGGTGCTTGTCGTCCGGGAAACTCGGATTGTGCGTCAGGAGTGACTTCAGCGGTCCCAGGAGCCGGGGAGCCTCGTTCGGAATTGCCATGGCCGCTACGGGCGTCTCGACTAGCGTTGACGTTCGCGACAGTTGTAGCTGGACGCTTGGGTCGCCTTTGGCCACGAGGAGGAATCGTAGACGCGCCTGTAATCGGGTTACTGTCGTCTGGGCGCCTTTGTATATAGCCGAGCTTGGCACTAAGACTTCTCTTGTGAATTGCCAGGAGCGACCGGGAGGGCACCGGTGACGGCTGATTGTCCGGTTCATCGCCGGGACCGTCGGGTTTCCGCAGAAGTCTCGGAGAAGTAGCGACTTGAGGAGATCCGTGTCTTGCGTGACTCATCGCTAAGATGGCGTCCTTCTTCTTCTTCTCTAATGCACGCTCGCGCAAGGAACATTCAAGAGCCAAGAACTTCAACGTCAACAGAAGGGTCAGCGTGTATAGTGCAGCTGTTTTGAAGGACTTGAGCCGCACTTTTGAAGGACTTTTGAAGCTGAGGGGACAAAAGTAACCCTTGACTAGACTTACGTATGCGCAATATTTGAACTACTAGGTGCGCGTTGCGGAAAGAGCCCAGTCCTAAGTTATTTTCCCGATCCTTAGTTTCAGAAAAATAGTTCGCGTGAAAGCCAGGCTAGTCCTATTGTCACAGATCTACACATTTCCTGTTTTTTTTTCCCTTAATTAACTTTTGCTTTATTTTTCCAAGCCAGAAATCACGCTGTGCTCTTCTAAGCGAAATGATAATCCCACGGGTGTTTATTATTATTATTATTATTATTATTATTATTATTATTATTATTATTATTATTATTATGTTATGTTGTTGTTGTTGTTGTTGTTCCCTTTTATGGCGCTCACCCACTGAGGGGGATGGCCAATCCGGCGGCAGTAGTGACAGTAAATCTGGGGTTGTGTCAAGACGGACTGGAGTCATGAAGAAAAAAAAGAACGACAGAAAGCAGAAAAAAAGACAACTGAACGGTCCAGTAGTCAGACTAACAGATTGAATGGCAGGAATCGCCGCAAGTCAGTGCACAACTTTGACTCCTTATATCGTAATGTGTGGTTGACGGGTCCTATCTGCAGTTTGGTTCATTTTTTCCAACAAGTTTTTTTTTAGTTTCCTGTACTTCAAACGCTTCTATATTCATACGACGGCTACGCCCACTTCAAGTTCATTTATCAATGATCACGCTGCAACCGCACCTAACATGCAGTGTGGGTCGCAAGATACGGCGCCCACTGTATCTTGCGACCCACTGTCGACTCACTATCTTGCGACCCAGGTGGCTATTTAAAGTGAAGTGGCTTGTTCGTGCAGGCTGTCGTCGATGCACCTGTTCATTGATGTATCTGTAATTTATAGTCATAGAAGCCATGAGCAGCGTGAGCGTTAGATTTTCGTGATAGGTTATGCGCATTGAAAAGACGAGATGCATGCGCGTCAGTTCACCGTATCTCTGCATATCAGCGAAAGAAATGGATTATCTCGCAGGCTATCGTCCATCGAATTTTTTTTTCATTTCTTTTGTGTGTAACCTTCTTGGGGCGTCCTTACACGCCGCTTCTCGAAAGGAGGCGCATCGTTCGATAGAAGGATACAACTTACAGCAGTTGCGGACAAAGCAGACGGATTGCTCGAGTCAGTGTTACTCCGTCAGCCAGTCACACAAGCGAACAAAATGGCCGCCATGCGACCTTTTCAAAATGGCGCCGTGGGTCGACTTCGCATCAGTTCAATAAGAAATGAGGCTTTTTTAGGGGCGACGCTCCTCTTAGTCTAACCATGTCACGCGTCAGTCGTCAGGCGTAACCCGCGTGCCGGGAGGCACGCGCTCGCCCTCGGCGCGTGCCTCTCTCTCCCGGCGCGTGCCTCTGCTGTCTTGTGAAAGAGAGAGAGAGAGACAGAGAGAGAGCGAAAGGCGCGCGTTGGCTATGGAAACGCTCTTTCTTAGAGGAACGCTGTACCAGCTCGCAAAGAAGGAGAACGCGCCCTCACCCGCGAGAGACAACGTTGGCGCAGGCAGCGTCTCCTAGCGAGTTTCTTGATTGAGAAATGCCGACTGCTCGCGTTGGAGAAGCGTTCACCGGCAACCCATATATATATATATATATAGGCACTGGATCTTGACTTGCAACGAAGTGCCTGTGGGAGATTTCACTTGTGCATAGTTGAACCATGAGGATTCGTGGCGTGCGCGTTAACTAAATTAATCCGGAACTCGGCACGATCTACGATGAACATCCCGAGCTTCGCCCACTCATCATCATTCACTCCGTGGATATGCTGTAATTTTTTTTTACGTTCCACTCTTACAAACGAGTGAAAACGCATAAGTGACACAGGACAGGGTCGGATGTCAGCGCTTTCTTGAGCGTTTCAAAAGCGATGTCGCAATATATCTACTTAAGTTTATTTCTGCTGTTATCGCATTAACTTTCTTTTCATGGGCTGCTTGAAGTAACAACTGTATTCCAGACTCGCGGAAAGGCAGTGGCAGGCGGTTGTGGGGGCATGGGATGGGCTTCACTGCTGTTGTATATGGGCACCATTGCTCGGCCTATGTCGCCTTCAATCAGAGTCACAAGTTCTTATATTATTACCACAAAGAAGAAGTTATGACGTTTGAATGTACAGAAGGAGGTCCCGGAGTCAGAGACCGAATTGGGACCTCCTGTGGGTATATTATCAAAGAAACAAAGCTTTTAGCATCGACAGGCAGGAAGAAAGATTAGTTTGCATTTTAAGGTAACTTATAATGCATATCACAAAGACAGAATACAAAATAAATGCTGGCATGTCATGTAATTACCAATAATAAATAGAGAAAATTAGATTGAATAAAGGATGCGAATCTGTGCTTTAGCAGTTATGTAAAAGGGTTATGTTATATTGATTGATAAGGAAATGTTTTTAATTCTCTGACGAACGAGCTTTGAGTCATTGGTTTTGAGACAAGAGGCAAAGAATTCCATAAGAAAAACGCGCTAGAATGGGCGGTTTGTCTAGCGTATAGTTTGCACAGAATTTTTGGCAAGATGAGGTATTTGTGAAAAGCAAATCTTTTGTTCTTAGAGTTAAGCAGTGAAGGAGATGGAGTAATGGTAATGTGTAAACCAATATTGACATGCCTAAATAACCAAATGTCAAGACTGTATTTAGCTAAATGGTGCACTGTAAGTATATTGCAGGCATGGAATAATCGTTTCAAATCGGTGTTGTACGGGCGTCGGGGTATTTATTTATTTATTTATTTACAAGTTCTCCAGTCCTACTTAGGCCCCAGCGGAAGGGGCAACGAAAAAATACAGAGTTGCGCAATGTTACAGCACTTGATCACATGAATTGTAGAACACTTAATCAACAGTTCCGCCACATTACCAGTGAACAGAAAACACTCACAGGCAACAGATGTGTACAAATAATTCACTCGAGCACTGTCAACACACGCCATATATATACGTCATTCATAATCAAACGAAAAAAAAGTTGTTTTTCAATATGCTCAGTACTGAAAAACTCTTGTTGCCATGCAGTTCCAGTCCGTAGTAGTCCTGGGGAAATAAGCTGCTTTTAAAGCCGTAGTACGAGCGAAAATAGGCGTCAATGAATATTTATGGTCATGTCTTGTTTTTCTACAAGAAAGACGTCTTACACAGTTTTTGGCAGATTTATTGTAACATTACCGGGAAGAATTTCGTGTATAGGAACGTTAACCGATTGAGCTTCCGGCGAGTTTCCAGTGTTTGGATGCCGTTCAGTTTCTTAAGTTGTGTTGTCGAATAATATCTTTTATATTTCCTGAAAATAACTCTAGCAGTCTTCTGTTGCACTTTTTCAATTAAGGCAACATCTTTTTTTTTTTTTACATTGTGGATCTCAAACAACAGAGGCATACCCAAGTTTTGATGAGATATGGGCATTGTATGCCAATAATTTGGTCTCCCTTGTGAGAGATTTAAGCTTCTTAAGTGCAGATTTGGAAATGCTTGTAATGTGGTCTCACCACGTGAGTATTTTTGACGAAGCGACTCCAAGATGTTTATAAGATTCTACTTGTTTGAGTGGGTGAATTCGCAGACACTAAGTTTAAAGGCTGGGAGATCGCTTTCTTATTATTCTCAAGAGAACTGTTTTATCACAATTAAGTTCCGTGCCCCAGACTTGGCACCGCTCATCTATACGTGTAAGAGACTCCTGAAGTAGCACGTGGTCGTTTACGCAACAGATTTCATTAAGGACAGCACAGTCATCCGCGAATAGTTGGATATGTCCTTAGATACAACATCAACTAAATCGATAACAAAAATTAAGAACAATAACGGACCCAACACACTACCTTGTGGCACACCGGAAGGAAACACTGAGGGATGAAGAAGCGCAACCTCTAAACTCAACAAATTGGCTTGCCTTTCTTATGTACGCACGAATTCACTTAACGATGCCCGAAGGAAGACCATTATTCTCGATGGTGAAGAAGTTTATCATGAGGCACCTTGTCAAAGGCCTTGCTAATTAAACACACACACACACACACACACACACACACACACACACACACACACACACACACACACACACACACACACACACACACACACACCAGTCTGCGCAGATATATCTAGAACCCGTGCGAATTCATGCACTGTAGACTAGGTGAGTTATTGTAGAGATATTTTTCTGGAAGTCATGTTGCAAGACGATAAAGTATTTTCTGATAAAAATGTGTTAACACACTTAGAAACAACATGCTCTAACATTTTACATCAACTACTAGTGATAGAAACAGGACAGTAATTCGACAAAGTAGTTCGACAAGGCACAGTGCCAGCTGTATACGCCAATCGGCTGCTATGTCACCACATTTGAGTGACGCATTGAAAAGGGTAACAAGGAAGTCGGAACATAATTTCAGCACAGTGTCGTAGGAATTTACTAATGCCGTCAGGTGCTGAGGATTTCTTAGGATTCATTTTAAGTAAAATGTGTAAAACACCACCATCGGCTATCAGAACTTCATCTGGAATTGCAGGTAACGGGTCACGAAGCTCATAATAATGTGGTTCTGAAAAGACACTCCGAAACTATTTGTTAAAATGATCAGTAGTTACTGCTGGAGCAGGTATCGTGACTTCCTCAACTAGTATTTAGAAAACGTCTTTACATTGTTTAAGGTAACGCCAAAATTTATCGGGATCCGACTTGGTGAATTCAGGAAGCGTTTCATTAAAAAACCGATGCATAGCGTTAACACTCTGTAACAACTTTTCTTTGAGTTCGGAGAACTGCTGCGTATTTGTTTTGTTAGTTTGCTTGTCGTGACCTTTTTACTTCCGTCTTGATTTGTATAGTCTCGCGCTTTATCCACAGGTTACGAGAGTGCTCACGTATTCTCCAAAGCGGCACAAAGCTTTTTGTGCAGAACTCAGAACTCCACAGTGCCACGGAAACGTTGCCAGGCGCTATCAACATCTCTAACAGATGTGATCAGATGCGTTTCTAATTGATCAATCACTGCAACGTCGTCCGCTCGATTGAAGTCTCTTACAGCACTTTCCACTGGCGTTTTCGTTGATTGGTCATCTATATCCGAATCAAATGATATTGATCTATAGTGAGAAATGCCGGCTCCAACAGTGATAATTGCACCGGTTAGCAGTTCAGTTGTAAATAGGAAATCAAGTCTCGAAGTTCCCCTTGTGGAAGAACTTCCCCACGGGTTCCACAAGTTCCCCATGTGGGGTGTCTTACCATTTGCTCAAGGCTAAGGGAAAACATTGTCCAGAAGTATGTCAGCTGAAGAAGAAGTTCCATAATTTATATCATTCCATTTAATGGTCGGAAGATTGAAATCACCCGTTAAGATAACATTTTTGCTTTGTATACATAGTTGTTCATCGTACAAAGCGCTCATAAAAGAATCATCAGCATTAGGACATCGATTAACCGCGCAGAGAAAAAGAATGACACATCAAAAAATGAAAGTTTCAAAAGGAAGCTATCTCTGTCAGGAAGACGCTTAGCAATAGATACATCAATACCATGCTTGAAAATGTCAGCCACACCACCACCACGGGAACCGCGATCACATCCATAAAGTTTGTAATTAGGTGGAACTATCTCGCTATCGCCAATGTCATCTGTAACCAAGGTTCTGTTACCACACATACATTCGGATCGTGAAATATTTTCCGCCTTATCAATTTAATTTCTTATACTCCGTGCATTGAAGCGGAGCAAACGAAGTTGGTGCTGCCCTAAGCGCTTGCTGAGGTGCCCTACGGCACTCTTATGTTATGCTTTCCTTCGTGCGTTAAGTGGGTCGTCCCAGCAGGAAAGAGTGTTATCAACCCGAAGCTTATCACGAACAAAAGCAACTTTTCTAAAGGAGGGAAAGCTGAACGATTTGGTAAGGGTCCATAGTGAAAACGGTCGCGCAAAACACGGACACAATGGGAGAGAAGTGGACAATATTTAGATTCAGGCTGTTAAATTTATTTTCAGCAAGTGTGAGAGATATCAGACACATTTAGCTGCGGACGTTTCTACGTAGGGCAGACAGGGTGTTGTATAAATCGGAAATTAGTCGAACATAGATGATAGTTATCAGGTGGAACGCCGTCCGATCATACATACAGAGAGCGTGTACATGACCGTAGTACAATACGACGGTCTTCATATATATATATATATATATATATATATATATATATATATAGATGAGTAGTAGACCCTCGGAATTGGCAACAAAAATGCGGAAAGCGTTTATTCAACGTTTCAGCCGGAGACCGGCCTTCATCAGGAATGCCTATGGTTGTATTCCCGCTTCTATTTATACCTATCTGAGAGAGATTTTCATAAAAGAAAGAGGAAGGAAGAGAAACATGATAAAAGAAAAGACTGTAGAGAGAATAAGAAAAGAAAGAAGACAGGAAAGATAGAGAACCTGAAAGAAACGGAGCAGAGTGGAAGAAAAGCAGACGACGTGCGTCATATGCGGGCATCAGTCCCCCTCCCCCTTTTAATATTTTTTTTGTTGTTGTTCCCCCTATGCCCCCTTTATTCCCTCCCCTCTTTACGAAGTGGTTTTCGTCGGTGGACCCAATAGTCAAGCGTATATATATATATATATATATATATATATATATATATATATATATATATATATGAGTCGTCCGAGGTGAAACGGCAGGCCAGCTGGCGACATTCTTCAGCGTGTCTGGCGGCTTCAGAGATTGGCAGGCATTCTGACGAATCGGTCTGTGCGGCAGAATTGTGTCGATTCTGTGTGAAGGATGACGGCCGTAAAGAAGGTAGAAGGGCGAGAAACCAGTGGTTGCTTGCGTCGTGGTGTTGTAGCCGTAGGTGATGAACGGAAGAACGAGGTCCCAGTTAGAGTGATCAGGCGTGACGTACATGGCGAGCATGTTAGCCAGAGTTCGATTAAGGCGCTCCGTAATGCCATTGGTCTGTGGATGATAAGCAGCGCACGTGCGATGAGCAATAGCGCATTGGGCAAGCAGTTGTTCGGCGACCAAGCGCGGTCTGTGAGCTCGAGCCCCTGCTGCACCGCAAGGTGCCGCTGCCTCTACGCCGGTGCTCTTCTTAGTTACAATATATATATACATATATATATATATTGTAAGGGTCGTCGGAATGCGAAGGAGAATATGGTATGCAGAGGAGGCACCGGGCAAGACCCACAGCCAAGTAGTGAACGCGGGGGGAGGAGGCGACCATTGTTGTGATGCATTGTACAGCTGGTGACTGGAAACTGGCGTGACGAGTGTTTGGCGGCCCCAGGGGAAGGAGTAATTCAGACAGCCTGTCCAGGAATGTCTGTAGTCACCAGCTGGTTTGGCGCCCTCACCCCACCCCCGCAGCGTGGTGGGCAGCAAGCGTACCCACTGTATTGTCATTGGTTAGAGCGACATCGGGGTGTAAATCGCCGTTTGTGATTGGGTGTGAAGTGTTCAGGGGAGGAGCAACCGGTGTATATAAGGTGGCCCTTTTGCCTGGCAAAGGGGTCGGAAGCACTGCTTGTAAAGTGTATGTACTGTCTGTGGTATATAAAGTCGTGTCGTGCTTGTGTGAAAGGCTGGCCTCCCTCTTTCGAGTCGGCAACGCGACGGCGGACAGGTAGCAGGAAGGCTTCCACCCTTCCTTCTTCACAGCAGCGACGCTAGCTGGAGGAGCTCGGCTCCAAAACGAAGAAGAGAAGCAGGAAGGAGGAGAAGGGGGAACTGAGGACAAGTTCACCACGACAACGTCACCTTCTAGAACCTCCTTAACCTGAAACTTACTGGCGCAGTCGACAGGATCGCAACAACGACGGCAGCGAGTGCTCTGCATTCGAGGAAGAACGTCGTGCTGCGGGTGACGATTCCCTCTGGGAAGGAACGAGACAGAGCTCCAACCGGAGCGAAGAAATCAACGGCCGAGAACGACCGTGCCATCGGCCAAGGGAGGCGACGAAGACACCTCATCTCAAGTCCGGCGACGAGGTTGACCAGGCATCGCACAAGGCATCGTGGAAGTGAGCGGCAGCATCTCAAGAAGTGGTGAGTCCTCTTGTGTTCTTACACCTCGGGGGTACCACTGCCTTGTAGTACTGTATGGTGTGTGTGTAAGCATGCTAGGTTTGCTCACTTGAGTTCTGTTAATCTAGCGCTAAGTATGAGTCGCAACTCGGGAGACGAGAGTGGCGCGACAAACGGAGAAGGGGCTAGTGCGCAGGAGGGCCAGAGCGATGGGCAGTTCGGAGGCCTCACGCCAGAACGCAGGCTGCAGGAGTTGCAGGCTGAGATGGAGAGACTGTCGCAAGTGATAAGCGGGAGCTCACATAGGAGCATGCCAGAGTTCGGCAGGCGGGATCCGTGTAGCGAGCTAAGGCGCTATTCAAAAGTCCTTAGTGGAGTGCTTCCAAAATTTCCGACAGAGGCTGAAGCACCGGTATGGTTCGAGTCCGTGGAGAGTGCCCTAGAAGCGTACGAGGTACCAAGCGAGTTTTGGGGACTGCTAGTTTTCCCGCTGATCGCTGAAAGGGTCCCTTACTTGTCCACGCGACTTAGCCCAGCACAGCATAGAGATTACTCGGTAATCAAGGAAACGGTGCTTGACGAACTCAAGCTGTCGGCGGGTGAGTACCTCAAAAGGTTCTTGGGGTCAGAAAAGCGCACAAACGAAGGCTGGAGGCCCTTTGCAACGCGTCTGCAGAGTTACCTGCACTTTTATCTGGGCGCGAGGGAAGTGTCAACGTTTGAGGCGCTAGTTGAACTATTGGTTGCCGACCAGTTAAAGAGGAACTTGTCGGAGGAGGCGCGGCGGTATGTAACTCTTCAAGAAGGGAGGAAATGGATGAACGCCCCAGAGATAACTACATTTCTGCGAACGTTCGAGGAAGCGCATGGTGCTAACAGTGCGGCAAAGCCAGTCAGGCAGAAGGCGGCTGAGTCGCCGGTAACGAGCGGGTTTAAACGGGGCTCACAGCCAGGTACTCGGGGCGACGCAAAAAGCCTAGGCGCGGAGGTAAAGGCGAAGCCTTGGGGCTGTCATGCGTGCGGCGCTAGCGGTCATCAGAGGTGGAATTGTCCGGCGCGAGAGAAAAAGCAAGCTTCCAAAGACCCGGGTGTCAACAGTGGCAGTTTAACAGCGCGCGTCTCTGTGGAAGAGCCAGTGGCTGCACATAGTAAGCTAATCTCTGTGTCCCTCGACTGCAAAGATACAAGTATCAAGGCAGTGTTGGACACGGGCGCGGAGATTACGGTGATGCGTGAGAGCGCGATTCCTCAGGAGAGGGTGCAGCCACGTGGCACTGTTAATTTAACATCAGCGTTTGGAGAACGGGTGCAAGCGAGGCTCGCGATAGTTCCGCTGGCGATGTCTCGCGAAGGTAGTATCCAGGCGGATGTTCAGGACGCGGTCCCAGTTTTGTGTGCTTTAACTGACCAACTGACAGAACGCACAGATTGCCTGCTTTCAGGACGTGCATGGGAGTTGCTGAACAAGGAGCGCGCCTGTGAAAAGGTAGAGAAAGATACACCAGGTGTAGGCGATGCACAGCTGGGGCCCGAAGACGAGTTGAGCTGCAAAGCCGTAGATCAACATCAAGAAGTAAGCACTCAGACGCATTCCTGTGATGGAAAAGCTACAAAGGGAGTATTTGTCAGTGAGGCAGCTGTGAATAGCCTGAGAGAGGCAGATCAGGTTAGCACGTGTGCGCATTCCTTAGAGGAACACGTGGCAGAAGAGGCGGCGCCTGCAGAATGTAGCCCGGTAGGCCCGGCGGATAAGCAGTCGGTAGGGGAGGAATGCTGCGGCACAGGTGTAGTGCAGAACAGGTGTAACGAGAGCTGGCATGAGAACCTCGAGCGGGGGGACAAGACAAAAAGCGAGGACGCGAGCTTTGTAGAGATGCTGGCAAGGGACAAAAGGTACGCCGACGATGGGAGCACGTGTAGCCCAGAGGTTGAAGTTTCCTGGAAGTATGGAGAGCTGTTAAGCAGCACACCAGCCGTAACTTCTGTAGGGCAGCATGAAATTGGCCCACAAAGGGGATTTACCCCAAGCAGTGTGCGAGAGAGTGCACAGCTGGTAGTTGAGGGAGAACAGGATAATTTTGAATTGGAAAACTGTCAGGTGGCGCGTTCGAAAGTGTGTTGTTTGGGGCACTGGGCGAGTACTGTGATGGTCGTGGCTGACCCCGGGAGGTTTGCGGACAGGGCTGAGAGAACGGCGCCAAGGGCAGAAGCGCAGTGCCGTGGCATGCTGGAGTTTCGTAGCCACGAAGTAAGCATTGATCCCAGACACGTGGTCAAGGTGGGACCCCCAGCCGAGCTAGCGGGAGGGCCAACTCCAAGCGCAATTCCAGGGCCCGCGGAGGCTGATGGGGTGTCTCGACGGCTCAGGGCCGCACCGTGTGAAACCACAGGATCAGCCATGCTAGTTGTCAAGAAGCCATGTTGGCCATACGCAGTCGCCTCAGAACGCGCTGCAGGAACTTGCCTGCCGAAACGTGCGAACAAGGGCAACAATGCGTCAATGGTGTTTAACCGACACGGGTTCTCTCCAACTTATCTCAGCTCTACTGCTATCAGCGCAGGCATTTGCAGTAATGCAAGGATTCGATGGTTCATGCTCTGACCATCCGGTGCTCTGTTTTGCGTGGTTGCAAACCACAAGCCACTCTCGTTTTCTACCCAAGAGAGCCGGTTTATAGCGTAAAATTGGCAGTGGTGCTTCGGGGGTGGTCAAGGCACGAGAGGGCTAGACGCGCGGTGGACACTCGTGGCGTGCGGACATTGAGACTGTTGAACAGATTCATGTACTGCCGAGTGTCCGCGAGTGAAAGTGCGGTGTGTTGTGTGTGTCTGCGACCGCGGGAACTCAGGGCCATCGTTAATTTGTTTGTGGAACTGCTGAGTATTTGCAGTGTAGCTACGCGGCGGACCGTTTTCTAATGGCTATGCCATTGAGGTGTTCTCAGTTGATGTGTTGTAAAGTGTATGTGCCGCGGGTATGTTTTTTTTTGTTTTATTCTGTTAGTTTGCTTTGTGGGCGTTGTTTGTTTTTGTGAACGCCGCTAACGGCGGTTTAGGTCCATTCCGACGCACCTTTGTTGGATGTAATTAGCGTAGCTGCATCAGAGCGCTACGCTAATCTTAGGAAGGGCGTGTAAGGGTCGTCGGAATGCGAAGGAGAATATGGTATGCAGAGGAGGCACCGGGCAAGACCCACAGCCAAGTAGTGAACGCGGGGGGAGGAGGCGACCATTGTTGTGATGCATTGTACAGCTGGTGACTGGAAACTGGCGTGACGAGTGTTTGGCGGCCCCAGGGGAAGGAGTAATTCAGACAGCCTGTCCAGGAATGTCTGTAGTCACCAGCTGGTTTGGCGCCCTCACCCCACCCCCGCAGCGTGGTGGGCAGCAAGCGTACCCACTGTATTGTCATTGGTTAGAGCGACATCGGGGTGTAAATCGCCGTTTGTGATTGGGTGTGAAGTGTTCAGGGGAGGAGCAACCGGTGTATATAAGGTGGCCCTTTTGCCTGGCAAAGGGGTCGGAAGCACTGCTTGTAAAGTGTATGTACTGTCTGTGGTATATAAAGTCGTGTCGTGCTTGTGTGAAAGGCTGGCCTCCCTCTTTCGAGTCGGCAACGCGACGGCGGACAGGTAGCAGGAAGGCTTCCACCCTTCCTTCTTCACAGCAGCGACGCTAGCTGGAGGAGCTCGGCTCCAAAACGAAGAAGAGAAGCAGGAAGGAGGAGAAGGGGGAACTGAGGACAAGTTCACCACGACAACGTCACCTTCTAGAACCTCCTTAACCTGAAACTTACTTATATATATATATATATATATATATATATATATTGTGGGCAATCATTAGGAACTTCTACTTCATCTGTACATAGTCATTATCACCTCGGTCTCTTCAGCTTTGTCTGTGGTGGGTTGCCATCTTGGGTCCCATCTGCGCCTTGGGATCATCCATTCTCCGTAGCCTCAAGGCTTAATAAAACTGCATTATTACCCCTGCTTCACAATATATATATATATATATATATATATATATATATATATATATATATATATATATATACTGTATATTAGAATATTAGAAGCATACGTGCGCACAGCACCATCACTATCATAACACTTCTACTCCAGAGGCTGTGCCGGGTCGCTGGGCGATTCCGTCACACTGCAATGTTCTCAAGAAGCTGAAGGAGCAACTTGCGGCTGCGGAGCTTGTGAAGGCAACGATGCGGGAATAAACGGGACAAGGTGACACCTGTCGCGTTGCGAGACAGCGCCTTGTCTTCTCTCCACGAAGTAGCTCCTGGGCCACTACAGCTGGGCTTATACACGTTGCATGCAGTGAGCAGTTGTAGTGAGCCAACCTTCCACTTTGATCATCCGAGAGCGACAAACTTCCTCATAATTGCCTTTTCTCTTGCAAAAATTGCAGAGCGAGCTGCGTTCTGGGAACTACATGCGAGGATGGGATGCGTGGCCACAGTATCCGCATGTTGGCGCCGTGCTCCCAATTTGGGCTGCAGAAATAAGCGTCTTTTCCTATCATAATCACTACCACCACCACGCAGCGACGGTCAGGAGGAGGCTTAGTGTCCAAGCTGTTGCGAGAATCCTTGCGCGTCTTTGCAGCGTCCATTTGTAAAGTTCGGGTGGTATCGGAGCTAGTGCCGGCTATAGCGACTGTTTTTCCTTGTCCGCGTCTGCTGCCTGGCGTGCCTGCATCCACGCCTCTTTCAGAGTATAGGCTGGCGTTTCTTCACAATTGATCGGAGATATGCGAGTCGCATAACCCGATGACGAATCAATCTCGTACGGACCTTTCTCCCACTGCAGCCGAGGGATAGACACAGCGTTTCACCATCTTGCAAAGTTCGGCATAGTACACGTCGACGCTCTTGTCTGGTGCCTGCACACGCCTGTGGAAACGTGAGGACTCATAAAGCTCATTTCTTGGGTGCAGGAAATGCTCAGTGAAACTGCCGACAACGGCTTTGTACGAGCTGAGAGACGCAACATCAAGCGAGAATGGTGCCGAGGAGCGGACGCGCTTCGGGGGCCCATACAATATAGGAGCGAACGCACACCTGTCTTTTTCGGGACGTGTTCGTGAATCCAGGGATGCACGGCGAAGTCCTCGAAGCGGTTTCTCCATGTCGCCCATCTCCAGGCGTTCCCAAAGTAGACCGGTTCTTGCGGCTACAGGTTGAGGCTTACCGACTTCGGCTCGATCTGTTCGGTGCACATGTTGGCGACGCTGAACTCCGCGCAGGCGTTCGGCCACAAGTATTGTGGCCTTGTATTGAGGGACCTTGGTAGTACCGTGCAGCACTGTGGAAGCTACAGGCCTTTCGCTGTTTTCGACCAATCAGGAGGGCGAGCATATCTCATGTGCCCTTCCGCGCCCTCTCGTCTGATAGCAGCGAGCGCCGGAGTTGAAGCGAGAGGAATGTCTTCAAACATTCGCACTTCGCACTGTGTAAATCTTGCCTGGAGAAGGCAAGCGTGGTATGCAGGGGGCGCCAGAAAGTTATGTGGGCTAAGCTCCCTAGATTGTGGTTCGGTTAGGAAAGGACGCTAATTTCTGCAGCCCATGTAGGGAGCACGGCTAAGCGTCCGTGGGGGTGGGGGAAAGGGAGTGAAAGAGATATAGAGAGGAGAGAAAGGCCGTAGTGGAGGGCTCCGGAAATTTAGACCACCTGGGGTTCTTTAACGTGCACTGACAACGCACAGTACACCAAGGAGGTTTTCAGTACACGGGCCTCTGGCATTTTCGCCTCCATCGAAAATGCGACCGCTGCGGCCGGGATCGAACCCGCGTTTTTCGGGTGGCAGCCGAGTACCGTAACCCTAGATAAAATGTTCTCAAGGTAGTGACACCCTCCCTTTTCCTCCTCGCTTATTTGCCTGAAGCGCCCCCAAGAAAGTTCAAAGCGCGCATAAAAAAGCCAATGTTTCCTTTCAGTTATTATGGCGAATGGAAGCAATTATATTTTGATAGAAGAAAATGAGATATAAAATAAACTTACTTAGTTGAATATAAACGGTACACCATAAGAAGCACGATGTGTGTTGCCCAACTGGCAACGTTGTGCAAGTGCCATATTTCACACCACTAGCCATGGCGTCTTGCATAGTACGTCGTAGGTTGTCCAGTTCTCTCAATGTGCTATTTTGCTCGTGCATATGATGTGGCACAAGTAACGTTCAGCAGCCTGTTGTGACGAGTAATCATAGCCGGCTTGTACACAGATGACGGAAAACCCCGGCTAGACGGGAACGAACGCTGGACTAGGAGCACTGCGATGAAAGTTTTTCTGGAAAAATACGACCATTTTCGCAATCGTGATGCCAGGATGTTCGTCAAAGTGCGTTCGTTAAGTACTGCAGCTCTATTCAACCGTACGAACGCGCCCACAAATATTTGTAACAACGGGAACGCGATAGACGCGCGTTGGACGCGCGTTGCCTAGCGTTTCAACAAAAGCCGACAAACTGTCGACGCGTTGCATGGACGCGTGAAATGATTCGTAGCCACAATTCATGGCGTGCTCTGTTTCGAACGCCACGAGGTATGTTGAAGAGAGCATAACGATCTTCCGTTTTGCGACTGCAGCCGGCAGCACAGCAACCCGGCATTGTTAAAAATAACTTGGACCATCTCCCCGAAGGGAACCCTGATGGGATGCGAAGCAGCAGCGTTGCGCACGGGTGGCGTCACGGGTTGAACGGCGCTGACGCGGGTGCTGGAAGAACAGTTTGAAGCGAAACTCGGTGTAGCGTTTACTGGTGTAAACGTTTGTTTGAAACGCAGACACAAGAGGCAGGCGGGCGTTGGAGCCGACAGCTGCGGGCGCTCCGGCGGGTGAGGGAGAGAGTGACGTACGCGCGCACCTGCGAGGGAAGCGTGCGAGGGGAGCGTGACGTCAACGCCCAATTGCGGCGTGACCTACTCGGCACCGCTCCAACACCTGCGCCGAGGGAAGCGCGTTGCTTCGCGTTTGTGCGGACGGAGGGACAGCGGAGGGACAGCGTTACACAGGCTAGTCAAAGAGCTGCTTCGCATCTAAAAGTTTGCGAGCAGCGATCCACATGCACCGAGAAGCAAGCTTGGCCAACATGGCGCCAAATGAAACGCTTCTCTTCTACAGCGTATCTCTTGGCTAGGATTTCGTCTCTCGTCACGGCCACAATCCGACCGGGATTACCAGCGCATGCGCACTAGTTTTGAACCTTTTTGCAGAAAAATGAATGTCACTACCAACCACTAACAACGTCACGTGCAAGTAATGCACCAATCACAGACGCGGATGAGGGAGAAAAAGAAGGAGGACACGCGAGAGTGAGGAGGGCGGCGAAGAGAACAATGAGTGTCGCTACCTTGAAACTTTTTTATCTAGGGACCTTAATGTGGGCACATGAGATCAAGTGTGCGAGGATAAATTGGTCGCAGTTAACACAGGACTGGGATAATGCAGATGCATGGGAGCGACCTTTGCCCTGCAGTGGGCATAGACATGATGATGATGATGACGGTGGGTGGTGTGGTGATGATGATGATGATGATCATGACGACGAAATTTCCTTCGCGAGAAACTACGCCATTGCATTCATCATGGGAGGAGTGAGAGGGGGAAGGAGCATCGGGGGTGGGTCCGGGGATAAGGGAGTGTGTCACGTTTCAGGGGCTGCGGAAGACTATCGTCTTCTGACGTCATTTGCAGCGAAGCAAGCAGATATGCGGCCGTGATTTGCTTCCTTTGTTTTTGAGGAAAACACCCCCTCTAAGGACTTCTGTTTAGAACCATCGACAGATGGGTACCAGTGCAAGCAGGTTGTGTACGCACTTGTCGCTCTCGTTTCAAAAAGCAGTCCGCCCCGCCACGGTGGTTTAGTGGCTATGGCACTCGGCAGCTGATCCGAGGGTCGCGGTATCGAATCCCGGCCGGGGCGGCTGTACTTCGATGGAGGCGAAATGTTGAGGCCCGTGTACTGTGCGATATCAGTAACGCTGTCGAAATTTCCGCAGCCCTCCACTACAGTATCTCTCATAATCACAGCTGGTTTTGGGACGTAAAACCCCAGAAATCAATCAATCAATGGGTACCAGCCGCACCAATGCAAGCATGATGTGTAGGTACTTGTCGCTCTTCTGTTTCACAGAACAGTCTATTAATGATCGCCATCACCACAGCGCACTGCACGTGGGACTTGCTGCTGCAGCGCCAGCACGGTATTCGCGCTAACTACAGATTCCGCCATGTTGCGCACGCAGTTTAAACTGATTTAAACGTATAAGCGACGACGCCAGCGCCGTGTCTACGGTTGCGTTTTAGCACGACCAGTGTATAACTGTTACCTTATCACAGCCGCGCTATCTGATCGCAGCACTACCAGGTCACCGACAACGCAGTTCACGCTTGGGAATTTCGATATCAAAACGTCACAAGGCAAGTATCACAGCGGCCTTTTAGAGCATGGCTCTTGGCGTTTGAACGAAATCTTTCGTGGCTATTAGTCTTTCTTTCTTTTTTCTTTTGGTGATCGCGCGCGGTGAACGAGAAGCACAATCTTAAAGAAGGCGATGACGACGAAGAATGTTGCATCGAAACGCAGCCCGCGTGACAAATGCTGCGCAAGTGGAAGTTTGTTGCTTGTTTTGTTTCGCCCGCGAGGCCTCGCACAAGGAGAGAAGGTATATAAAATACACGATATGCCCTTTCGGAAGTGGTAGTGCCCGGCAAAGCGAGCGTTGAAAGAAGCCAACGTTAAGCCATAGTCGACTGGCGCGTCTCGCCCGGCTTGCACGCGTGCTCACGTTCCTTCTCGCGTCTCCCCCGTGTGGCCACCGACGCAGTCGGCCCAAAGCCGCGACACCGCGTGGACGCATTCTTTTTCGAGGCCCTCGACCAGATGCCCGCGTCGCTCAGCCGATGACATCGACGGCCTGCGACGGCGTTGCCATGTCGGCCACCGCGAAGCGGAAGCGGCCGCAGAAGCAGCTGCAAGACATGAAGAAGCCCACCTACACCCGAGGACTGAAGGCCTACTTCAGGCGGTACTCCCTGGACATGCGAGCTCCTTGCACCGACGAAGCAGCCGACCCGGACTCGGAGACTTGCATGCGCAAGCTGTGCTGGCTGGTGCGAAACATCGGCGTCTGGAACGGCTTCCTCGAGAACGTTGGTATGGAGCTGCGCGAGAACCGGCCGGGCCGCCTGTCCCTCTACACGTTCGCCCGGTGCGACCCGAGCCTGAACGAATACGGGTCCGTGTGTGTGACGTTACTCGCCGAGCTGCTGGCCGCCCACCGGTGCATCTACTTCGTGCACGTCGGCTACTCGGGTACGCTGTTCTCGATGAAGGCGAGCCTGATTCAGCACCTGACGCCCAACTCGTCCATCGAGCAGTTCCACGTGGACGGCCAGACGATGAACCGCGACGAGGTGTTCACGTTCCTCAAGGCCGTGTGGCGGGCGAAGCCGCTTAGCGTGCAGGTGAGCAACGTAGCGCTACGCCGCTGTGACGTCCACTCCCTGTCCGTCTACGTCGAGATCACCGAGACGCTGCGGGAGTTGTCGCTGCTCGACACGGGGTTCAAGGTGGCCGACACCATCGCCCTCTTCAAGGCGCTCGAAGAGAGCACGTCGGTCGAGTACCTCCGGCTCGAAATGAACACCGTCGGCATCCGGGGCGCCAAGCAGTTCTCCGCGTTGCTGCGGCGCAACACGGCACTCAGGTCGGTCACGCTGCAGCGCGTCAAGCTGCAGGCCAAGGGGGCCGTGTTCATAGCCTTCGGGCTGCTGCAGAACACCACGCTGGCCTGCCTCCGCATCGCGAGCAACTCCATCGGCCCAGTGGGCGCGCGGGCGCTCGCCGAGGCGCTCAGGATGAACAAATCGCTCACGGTGCTCGACTTGCGCGACAACTCCATCGGCACCAGCGGCGCGATGGCCCTGGCGGACACGCTGAAGGTGAACGCGACGCTCGAAGAGCTTCACGTGTGCGGTAACGTGATATCCGAGGAAGGTGTCGTGGCCATCGCCGAGGCCGTCACGGACAACAAGTCGCTCAAAGTGCTGTCGCTCTTCGCCAATGGCTTCGGCGAGGTGGGCGTGGCCATGCTGGGCAAGCTCGTGGCCAGCAACAGGACGCTCATGAGGTTGAACGCGACCCTGGAGTCCAGCTACGGCGCTCCGCGCAGACACCTGGACGCATTCGCCGAAGCGCTGGCGACCAACAGTTCCATCCGTGGTGTGCAGCTCTTCGTGTGGGGCGCGCCCGCCATGAAGCAGCTGTCTAGAATGCTGCCGCTGACGCAGACCCTGCAGTACCTGTGTGTCTGCACGTGCGGACCCGAGATCGAGGAGCTGTGCGATGCCCTGGCGCTCAACAAGTCCATCCAGGAGGTCGAGATCAACTGCTTCATCAACCTCGAGGACGGTTCGGCGCTGGCTCGCCTCTTCGAGAAGACCACGACGATCCAGGCGGTGACGATCACCAAGAGGGTGAAGAACACGTGCCTCATTCGGCTCTTTCACGGCATCGCCAAGAACACCAGCATCTGGTGGTTCAGCGTCCAAGGCGGCAGCCTCACGTCGACCGTGTGCTCGGCCATCGCGGCTGCTCTGGAGAGCAACAGGTCGCTCGCCTGCATGACTCTGGGACGGGCCACGGCGGACGACTCCTGCTTGAAGTTGGTGAGCGCCGCCCTGGAGCGTAACCGGTCGCTGCAGATGATGTGCATGAACTACGCGGCCGGGAGCGTGCCCGCGTTGCAGATTAGGGAGCGGCTCCGGAGGAACATGGGCACAATGATGCAGGCCATCGAGTTTGCGCTAACCAAGAACGCCAGCAAACCGCTGGCGGAGGCCTTCGAACTGTACAAGGACAGCTCGTTTTTCCTCCAGGAGCTCGCCAAGGCAAACAGGAACCAGGGCAGGCCGGCGGCGTCGTTGCTCATCAAGGAGGCAGAGCGGTTCATCGAGGAGAACTACTTCCAAATCACGGGCATCGTCAGGGAAAAAGTCGTGTGCGTTAAGAGGACGAGGAAAAAAATGCGGACCACTATGATTGACAACCTGAACAAGTACTGCATACGGGAATTGTTGTCCTACCTTCGTGTCTCGGACGTGCATCATTAATCTGCCGGTGGTGCTCCTGAGTTTTTTTTTCTTTCTAGAAAGGGGGGTGGGGAGTATTTGTTAAATTAAATTTTTGTTTGTTTGTTTTCTTCTGGAAATGGAGAACTGTTTCCTTTGTCTTTTGTGGTCTATTTCTTAAAGAATAATGTATGAAGAGCACGCTGACGTTGACGCAACTTCACGGTATACATTTACCGAATTTCGCGAGAATTAAGCTTTTGCGGATTATTTTACACTGTTTACGCGAAACTCATAACCGTCCGAGCTTGAGGTTCTGACGTGAAATGTCGAACTCGTTCTGGTATGCAAGACATCTGGGATCAATGTGCTTACAAGTCGCATTCTCTATTGTAAAAAAAAATCTCGTATGACACAACACGTATCCAATAATCCGCTATTACCATGTGCAAACGCATGATTCATGCTTGTTCGTATACGAGATTATTCGTGTCAATGTCATTTTTCGATAGGGACATGAACCACCCGGTTCTATGTGCAAGCCAGCTTATGATATATGCAGTGTGTTTCACCGATCTTTCAAAAAATTGTTAGAAGATTGGCTGTTCGAGAGAAAACGAATGTTTCTTCGTGTCTCGGACATGTCAAACGTTTTAAGAATGCGCGAGAAGAAAACACTAGAAAGAAAACACACAGGACACAATGGGTGCAGCTGTTTATTTCTGTGAAGCAAGCAACAGATACGTCAATCAGAAACTTGGACACGTGGCCACACTGTCACTAACCGGTGTGGCGATAAAACTCAAGATATATGCCGAGTACATACGCAAACCAAGGTTGGGACTGTTCAATCTGCGGGAAACGCAAGCAGTTCTGGCAATGCATTAAAAAAAACCGTTTTAAAGCGTTCGAAAAGCTATAAACCAACAGCCTGCGAGAATGCTCTACGAAAGAAACTTGGTTGAAGTGACGTCAGGAAATCTAAAGAAAATGCTAAATAATCGACTATACGATTCAGATTTACTAATTAGCTGTAAATTAGGTACTCTTGGCTGTTATTGCCAATGGCGAGTAGGTGACAATACCGTATCAGGTTTTAGCACAAAGAAAATGTATTTGTCTAAAGCCCCGTAGCGCGTGAAAGTGTGGGCTTCGAAGAACGGAGCCGAGCTTTGGTCCATGAACCGCGAACAGAAATAAAACTGTCAGCAGGCGCTCGTGCAAAATCGAAAATGTCAAAGGCCCGTGTATTGTGCGTTGTCAGTGCACGTTAAAGAACCCCAATGATGGTTGTGCTTCGGTAAGGAAAGGACGCTAATTTCTGCAGCCCATGTCGGGAGAACGGCTAAGTGTTCGTGGGGTTAGGGGAAAGGGAATGAAAGAGATAGGAAGGAGAGAACAGCCGTAGTGGAGGGCTCCGGAAATTTTGACCACCTGGAGTTCTTTAACGTGCACTGACAACGCACAGTGCTGAAGCATAACGTAGGCATGCAACACTGTAATGTGGCAGTGGGAGGGAGCTGAGGCAACACCATCTACGCTGAGGATGAGGAAGAATGACATGAGAATGATGGAAAGGTGGATGGGGAGGACTTCACAACTGAACATTACCCGCCAAGCCAATTTGTATACACACGTGACCTTTAAAGCGCGCTTCATGTACCCGCCAAACAATGTAACAGCAAGGTCACGCGACATCTCACGTGGCCTTGCTGAGCTTGTAGAAGCCGGAAGAGGGTAGGTCGGCCACAATGTCCTACTTTTTTTCGCACATTACCGAAACTGCGTGGGCTGGTGGGCCATGTAATGCGAAGACAAGACAACCGTTGGTCATTAAGGGTAACAGAGTGGATTCCTAGAGAAGGCAAGCGTGGCAGGGCGCGGCAGAAAGTTAGGTGGGCAGATGAGATCAGGAAGTTTGTGGGGATAAATTGGGCCCAGTTAGCACAGGACAGGGATAATTGGAGATCTATGGGAGAGGCATTTGCCCTGCAGTGGGCGTAGACAGGATGATGATGATGATGATTAAGATCGATACTGCAGCGGTTTAAGAGCGCCGGAAGTAGCGTGCAAAGGCAACCTGTGCTGGTGAAGTGCCCTAAGGACTGCGACGGCCAACTCGAATTGTACGATGTGCTATCTGTGCTGCTTTTCCTTACAAAGCCTCCACGTTCTACATGTGCAGAACCCAGCGTTGTAAACGTTCGCTTCCGTATCTGCAAAACAGGAACGCTTCTCGCTCTTTCCTAATTTTTTAAGGAGTTTCCGTTACAAGTTCCTGTAACGCCAGGGGAAGGCGCTCCAGTTACGCTTCGAAAATTGGAACGTGTCGTTACATTAACGTTACATTTTATGTTTTTTAATCGAATGTCGTGTCGGATAATCCTGAAGAGAAGTGGACACTTGAAAACTCATATCGAACTGTGCATGCGCATTGCTCTAACTTGAACATCGCCAGCGGCAGATTATCTGGAGATAAAACATATCCAAAGAAACGCCTCTAGACACGTAGTTTCAGGAAGCACATCTACTGCAACTTTGACGCTGTTGTCTGTTAGAAGTGCAACACATAACGCGTCTACAAATTCGCAATCAGGATATCGCGCTTTTGGTGTGCAAATAGGAACTTACTTACACGCAGCATTATGTGTGAGTAAGAAATACAGCTTTCGATTTAGATTAGCATGTAATAGTGTGTGCTCGACCCAAGCCATTCAATATTGGAACAAGATAACCCGATATGGCGTCAGCATTTCCAGTCTTAAACTTTTTCGCTCAGAATCAGTAGCGCTTTAGTTGCTTTAATATTATAAGTGAGAGGTCTGGATGTACTGCAGTTACTTTATTGGCTCTCTCAATTTTAAATTATTTGCGATACTGCTCGTTTGTTTTTATTCATGGCAGCGCGCAATGCACGTCAGTGTGAAGAATTCGAACTACATGGCTGCCGTCTCAGTTTACCGACGAAATGTATAACGTGGAAATATATCTTCTTTCTTTTTTTTTTTTTTTTGCTTCGTAGAATGCACTTTTCGATTTGATAGCACCCCCACTTTCGTGTAATGGAGAATTGCCGTTGATATGTAGGCAATAAATAAATAAATAAATAAATAAATAAATAAATAAATAAATAAATAATCATCTCACATGCACCATTTCATCAGACGACGATCATTTATGGCGCATCTCGCAGAATAAAGGTAGACAGCAGCGCAATAGCACAACCTAATTAGCAAAAACGTGCACGCCTCCTGCTGAGCGTGCGTTTAGCAGTGATGCAAAGCTATCGGTAAATTGATTGTCCATACTGTCGAAAAACTATCGACATTATTACTGTCGATAAATTATCGATAGTTAAATCGATAGTTACGCCATCAGGAGCGCAGTCGGTGGTACTATAGATTGTTTTGGGAATAAGCGCGCTGTTGGCCGGGGATATCGCCAATACTCAGGTCATTTAATTTACGAGTAGTTTTTCGCGACCGACATAAATTATTTCCGCTCTGAAAATGCCGCGACATGTCCACCAATAAATTAATAAAAGTAGCTAGTTACACCTTACCGACAAAATTATTTCATGAATTTTTTGTTCTTAAATCACAAAATGCAATGTACATTTGAAGCCGCTCTGTTTCACGCATTTAACGGTTCCTTTCTGTTGCTGCATGGTGAACTGTTCAACCTTGCACCGCCGCTGTTGCTATCTCTGCTTGTTTTGTACGTCCTCGGGCGCATTCGGTTTCGTTCGTGAATTCGCGGACGGATCTACTAGTTGGTTCGCGATTTCTACCTTCATTCGCTTGTTTTCTAGTTCCGTCGATGGATCGAGTTAGTGCGAAACTTCACAGGTAGGCAATAAATACCGGTATTTTGTATTATATACCGACGATATATTGACACAATCTATAATACCATCGACGTTACTATTGATGGTGTCATCGATAGTTTTTACACCATCGATATGTCGATAGTGACTGAACCATCGATACTATCGAAATTCGCGCTACAAAAGCTCCGTGTGCAATAGCCCTCCGTTACGTGGCATTTTTGTGTTCATATCGGGGTTTTGGGCACGTAAAATCCCATAATTTATCACTTCTCGCATACATGCATCACTGCCGACAGCTGCAAAGTGCGTTAATTGTTACGAAACACCACTCCTACCACTAGAGTCATGGCTGAGAACGCCGTGTCTGAGACTCGTGGGTAGACGTCACTGCTGCTGTTGAGCTGGGTTCAGACCCACACACACAGGGAGTATTTTTTTTTATTATAATTATTGTGGGTGATATCAAATGCGGACACCGGCGGCAGCGTGCACAATCGTTACCAGAATCAGCCACTGTAAGAAGCCCGTGACAGTTCACGCTGTGAAACAAGAACCGAAACCGAAAGCAGCCATCACGCAAGGTTCAGTGTCATCGTCAATTTGGCAGTAGTGGCGGTAGTGGTTAGCGGCGCTTGGCTACTCGATCACGGCATCTTGTGATCGTAACAGGCTCTCGTGATGATTGAGACATGTCATCGGTAACGTTTGGCCAAAAAGTGTTCACACCAAAGCCTCCGGACAAGGGCAGTTTCCCACTCGATCACGAAGGTAAAAAGAGTTTCACGCCGGAGTCTTTGCATAATCTGCAGGTCTCTGAACATGCACATGCGTCGCTTCTAAATTAAAACAACGCCCGAACACAAGCTCGGAATGCCGTTCTAGTTCAGCTCTCGACATTTTCGATTCACCCCTGCCTCTCTGCATTAGTTACCTAACCTCACATACACACGCAAGGTCTCTGTATTTGTGTTTTGTCTTCATGTTCTGTCGTCTCAAGGTGAGTGCAAGCAAGGCGTCTTGAAGTACCTGCTGTGTCTGAAAGACCACGACGGCAACGCTGGACCTTGTAGGCACCTTGCCAAGGACTACTTGGAGTGTCGAATGAACAGGTGAGAATCTACTACAAACAGAATCAGCATGTTGGCTTCCACCGTCAGCCGCGCAGTTGTATTATTCAAACCCTCGCCACCCCGCGTTTATGTCTACTCCATCGACTGTGCTGTGCTTTATTTGCTGTTGCGGTTTTTGTCGTGTTTGATCGAATTGATGAGAACGGCAGTGTGCCCGCATGTAACTCGTGTTGCATCTAACTTGGCCGGAGTTTAATGCAATCGTAACAGAGAGCGTTCTCGAAGTGCCTGCGTAGCAGTGCTACAGGTTAGATCTTCCTTGGCAGCTTTCTTAAACACTGATTGTTTGTGGGTGCCGTAAGTGGATACTGGTATTATTTGGCTCTCTGCGGCAGCACCTTTATGGGCTGGTTTTGTACACAGACGCAAAATTCCGCTTATAAGCGTCGCTGCTTGTTTTTGAGTAATGCAACGTGAGGAGGATGTCGTAGGGAGCAATTCAGTTTTAAAAACGTTTAGTTTCCCAAGGAAAGGAATGTTGTTGGAAGAGGTGGGTGTGTTTGTGTGAGTACAAGGAATTGAGGAAAGTCACTGAAACCCTGAGAGAAAAAATTGATAATAAAATGAACCCTCTAAGGAAGTGTGTGTAGTGTCGTGCATTTTATAGGCCTTTCACTTTAGCTATTTCATGTACTGTTGCTAATGTGAAATTTACATTAAGCCTGTGCACTGCTGAGCCGTGTACTATTAATTTGAACGTGCATCAGTAATGACCGCACATGCTTTACTGTTGTGCTATCTGAAACCTGGTGTTATCAGTAGGCACTGCCCATGCGTCTCAGAGCGGAGCACTTCAGTGTTCCAAGCAAGTCTTTTGAGCTCTTTACATCATATGTATGTTCCTGTATGCATTTGATGAGCCTACCTTTATCTGAGAAGCTTCTTGTCTTGTTCCATACCCAACAGAAATTTGATGGCCAAAGAGGAATGGTCGAAATTGGGCTTTGAGGAGAGCCCTGAATCCAAGACCAAGTAAGGCCATGTCCGACGGAGAGGCAGCGGCAGTAGCCGTCAAGACGGAAGATGTCGGCATCTCGCTTCCCAACAAGGACGAAGAAACCGACAAAGTGCTGTCCTTTCAGGAAGCGATGGCCATTGCTGACAAAAAGATCCATTCGTTGATCAGGTAGGCATTCTTTTTTTTTTCAAAGGCAGCGTTCTTTTTGGCCATTGCCACCACATTCTGCAATGGTACGTGTCCAATTTTAGACAGAATTCAGCTTGACTGTACTGCAGACCTTGCTGGGCTAGGCACCTTATGCAGCCAAGTTGCGTTATTAAAGGGGCCCTGAAACGCGTTTACTGACATATACGTGAAACCTGACATATACCTGACATACACGTGAAACACGGGGTACCTGACATATACGTGAAAGCCATCAACAACATATACAAAGATTGCACAGCCACACTACTCCTACATGAGAAAAGCAGAGAAATCCCGATCGGGAGAGGCGTGAGACAGGGAGATACGATATCCCCGATGCTATTCACTGCATGTTTAGAGGAAATCTTTAAACGTGTAGACTGGGAAGACAAGGCAATTCGAATAGACGGAGAATATCTCAGCAATTTAAGATTCGCAGACGACATTGTGCTCTTTAGCAATGATGGAGACGAACTAAAAAAAATGATTGATGACCTAAACAGGCAAAGTATTAAAATTGGATTAAGAATGCATAGGCAAAAGACCAAAGTTATGCTCGATAGCCTAGCTAAGGAACAGGAATTTAAAATCAACAATGAACCCTTACAGTGTGTAAACGAATACGTATACCTGGGACAGTTAATAACAGGAACTCCTAACCATGAAAAAGAAATTCTCCGTAGAATAAGGTTCGGCTGGAGCGCATTCAGACGGCATTACGAAATCATGACTGGAGACTTACCGCTCTCACTAAAGCGAAAAGTATTCAATCACTGCATTCTCCCAGTACTAACGTACGGTGCTGAAACGTGGAGGATAACGAAAAAACTAGAGATGAAACTAAGGAGCACGCAACGTGCAATGGAAAGAAAAATGATAGGGGTAACACTAAGAGATAAAAAACGAGCGGAATGGATCAGAGAACAGACAGGAGTAGCCGATATTATTATATCAATTAAAAGAAAGAAGTGGACCTGGGCAGGGCATGTCATGAGGAGGAAAGATAACAGATGGACAGTAAGAGCAACGGAATGGATACCAAGAGAGGGAAAACGTAACAGAGGCAGGCAAAAGGTTAGATGGAGCGATGAAATTAAATAGCTTGCAGGCATAAAGTGGAACCAACTCGCTCAGGATAGGGTGGATTGGAAATCGTTGGGAGAGGCCTTCGTCCTGCAGTGGACCTAAACAGGCTGATGATTATAATGATGATGATGAAACGCGTTTCACGCACATTTATTTTATTGTACCATTGCTTTGTGTGGTACTTGATGATGACCGAAACACCCGTGAAAGCGGCGAAATCGAACCGTATTATATTTTAATTTACGCCTGAAATCTGTTTCCATGCTGACTGCAGCACCACACATCAACAGTTTTTCCGATCGGATATGACATCACCGTGCTGGCTTTTCTGCAGGTTCTGATTGGATGGGAACAGTAGGGAATAAAAATATGCATCACACATGCTTAAAATGCATCGAATATAAGAAATTTCAAATTGAAAACGTGTTTTATGCTTGCTAAAGCTACTAAAAGGTACAAATTTGTGCATTACAATTTCTTTATGCTTGTTACTGACACCAGAAGCGCTAGGCAGCCCATGTAGTCGTTGTGCTAGGAAGGCCACAGATGGCAGCACGGTTCCAGTTCTGCTGCGTTTCAATTGGAAACAGCGTGCGCGTCTCGGGATGCCGACATCTGTCGTCTGCTTGTGTATTGAATTTGTAAATTGAATAACTCACGTTTGCCTGCATCGATCTCGAAAATTCTTTTTGATTTACCTCAGAACAATACAAAGAACCCGTTTCGATGCAAAACTCAGCGAGTAAGGTATGGTTTCAGGGCACCTTTAAGTGTGGGTAGATGTGTGAATAAAGTGGCGTGCCATACAACAACATTATTTTAAAAGGACTGCCTGCCGCATAGAAAAATTTTTCGGACGTGGTGCTAGTAAGGTCGTTTCTTACATTGACAGAAACAAGCATGCTTGTACCACATAATGTACCACATAAGAAAGGAATGGCATGTTTAACTTGGCCCTGAAAGTTGTGAAAAAAATGACTGGCTGTTCCGTCCTCGGTGATGTGTATCAAACTTCAAGTGTAAAGAAAAACTAAGAAATAACCATGCAAGTTCACTTATCTTGCTTAAAAACAAAAAATAACCAACAATTCTAGTTTACACACATGTGGTAGTGTTCCTTTGTAAGGCGGGGTAATTTTAATTTTAATGTTGCAAAAATGAAGTAATCAGTGTTGCTGTCATCCCTACACATGCAGGAGGGACGACGACGAAGATAGAAAAATTTTGTTTTAAGAATTTATACAGGCTTTCGAGTGAGATCGCAGCTTGCTTGTGCGCTTTGCATGCTTGTGACAAAAAGCAGGACATTGATGAAGGCCTGTACGCCGTCCCTTTAAATGTGTTTATTTTTTGCACTCTAATTTTATGGACTGTTATCCCTCTGAATGAATATCATGAGGCGACACTGAAGATTTCAAGCAAAAACAAAAGGAATAATAATGTCATGCAATGTTCTGCTTCCCGTTAATTAAAGTGCTTCATTCATAGTTGCGGACATGTTTGGTCACTTTTAATCATCATTACATTTTATTGGAACTGTTAACAACTTCTTTCTTTGGTTACATTGATGGCATGTTTAAACTAACGAAAAGGATGTTTCATGGGTTGGGGTTCGTGTAAATGTGAATTATCAGTGAGATCATTTTGGTTGTTCTTTGGATTCTCGGCAGCATTTGTGCATCATTGACAATGGATCCAGGTTGTTTGACCGTAGTGTTTCGTTGGTGTATGGCCTGGCGTACATTTTGTTTTTTTTTGTTGTCGCCAATCATGGAATCTTAGGTGCCTAGCTAACTTCATTCTCCTGTGAAAGATGCTTTTGTTAAAGGAATACTGACACAAAAATTTGAATGCCAAAGTGCTTTACACCGGTTCCACCACGACCCCCTTATGCCATTTGTGTCACCGAAGTGATGCCGTAAAATATACAGGTATAAAGAAAAAAAGGAAAACAAGCAATGAAAGTCTCACTGATGGGGGCCCACTGGGAATCAAACCCACAACCTCCTGTTCTGTGATGAAAGGTGCTGGATGTTCTTCCAACTACACAATCCACGCACATACTTGAAGTGGTGTGAATACTGCTTGTATTCTTTCTTAGGACTCGTGTGCCTCCGTGTGCTCGCATCAAGGCGCTTGTTGCCTTGGACTGTGCCGTTATTCAAGGGGAAGTGAAGCGAAGCACGGCTCCCACATGCCCCTCTGGATACTGCTTTGTGTCTGATGGCGCCGAGGCACCGATTAAGAAGAATGCTGCATTATGCACTGCAGTACAGCAACAATGTTGATGGGCCAGTGTCGCGCAAGATGGACATGATTGATGCTGCTGTTGCGGTGTTAGTCGTCCACATGTCCAGTTGTTACATAAGTTGCATCAGTTTCCACAACGGGTTCATCATGGACATTAGTCATTGGGCTGGAGGTGATGCGTCACCAAGCATCAACATGGTTGCATCCACATTAAATGGTGCCACACCTGCCAAGCATCAACAGCAATGTGCAAGTTCATCCCAGTGTACAATGAGCATTCATCTGCTTCTGTGGAGGCACATTTCACTTCCCTGCAATCCCGATTTCTATGACGGAAGGATTGGGTAACATTTTCTCATATTGTTCTTTTTTCGGTTTTAATAAGCTGCCACTGATCATGTGTGGGAACCCCATTTACTTCAGTGCCGAGCTGTTATTAAATTAAAGGAATTTTAGTGGCAGCCAATTTGAGTTTCAGGGAGCACCGGGAAAGGCATATACATGGTTCTAAGGCATATACAGGCATGAAAGGCATATACAGGCATATACATGTGCGTGGTTCTCACTTATGGGAGCGGGCAGAGGTTCACTGCAGCATCCGCGTCTTCCTCTCGGCCACTTCCCACTGATGCCATTATGGTCATATCGTGATGCAGTGCAAAGGTATGGAGCAGATTTGGCACCCCCCTTCGGGTGATTAGAGGGGGCTGCTGCCCCTACTGTGTGTACACCTATGCCTGTATGTCTTCACCAGCATACCCCCGACATAGTGCTTCACCCTGTGGCGAGCAGTAGAAGATGGGGAGACAACGAAACACTGCAGGAACATGTGGCTCCTGCCACTTGGAGCCCCCAACAATAAAGCTCTCTGGCGGGGAGAGTGGACAACAATGGAAGAGAATAGAGTAGAACCTCCTTATAACGAACCCGGATATAACGAACTATCGGATATAACGAAGCAATCGCAATATCCCTTGAAATTCCCCTAGATGAAATGGATATTGGCTATAACAAACTAATGGTTATAACGAAGTAATTATAACTCCCCCTTCATCTTCGTTATAACGAGGTTTCACTGTACCATGTAGAGCGAACACTGTGGCAGCGTCAGTAGCTGTGGCCAACACAAAGTGGTCGTGGACGGTCGTTGCTTATTTACAAAAAAAAAATCCAGTCAGATGTTGACTTCATGGAGTCCTCCAATTTCAGCTCACTTGCTCTTCACACGCCATAATGTTGATTTTAAATATGTTCTGGCCTTCTGGGCTGTATTTCCCATTGATGTTTCGCTGGTGTCGAATATGTGTCCCCACAAGTCCATGTAATCTTGCCTTCAAAATTTTGTGTCAGTACTCCTTTCAATACTTAGTCGTTAGTAGCCTCCTACTGGCATGTACTCCATTGTGTTTCATGTCAATCTTTGCGAGCCATGTTCAGTCGAAACAATACTTTTCTATGAAGCACTAACAGAGGTAATCGGTTGAAAAGACACATTAGCAAAATGTGAAATGACAAATGCATGGCATCCCACGACTGTGTGCTACTCGCAGCAATGACCCTCTGCTCAACAACCTGCACCCCGAGGTGACCACTGACGAGCTCAAGTCGTACCTGGCACTCGAGCATGGCCAAGCCATGTCCCTGGTGGTGCACAAAGCGGATGGTGACTATTACACGGTCGTGGTCGAGCAGAAGGCCACCGTGCTGGACCTGAAGAAGGCCATACGGCGTCACGTCACTCTGCGCATGGTAATAGTTTTGGAATAGCATATGGAGAACATATAACAGCTGCATCTTGCCGGTACTCACCTACGGGGCAGAAACTTGGATGTTAGCTAAGAAGGTTCAGCTTAAATTGAGGACGGCGCAGCGAGCTATGGAACGAAAAATGGTAGGTGTAACCTTAAGGGACAAGGAGAGAGCGGAGTGGGTTAGGGAACAAATGCGTGTGAGGGACATATTAATACAAATTATGAAGAAGAAATGGGCGTGGGCGGGCCATGTAGTGCGGACACAAGACAACCGTTGGTCATTAAGGGTAACGGAGTGGATTCCTAGAGAAGGCAAGCGTAGTATGGGGCGGCAGAAAGTTAGGTGGGAGATGAGATCAGGAAGTTTGAGGGGATAAATTAGGCCCTGTTAGCACAGGACAGGGATAATTCGAGATCTATGGGAGAGGCCTTTCCCTTCAGTGGCCATGATGATGGAGAGCTCCGCATACCACAGTTACACGATTGTAAGACGACTCATTTTGCTAAAAATTGAAATCCAGTGTTGGAGGGGTCGACTTGCAGTTGAAGACAAAATGTGTAGCGCCAGTCAGTTTCTCTTTTCTTTTCTTTCAAATCACGATTTTCCGAGGAGGGGGTCAACATACATTCGAGTCGACTTACAGTCATGTAAATATCTAGTCACCTTGTTGGTTTGACACTGCTACACATGCATCATATGCTCAGCCCTGTTTGGGTTAGTGTTCTGGCCCCTCTCCTATCCTTTTTAATACCTAAGCTGCCTCCCAGATCCATCTTGATCTTGTGAAGGCGCAGGCATGATTCTGTTGCATTTGTCTTTGTTTACAAAGGGCTAACCTCTTCTACGACAGGCTTACATGAATGAACCGAGCACTTTTGAGTCTATGATAGTGAGATTGCCTACCAGGTCACGTTATGTGAGTGGGGCTTCAGAGAGCGTGTACAGCCAAACCTGGATGTGTAGTGATTTCGGATATAACAAATTGCCGGTTAGAGCGTATTAGACAGAAAGTAGTATGGCTATTCAAACTGTATAACTAATATTTGCTTATAACAAATTATCAGATATAACAAAAATATCCCCTTGTCACATTGAATTTATTGTAACGGTTGTTTGTGAGTGCTCTAAGAACGACCTTTACCAAGAAAAGAGATAATCTCTGTGGGATTTGCTGCAGGTCTGTTTTCTTGTATGTGCAAGCGCTGGTGTGTGGAGATAGCAAGTGTTGTCCAAATGTTGGCTCTGTGATGGCTAACGTTGGATGTAGGCTGTTACACTGGTCACTTACCTTTATCCATACTCAATTTCATTATAGAATCTGATACCAGTTTTTTGTTTCCGATTATTGCAGGCACGCAGGGGAGTGAAACGTGTGCTCAGCTGGAAGTATGTCTGGAAGACGTACTGGCTGTCCTTTGATGGCGAGTTCTTAAAAGACGACAAGGCGCTCCTGCGAGACTTTGGAATTCGCAACAACTCGCAGCTGTCTTTCGTGAAGAAGCTGCGGGAGAGGTAGCTGCTAAGTAAGCTGGACTCTTTAGGAAACAAGGATTGTTCTTCATTTAACGTTGTTGTGTTTGTGAATTGATTAGACAGTACACTTCGTTTAAGACTAACATGACGAGACTGTGCAAGCTTGTTCACCATGTCAGAAGCGTCCCAAGAAAAGCGACAGCATTGGTGTTGGTGTTGCATCCAGGCATCTGTTGCTTGAAAACAGTGAAGTAGATTTATAATTGAAAGCTAATTATTGCAAAAGAGCACTTATCTGCTCAGCACGACAGAAAGGATGCTTAAGAACGCTGTAGCATCATTGAACCCCATTTGCATCACCTCCTAGTAACAGAATTGTTTTCTTGTACATTTGAACTGTAGTCTGAGGTATCGTGCGTGAGTGTTAAGTCGTAGTTTACGATTTTTCTCACGAATTCTACTTTGAGAAATTAAATTTTGTTCACTGACGAACCTGTGCCATGGCAAAGGGCTTGTGTGGTCGGGCGCACCGGGAAATGGCGGTTGCGGTAGCTCAGGACGATTATTCCCGCCGTGGGTGTGTGCGCCGACACCGAATCATCTAGGGTGGGGAGGAGCTTCTGAATGCTATCACGTTAAAATATTGGCTTCAAGTACTATTCATGCATGCTTTTACCATTCAAAAATGGTCCTACCCTGTTGCACAAATCAGTGTGCCATCCTAAATTAAGACATCTTCATTTGTAATACAGTAAAACCTCATTATAATGAAGTTGAAGGGGGAGTGGTAATTACTTCGTTATAACCATTAGTTCGTTATAACCAATATCAATTTCATCTATAGGAATTTCAAGGGGAATTGTGATTGCTTCGTTATATCCAATAGTTCGTTATATCTAGGTTCGTTATAGCGAGGTTCTACTGTACAGTGAAACCTCGTTATAACAAAATTGAAGGGGGAGCAGTAACTACTTTGTCATAACCATTAGTTTGTTATAACCAATATCAATTTCATTTATGGGAATTTCAAGGGGAATTGCGATTACTCCATTATATCCGATAGTTCGTTATAACGAGGTTCTACTGTATGTCAAGCTGGCTGCAATTAAAAGAGAACTGGTTTTGGAAGTCGTTGCGGAAGTTCGACTCAACCACAAAGCAGTTCATATCAGGCAGATTTTGTTATTAAGCAGATCTTATGTTAAGTCTGTGGAAAACAATCCTCACATCCCCATTGTTCAGTGTATATCCTAGAATTTGTCTCAGTGTAATTAACCTTAGTGGGTTTCCTGTACCGAGCAGAATCTAAGGGCCGCGCTTTCTTTTTCACGATTTGGATGACATGTGACCCTTGTAAGTAACCAAAGTAAGAGTTTGAAGTTCGCTCTAATTGTCCATGCCGGTCAGCCACCACAAGAGCAAATGTTATCCTTTTGATAATAGCTTTTCTCATTCACGTATGCACTCTACACCTTCGCCCTGCTTCTCTTACTGCTAGGAGAGCAGCTAGTCTATGTGCAGGCTGTCTAGTTTCATTTTACTTGCACTCGATAACCGTTTAAAATATTTGTTCGAAATCGTTCATACCAAAATTATTATACTAATTGCACACGCCCCATGCAGGTGACGTCTAGCACTGAACTGGATTGAGCCACGCATTGTTTTATTGGTGCACGTGGAGTAAGCTCTGCCGCTTATTGCAGTTGGACGCAAAATAAATTCTTTCTGTGCCATTGTTTTTCGACTTGCTGCTGCATAATAGGTAGATTTAGTATTGCGGAAAATTTTTGCGTTAGCGCTTGCGAGTCACGCTCGCTAAATTTTTGCGGTGTGCTATTCGATAGCGTTCCATAGCTCTTTAGTATAGCGCGAGACGGCGACGCGCCGCAAAACGCAAGGCACGCAAACCTTCGCTGCGCCATCTAAACGCGAACAGTGAAAGAGTCAAAACCGTCGGCCGTTGTTAGTAACTTAAAAAGCAACGCAAGCGCAAAAAGATTTATTAAAAAGAACATCGTGCAATAATAATTGCACAAGTGTTGCTGTAGTCTGACGAGGCAGAGTTTCGCTTTCGTTGTTCATGTGTAATGTGGTCAAACTGGAATCCACAGCGAAAAGATTGTTGTCTTGTCGAAGCGAAAACCAGCAACATGATTTATTGTGAATCAGCTAGTCCCACAACGCAGCAAGACGACACGATAGATGCGAAACGGGCAGCCGTCAGTTGTAGGCTGGTTGTAGGGAGCCGCCATGTTCTTCGCGCTAAACAAACTTAGCGGGCGCTTTGCGTCTCCGCTAAATTCGGAAAATAGCGAGCGATCGCTAAACGCAAAGCTGGAATAGCGTGCGGACGCATGCGCAGTCTGACCCCGCTAAATTTTAGCGTTTAGCGGGGCGCAACTTAAGCTGCACTAAAACTCTCTAATAACTGTAGTCCGGCCAAGGAAAGGAGTCTATTCTCTGCAGCTTTCGTCGGGAGCACGGCTCGGCATCCGTGAGGGATAGGGAAAAGGGAATGAAAGAGCAGAAACGAGAGAGATGGAAAAGCGGAGGGCTCCGGAAAATGTTCACGACCTGCAGTTCTTCAATGTGTGCTGACACTGCACAATACTCGGGTATCTAACATTTTCGCCTCCATCACAAATGTGATCTCCACAGCTGGGTCTTAACCTGCATCCTCTGGGTCTGCAGTCAAACACCCTAACCGCTACACCACTGTGTCATTAATGCATACAGATAAGTCGTAAATAAAAGAAGGGGGGGTGTTGTTCAGCCCCCGGGAACTTTTATGGCAAATGACGGAGTTCTTTTTGACCAAGTTGCCTGAAAACTCGTGCTATATGGTACAGCGGAACTATATACAGTAAAGCCTCGTTATAACAAAGTTGAAGGGGGAGCAGTAATTACTTCGTTATAACCATTAGTTCGTTATAACCAATATCAATTTCATTTATAGGAATTTAAAGGGGAATTGAGATTATATCCGATATATCCGTTATATCCAATTGTTCGTTATATCTGGGTTCGTTATAACGAGGTTCTACTGGATATATATATAGCTAAGTGACAATGCCAAGTTACAAATGATGCATGAATACTATTCCACTGAAGCAGCATTTTATTGTAACAATTCATTCCTGCGCCTGCTTAGCATAACAACCTTCATATTTATACAGCTCCTAGAGTTATGGACAAGGTCCACCACTTTTAGGTGAAACGCCACTTCAGTATTCAATGCCTCAAGCAGTTTTTAACATAGCGTTATTGTAACAATCGCTGGTTTACTGACATCGCCGTTGGGCATCATACTATGTTAGGCACACTTCCCAATATGACGTACACGATGTGCTGCCATTAAACCAGCTTCAAATACAGTCGAGGCATTCCTTTTAAATGTGGTTGACCTTGCACCTCGCGACATAGTGACATCCTGGCACCAACTTTATATCACGTCATGGCTAGCATGTAGAACGCCCTGGCCAATAGGAGGACCCCGCAGTAGTGTTCTCTGTTGACGGACGTCTCCTTGAAGTAGATGCTCTTCAGGTTTCCTTGGAAGCTGATTGTGCCATCTTCTACGAGTTTCTTGAGGGTGCCCTGGCCAGACACTCGTTCGTTGCCGACGTTGAGGCTGAACAGGTTCGTGATGGCCGACGACTTTATGGAAATCACCTGCAGTGGAGCCCAGTTTGGAAGCAGCGTAAGGAAACATGTTCACTTTTCATTGAGCTGTGTATAGTAAAACCTGGTGATAACGAAGTTGAAGGAGGAGCCGTAATTACTTCGTTATAACCATTAGTTCGTTATAGCCAATACCAATTTCATCTACGGGTATTTCAAGGGGAATTGCGATTGCTTCGTTATATCCAATACTTCGTTATATCCGGGTTCGTTATAATGAGGTTCTACTGTAGTACCCTCTTGCCCGCGGTGCTTGCCAGCGAGCATATTTACGACAGACCCACATGGCCCATTTGGTAAGGAGCACATCTTTGCTGCCTGCATCTCGACCACAAACATATAGTCACGGCTTAAATCTTTTCTTTTGGCATTCTGCACGCACAAGCTGTTTAAAAAGGCTGAGACGTCGCATATATGAAATTAAAAATGCTTTCATTCAAGTGTTCTTGTGAGGGAAAGGACAAAAGGCATTTACGCCTGACAGGTTCCGCCCACCTGAAAACAAGTTTGCACGCGAGCACTGGCAGCATAAATGGTGTAAATGAAGCAGCTTAGAACCACAGATGAAAACGTGCATAAAAGTAAAAGTGCACGTACAATATGCTTGTGCTTGTGCATTTGTTTTAAATGTTTCCGATTACTACAGGGAGCGTGACGCACACTTGAAGATTCCCACATTCTGGGTAAATAATTTAATATTGCATTATTTATGCGAACGATTCGGCTTCCAGGTGCCAAGTTGTACAGCGACATTGTTCACTGTCTAGGGACGCACATACTGCTGTTACGTTGTCTGCTCGGGGTGCCATGTTGTCGCCTCCTTTTGTGTTCTCTCTGCCTTGTTCTGTTTTGGCGGACACCCACAGGGAAACGTCTGTCTAGGCTTTTTTGGAGCAGTGGTTCACCACTAGTCCTGCGTCACACTAATGTGATATGCCATCACTAAAACTTTTGTTGCACCTCCAGCACAGAGACATGGGTGTCAGTCACGCCTGTGATGGGTCTCCATTGTGGGAATGAGTATTTCGCGCTCTTCATAAACGAGTTAAGGTACGTCTTAAGTGCTTGCTCTGCCCAGCACTTCCTGGCGAGTGTCCGCACATTCGGATAAAGCCTGCAGGAGGCTCTTTCTCAAAATTTGGTGTCCCAAACCCATTAACTTGAATTCGATACAGATTCAGTGCATATCCAGCTGCAGCAAACAACAGAGGCATAGTTTTTCCAGACCCAGCCGGTGCTGGCTGGGGGGCAGGATGACCGACACCAAGAGCGGGTTGCAAAAGATTGGCAGCACTTCCACTGCCGAGAAAATGAAGAAAAGCGAAGCTTGGTGGTGTGTTTGCCTTGTCTGCCAGTTTTCTTTCATTCCTGGGGCTGTTTCTTTGAGGCTCTTTGAAAGTCCTAAGCATGGCGGTGGAAAACCCAAGGCATTCATTTGGCTCAGATACGTTCACATGTTGCAAGTGTGGGCCTGTAGTCTAGCGGTTAAGGCACTTGCCCTCGAGGAGTGGGGGTCGTGGTTCAAACACAAGCACCGGTAACAATCTTTTTCTCACTCAAATGTGCCCTCTATGAAGTGGTGGAAGAAACTAACGCAGTGCTTTTTTCCGCCACTTCATAGAGGGCGCCAGGGTTCTCTGGGAGCAACTCGTTTTGGCATGGCAGCCACAACAACGCCTACCATGCTGACACGGGCTGGACGATAAAAATGTAGTTTCATTTGAAAAATGAAACATTAACGTGTCGTTGCCTAATCAAAACGTGGAAGTGTGTATATGCAAGCTTCATTTCAGAACTACAGTAAAACCTCATTATAACAAAGTTGAAGGGGGAGTGGTAATTACTTTGTTATAACCATTAGTTCATTATAACCGATATCAATTTCATCTATAGGAATTTCAAGGGGAATTACGATTGCTTCGCTATATCCGGGTTCGTCATAACGAGGTTGTACTGCATTGCTCTACACAATTAGGACAAAATGAAGCCGCTAATGAGGTCTACTAAGGCTTGCACCTCGGAAGGGGACGAGGGAGGTCAAGCTAGCGAGTTGCAGCGTAAGACAAAAGGCGCAGCCTAAAGGAAGCCTTGACAGTAACTCTACACAATCATGCCTTCTTGCACCACCTGTACAGTAGAACCTCGTTATAACGAACCCGGATATAACGAACTATCGGATATAACGAAGCAACCACAATTCCCCTTGAAGATCCCATAGATGACATCGATATTGGCTATAACGAAGTAATTACGGCTCCCCATTCGACTTCGTTATAATGAGGTTTTACTGCATGTCCTCACTGACCTGCGGCTGTAGCTGCTTGCCATGGCTCAGTAGCGCCACCAGCATGGCCTGCACGGTCAGCTGGCTCTGGCTGTGGGCAACTTCACCCTTGTGCCGCTGCGCCTTCTGCTCGACCACGTAGAGACTAGCAGACGGCAGCTGCCTCAGAACCTGCTGCACCTGAAAATGTAGCAACAACACGAGATGTGCAACGCCAGGGCGTGGTTTTGGTACCTGGCTTTTACCGTTGCTCTTGCAGGAAGGCTAAGTTTTGAATTTGAATTTATTGACATAGGAGAAAAAAATACAATATTGGAAGAAACGCTTCTGAATCCCTAGCCTAAGGCTAGTTGGGATTCATTGAACAGTAATAATGAAAAAAAAAAGCATGTCACTTATCAATAAGAAGTGTACAAGCACGAATATTTATACTAACACTATAACACTTGTAAAAGTAATTATAACATTACGCATTTACAGAGGTTAGTGACTGTTCATACGTATGGAAGAGAGTATGAAGCAGTAAAGAAATAAACATAAGCAGTAAAGCAGTAAAGAACACACATGGAGAACAGTGCTCAGCAATTGAAAAGTAGAATGTTCATCCTAAATATTGGCCACCCGCGCCTTTTGATTGCCTGACTGCATTCATGTGGCAAAATGCATCGAAAACCTGCAAGCAGAAGTAAACTGAATGTCTCACATAATTCAATATGTGTAGTTTTTACAAGACAAAGGCAAATTATGGCTGTACACTGGGTTTCAGCTTGGCTGATGTGCACTTGCTGCGTTAATTCGAACCACTCCCACAAAAGTAAGCGACTTGCAACACACATACCACATGAAACAAGTTGATGTGTGTGCAAATTACTCTTTAACAATATTATTTGTAAATGCACTTTCCGTGGTCCTGGTTTAACAAACTTTATTCATGAGTTTGTTTGTCAACTTGCGAATTCGAGGTTTACCGTTACGGTGTTCCTACATATTTCCATACAGCTGACATGAACAAACTGGGCTAACTATCACAGCAGGCGTTTAATAAGTCTCTATTTTGTTCATTTAATTTCCTGGCATGAGAAATGACTGTAGCCCCACCACGGTGGTCTAGTGGCTATGGTACTCGGCTGCTGATCCCGAGGGTTGCGGGGTCGAATCCCGGCTGCGGCAGCTGCATTTCGATGGAGGCTAAATGTTGAGGCCCGTGTGCTGTGCGATGTCAGTGCATGTTAAAGAACCCCAGGTGGTCAAAATTTCCAGAGCCCTCCACTACGACGTCTCTCATGATCAAATTGTGGTTTTGGGACCCCAGAAACCAATCAATCAAGAAATGACTGCAGAGGAATACTTACTGCATCGTAGTAGTTGTAGAGGTGCGGCCGCATCTTTTCATCGAGAAACTGCACTCGATCGAGGGCGAGCACAAAGTTTTCTCGAGTCACATGGGCCCACGTTATAAACGGCGGGCTCACGTCTATGGCCAATATGTCGGTGACGCTCTGAAAGTCCGCAAGAGAGGAATGGTTGAATGTGTGGTCAGAGTTTGGCAAGAAATGGCAAGATCGAGGGGCCTCGTTTACTGGCGCTCGCAATCTCGTAAAGCTAAGTTGAAAGTGCCTGCGCCACACAGGTTCTCGGCTAACAAACTAAGCTGTATTTACAATCAATATCGACATGATTCACAGTCAGGAGACTGTAAAGACAGGAGTGTAGTGTATCGAATTCAAAACATTTTGGCATAGTGCAGAATTGTTAGTGTAATATATGTTAAGTGTTAATGTAGTAAATGTGCAGTGTCTCGAACATGTGCATGATAAATTCATTGAGAAATGTGTTCCAAGCCACTGTTTCATTTAATGTATGCAGGACAGCACAGCCTGACATTTCATGTCAATGCAGAGTGCTGTGACGTAAATTATACCACATTTTTTGGTTTCATAAATTGTGCAGATGCATTTTTTGGTATTTCGGGATCGTATACGAAAAAAGAAAAACAGCTTCAAGAAAGTTGAGACACCTTTTTAAATTTCAAGAAGTCTTCTGCACGACGGTCTGCATTTATTTACATATGTATTTTACAAATCATACCAATTCCTTAGTATGACGGGGGCGAATCGATTGGATTTTACAAAAACACAAAGAAATAAGCAGTATGAACAAACCGTCAGTGTAACTAGATAACGAACACCTTTTTTTAGGCATGAATAATATAACATGCTCACAGAGTTGTTTCACTCCAAATCATAAAATAATAATTTAAATTTGACAAGACTGAATTGTTAAAATTGAATTCCAATGCTACTAAGTAGACAGCAACGGAATTAAATTAGCAGTGCTACACGCAAGCCTCATCCGATTTCAGACAAAACACAACACTTGTCCGATGCAATTTCCCCCATTCCCTGAGGGTACATTCTTTTTGGTATGCCGCCATAATGGCTAACATTATGTTATTTGGTATTGTAACAAAATTTTACAATTGTTTGCGATGCAGCAGCACACTGACATGAATGATAGTCCAATGTAAGAGAATGACTGACTAGGCAGCGAATAGCCTAGTCTTTTATTAGAAGAAAGCATGAGTAGAGGGAGCCAGTATAAAATCAAGCGTGAACCTTATTGCATATTAGTATAACATTTTATACAAAGATATTTAGACTGGTAGCTTAAAGTCACTAGTGATGTGTCCAATACCAAAAATACAATACATAACAAAAAGGACTTGTAGAATACTACATACTCGAAAACAATCGTGCTTCACCAGACAGCCCGCCTCATTCTGTGTGTCTATCAGTGGAACGACAAGATGTACACATTTTACGAAGTTCAGCCCTGGTAACCTTCCGGTGGATCAACGATCCTTGTCGACACTTCTCCTTTTGCTTGCTCACCATCCCTCGTCAGCAGTGTTCACCGTCTTACAACAGTCCTCAGAGGTGTGCGACAGTTACCAAGACAACAACAAAACCTGCTCGCCTCTATCCTGTCCAGCGTTATGAGAGGAATGATGCTGTTTCCCCGGTCGGGCGGCCTCCTCTCCTGCGGCTTCTTCCCGTACAGGATGGCCTCGCAGATGCGGGCCAGCCCCCGCGTCTGCATGCCGTCGATGGCGCCCACGTGGTCCATGTTGGCGAAGCCACTGTTCTCCTCGCGGTGGTGCAGGATCCGCATGACGTTCAGCGGGCTGATGGACAGTTTGCGCAGCTCCTTCTCCGACGAGTTGTTCAGCACCCGCAGGATCTGGTCCTGCTGCTCGCGGGTGTATTGCTGGCCAAAGGATATCCACCGGATGCCACCCTGTTTGGGAACACGGAGAGGGAGAGCATAACAGCAGAAGGACATTTAGTTGGCCATGCTGATGCTTGCTAAGTGACATATCCACAATCGATGACATATCCACATCGCAGTGCTCAAGTGCACAACACTAAAAAAGAAAAAAAAAAGAAGAAACACACAGGTAAGATGGGACAGGATGTGACAGGCTTTGTGTAAAGGTACAGAAACGTCATGTACATGTGCCAACAACGCAGAGAGAACACTTCAACAAGATGCAGAAGACGATTATCCCACTGCTACATCTACGACAAAGAGTAGATTCACCACCAATTAATAGTAATAACGATAACAAATGATGGTGTTTTACGTGCCAAAACCAGCTATGATTATGTGGCATGTCCTGCAGTGGAGGCTCGCAATGTAATTTTGACAGACTAGGACATATGTCTAAGTATGCGAGTGTTTCTTTTTGCACTTCGCTCCCACCAAGATGCAGCCGCCACGGCCGGGTTAGATCCCACAACCTCAAGCTTCACGAGCCAACACCCAGACGCCAACCTACCATGGTGGGTGCTGATTAAAAGATGACTAGCTAAGGATCATGGGTGCCGTAGGTGTGCCCTATCCTGAGGTGACCAACTAGGAAATTACATTTACGTATTTTAATTGTTAGCGAGTGCAACCCATTTCTCATCCACTACGGGATGAGGGCCTCTCCGAATACTCTCAATGTGACCCTGGTTTAGACATGCTGATTGCATTTTATATCTGCAAAAATTTTAATGTCATCGCCTGACCTAACTTTCTTCTGTTCTCAGCTCCACTTTCCCATCCCTCAGCACCCATTCCGCCACTCCAAATGACCAACCACAACCAGTTATCTGTTCTGCGCATTTCACGAGCTACCCAGCACCGCACGGTTTATGTCAACTAGCACAATGGTTACCTTGTCTGGACTCTGATCCGCTTTGCTGCCTTCCCATCTCTCAACCGTTACGCCTATCATTTTCCATTACAACGACAGGCCGCCTCAATTCATGGCATTGCGGTTATTTCCATTTTCAGCGAGTATTTCCAACGCAACGAACTTATGTGCTCACGAAGCATTTCGTATCAGAATGGCTGGCAGTGCTCTGTTCAAGACCAGTTGCAGAGGAAACCATCTTCGAATGTCGCAGAAGAGTAAAGCAGAGGGCACGCAATGGAGACACTTTTGCAGTTTTTAAGACTGTTGACATGCACTATCAGCTGCAGGATCAGCGATCAGCAAAGTGATGTCGAAGCAGAGCACTTCTCTTATCACGTCTTTCACATGGTAGCTACAGAACGCGTCAATCTCGAAGCCTGGCACCAGAGAGGATCTGTGCCGATCATACCCGTATCAATGATTTTCCATCACCACTTGCGATATATAAGCATGCAGTTCCCCATGTCGCATCGCTTGCGGTAGTACTTCAGTTCTGGCCAGCGGCTTGTTATTCATTCAAAATGCCCAGAAACATCTGAAGCCAAGAACACCTTGCGTTTGCTGACGATGAAACCACAAGTGACGTGCACAGTGATCAGAAAGCAAGTAGGTAAGTGCTCGCTACATTTCAGGATCAGAGCCAGTTAGATGCTGCTAATTAATGTTTAGCGACATTGGGAACGCTCAACTAGCCTTCGCCGGTAGAGGCCTGCCAATATGCAAGGTCGCGATCGTAGACAGCGGTCGACAAGCGAAAGTGGTTGCGTAAACGGATCAAAACATTCGATAATGACCAACCAACCAGCGCTGTAAGGCGAGCTTACTTACCCCTTCAAACGTGCAGGCATCCTGAAAAGGCCTGAGCGTTCTGAACAAGCCTATGCGGTTGAAATACTTCACCGGGCACCGCAAAACCATGATACCACCATCACAACTTTCGTGAGGGAAGCAAATAGCAACAAAAACAAAGTGAAGTGCTAGATAAACAAGCACGACATGGCAGTATATAAGAGTGTACTGTGCTGCCCCCTCTGTAAAAAGGCCTCATAACATGAAACACTGCAAAATAAAGCAGGTTGCTGAGCTAACTGATTAAAAGACGTGAAGCAACGACAAATTTGAGAGCATATTTTCTTATTCAGTTCATTTACGTTATTGTTGGGCGTCCTTCCCACATAGGGTAGCACACATTTCCTTCCTCCATGGTAGCACACTTTTCCTTCCTCCATGGTAGCACACAACATCATTTGTCTACCATTTGTTACGCGAGTTGCCATTGGTCCTGCGCGAGTCACATGCAATGTCGCGTCATCGGGCGCGTGATGCGCACAAGCTTTTTTATTCCGGTGGGTTTTGCGCGAGCGAAACAGCTGTTTTTCCTGACCTTCGCAGGTGGCGAACTCGGGCCGGCGATGATTTCTGTCGTTGACTGAGCGGGCTGTGGTTAAACGGTAGCCCCTCGTAATCGTTTATAAAAGGCTGCGCCTCCGCCCGCACTCAGCGAGCGCGCTAACAATGTGGGTCTTCGGGTACGGTTCTCTCATGTGGAAAGCGGATTTCCCGTACAACCGCAAGCTCGTTGGTTACGTCAAGGGATACGTGCGTCGTTTCTGGCAGGCCAGTGAGGACCACCGTGGTGTGCCGGGAAAAGTAAGTTTATTTAATGGCTAAACTAACGTCGTCTCTAGCTAACACACGTATCGCACTTGCTGCAAGCATATCTCTCGCGCACAGCTCGGAAAGACGTCTCCTAGCGGTTTCGCCTTGACATTGTGCAACCTAATACAAGTGTGGCTTGGTAGTAACCAGCAGGCGCGAACACATGCTACCGTCAGAACACGAATCAAAGACCTGTACGTGTTCTGGCGTTTGCATGTGTGGCGTTTGCGCGCGCCTTCACTAGTGTCAATTGATCGTGGACCTATTCTGGCCCATTAACAAATTAAGTTCTGCTAGAAATGAACCAATCGCTTGCTCCAACAAGCTCAGGTCTGTACAGCCTTGAAATATTCGAGTGTTTTGACAATGGTGTTGCATGCGTGTGACTTCGCTTTTGCGCTTTACTGTTTAACACGACTTCAACTAACTTGTATATTCCGGTTAATTAACCTTACGTGTACCTCGTTTAATTGCAGCCCGGCCGCGTGGTGACATTGGTTCCTTCATCAGACCAAAACGTACGTGGGAAGTTCTAGTCCTTTTCACGCTGATCTATTCTTGGGAGGTTTTGCTGTAGTAGTTTGCTTAAACCTCCCGCGTTTCAAGTCGTGCTTGCGAAATCGCGGGCGCTTGCCGCTCGGGTTATAAACGCCGGGTGCCCTTCCTTATTTTTCGACCTTGTTGTTCCAACAGGATTGCGTTTGGGGCGTCGCTTACGAAATACCGGAAGCCGAGAAAGATGAAGTCATCGGCCGCCTTGACTTCCGAGAGAAGGACGGCTACGACAGGGTAAGGTTATATATATATATATATATATATATATATATATATATATATATATATATATATATACACGCACACACACACGATAGGGAAGGAGTCAAGGGCTCGTTTATTTGTTAGCCACAACTTAACGACCCAACAAACATTGAAGCCTAGGAAAGCACAGCGGAAGTTATTGTAGTTTCTTAATTGTAGTGCTCTAATTGGGAAATAAATAGAAAGGAATTAAAGTGGACGAAAATAAAAAACCTGCCTTCGGTGGGAACCGAACCCATGGCCTTCAGATAGCGCATCCAATGCTCTCCTGCTGTCTTTGTCTTTTCGTCCACTAGTTCCTTTCTACTTGCTCCCTAATTACAGTACTACAATTAATAAACTTCAATAACTTCCCCTGTGCTCTTTGCTGGGCTTCTTTGTTTGATGGTTCATTAAGTTTCTATATAATATATATACATACACACACAGTTATCCATAAACCATTTCTGTGGTTGTCAGTGCAGCCTATGACCCACAGATAACAATTTTTGTTGTGCTAATTATATTTCTTTCCAAATAGTAAAGCTAGTAATTAAAGGAATACTGTAAAGAAGGATAGTTATACTTGGGTGCTGTTAGTTTTGTCGGGTTGCCTTTTTGCAGATGTGTGCATGCCTTCTCTTATATGATGGACTTAAAATGTGATGGTAAATCTCTCTGCTACAGCGTGAAAGTGGTTGCACATACCATTATAGATAACAGTTTGGCAGCCAAAAAAATATTAATAAATGCAAGACAACTATAAGGACTGCTGGTGACACCACAGCCAAGTTCCTGCAGCTGTGGCATCACAGATTTCTGACAGTATTTTACTGGACCTGGGGACTTTATTGGTACAGAAAGGACAGCATTGCCCTCTTAAGGAGCCAAATGAGTTTATGTGTTAGTTACACATTAATATATTTATATCTTGCATGGCACAACATCTGGACAAGGAAATGCTTTGAAATCTGTGACCTCAGACTGAGCAGTCATACTGTTGTAAATATTTGTGGCAAGAAATCTAAGTCCTCCTTTGTCGCTGTGTAACAGGCAGTTTACTCTGAATGATTGAAGTTGGGCTCTAAGAAATACCTTATGCGAATACAAATTAATTACATATTGTCCTAGAAGAACCGTTTTTAACGTGTCAGCATGGCTGATCTGAACTCTTGACCATCCTTGAGTTTGTGCGGTGTGCACAGGTTTGTGAATAGCAGTGCTTAATCTTGAAGTGGTTGCGATGATCACTGCATTGAATTTCTTGCAATGAGTGGTAGAGACCTTTTTTTTTATATGTTTTACTGATATGATTTATGTGAACGAAACCATAGCTGAATTTTCCAGAATAACTGATCCAAGGCATGTAGTGACTTCTCTGTTGCAATAGCCTCGTGAGCCACATCCGCCAAGTCACAAAGTGCACATTTTTCCTTTTGGTATTTACTACAAAGGAGAACCATGTAGTCATTACTGCGCATTTTGTGTACACAGTTACTACTAGCGCAACGATTATCACAAACTGGAAAGCTGCTGAGGTATATGAGAAAGTAATCCATCGTATTTCATTCTTAATTCAACTACACTTAAAATTTATATTGGTCAGGCATTATTCCAGAGCCGTCCGCTACGTTCTTTGTGGTCCAAGCATAACATTAACATGTTAAACCTCTGCAAACGGTACTTACAGCAAGCAAATTGTACCATGGTCGTCATGAGTTTTTGAGCATCTATGGTTTGCGCTAGGTGTATTGTATTGCGCAGTTCTAACACATGCCATGTGCGTGCGTGGGGTTGACAGATTTCACGCCAACAAAACTCGTAGTTCAAAAAAAAGAAAAAAAAGTAAGGCATGCTGATTCCCAGTTCGTGATAAACATAGTGATGTTCTGGCGCCTATATGGCTGAATTGATCACAAATGAAAATGCATAGCAAGAATGACCCATTTCTCTTAGCTATGTGTTTCATTATATTGTCAGGGTGTGGAAATGTTGACAGGTGTTGCTTTGAATTGTCCAATGTGTGCTTTTTGCTACTACCCATCATCTACGTATTCACTGCCACTGCTTCAGATATTGCCACATCTTGTGCATATTCTTAATTGTTTAAAGTATTTAGTTCGCAACAAACAGTGAAACCTCGTTATAGCATAGTCAATCTGACATTAAAATGGCCTTGTTATAGTCAATAACTTACGAATGTATATCAGTAAAATTGCTTTAATGGCAATACTGTTCTTCATTTACTTTGTTATAGCCAATAATTCATTATATCGAGGTTTGGCTATAGTATCATAAATTATACTTCCTGGTTGTCGGCTGTCTCTACATGGAAACAGGTAATGCAGGTGTAAAAAGAAGACTTGTTTTTCCCTTAAATGAACGCTCTTGTACCTTGTGACATCCTGCAGAACTGATTTGCTGGATATGATAACTGCTCCGTTTTGACGGAGTTGAATGCCGAGACCAGTGTACTGTACAATGTCAATGCACGCTAGATACCCTTACTTTTCAAGTGTGGTTCAATTTACGAGTGTTTCTGGTTTTTTCTTGTGTACCCACGCTTGTTAGCCACTCTGCGACGACTCCCCCAGAGTCTGCAGTATCTTAAATAAATAGATAAATAATTGAACCACCTCTCCCAAATCAAGCTGTTGCTGATTTTCTGGGAACGATGTACAGGTCCAGGTGCTGTTTCACCCGGCCAAGTCCGAAGAGAAGCCCTTCCCACTGATCATCTACGTGGCGCAGAAAGAGAACCCTTTCTACCTGGGCCCCGCCAACGCTCTGGACATTGCCCGGCAGATCCGTGACGCGGAGGGTCCGAGCGGCTCGAACCGCGAGTACCTGCTCTCGCTCATCGAGTGCATGCGAAACATCGCGCCGCACATCCGCGACCAGCACCTGATGGACATCGAGCAGAACTTGCTCAACCTTGAAACGGCAGCGGCTGAGAAAAAAAAGGCATCTCCGTCACACCACCATTCAGCTAGTCACCACCGGCCGAGCGCCCACCATGACGAGGGTCAAAGAGTGCAGCATGATGACAACAGGCGTGCGGAGGTCGCCTGACATCCACATTGAGTGAGCGTCGATTTGGAAAGGCTGAAGAGTGTGGACTCCATCATCAAAAGTAAAGACTTTTACTTGAAACGAAAGCGTCCGTCGCACAAAGCCTAACAAAATTGGTGCGAAACACTGACAGCTTTTTCGCAATGCTTGGACAAGAGCTTATCTACAAAAGCCTGGAGCACTTAAATTCAAGAGCGTTGTGTACCAAGAAGCTCGACAATGCTGCTGCAAGGATTGCTCTGCTCATTGTTTTATTGAAAATTTACTCCACTGATTTTACACTGATATCTTAAATGAGGATGTTACTCGCAAGAAATTTAGTGGAACTGATGCAGTACACTGGCAGCTTTCTAGTGATGTCAGACAAGAGCTCGTCTACAAAACGATGGAGTAGTTGCATCCAAAAAGATTAACTGTGCTGAGAAGTTCCTAGAATGGTCGAAGAATCAATTAGGTCATGTTTTTAAACAAAGGTTTTCACTGCTGACATTAATTACACTGGCTTGGTTTCCTCTGGAGCAATTGCTTACAAGTCATGTGAAGCAGTTCCTCCGAATTAACCCTTACTTTGTTTCGGTTAAGGCTTAGAAAATTTTGCGCTCAATATGTGCTTAATAAGCCAGCTTTCTTACATAACTGCACATCCAGGAATGATGAAAAACCCCTGAAAGTTACGAGAAAATTACCACAGCAGTGTTAGACGAACTAAATTGCTTGTTTTTGAAAACTATGCAATTATCTTAGAATTTGCTTCAGCTTTGTACTTGCCTGGGAAGTGAATGATGTAATGGCCTGCATGTTTCAGATTAAAACCCAGCACCCATCTCTTTACGTGGCGAGGTATCTATGCAACTACTTAAAGCTGACACAGTCTTCGTTTCCACAAAGTATAAGCTGACTAGCTGAGCATTGGTTTGCGTGTTTCAAAGTGATGTTCAAGATGGTTTTGTGCTTACACTTGTACTATGTACAAGACCCCGCTTTCAAGGTGCACATGCTAGTTGGGCATTCTGCTGTGATGACAATGTGCTGTGATTAATGTAGGTACACACTCTTGAAGAATGTCAAAGGAACATCTGGAAACATTCTTCATAGTGATGATGAAGAGCTAATACTCTTCAGAAGAATAGCTTTTTTTGCTGCACTGTGATTCCCGAAAGTGTTATGCGTCCCTTTCTGAAAACCGGATGCCGGAGCACCACCAGGAAAAAGAATAGGCACAAGAAAAGGCGCTCTTTTCTAGTGCTTCTTTTTTCTTCTGCTTTTGCTTAGGCATCCAGTTTTCTGAAGGTTATGTACTGACTAGCCAAACAAAGAGTTCTGTCTGCTATGCAGTCATACGAGCACTACAATTTTGCTGTGCAGAATCGACAAATGTGCAATAAAAAAAAAAAGCAGGCTTTCTTAGAATTGCAGTGTTCTTTCACAGTTTACATCTGCGAGCAAGTTGAGGTCCGTGCACTGTGCGATGTCGGTGCATGTGAAAGAACCACAGATGGTATAAATTTCCGGAGCCCACCACTATGGTGTCTCTCACGATCACATTGTAGTTGTGGGACATAAAACCCCAGAAATCAATCGGTCAATACATCCACAGGCAATGTTGCAATTTTACTGAGTGTTTGCACAAGCAGCATACAAGTAGACCTCGGATTGCACAACATCGACAGGGCAGCAAGGACAGGGACTTTGTTCTGTGTTCTTCTCGCATGTACGAACCACTGTTGTGTGGTCTGACTAGTTTGGAGAGTGTGAACAAGTTACACAACTACGGCACAAGCATGTGAGAGTGGTATGGCTTTATCTTACCATCTATTATATCCGAGAATTCATTATAGGTGTGTATTTATAATAGTCTTGCAATTGCAATATCAATTTAGTATGTTATAACCGGTAATTCGCTATATCCGAATGCTATACGGTTATAGCGAATTATCGGTTATAACGAATTAATTGTATGATAGTATTGCAAATGCACCATTATAAATACTATACATTTATAACAACATTTATAACAAATTCACGGATACTGTTTTCTTTATACATTGGCAGTGGCTGAGTTCTGTACAATATGTGTGTGGTCTTCTAGTTATGTGCATCACTTGTGGGCCAGGGACAAGCCAGCATAGCAATGCAGCCTTTGTACTGTACCATATGTTCTGTTCTGAAAAGGTAGCGTAAATATTTCGTGCACTGCACGCAATTGTTCAAGTGATGCACACCAAACTACGATGTGATAACAGCCAGCAGCTTACAGCTTTGTTCAGTCTTTTTAGCTTTATTTAACTATCCAGTTATATTTTACACAGATCAATTATTTCCAGAGATAATTAGCAATCTCGTATTGTTTGCCAAAACAATGAAAAATTATCTATGCAACGTAACATTATTATAAACCCATATATGGATACTGGAAAGCCTAAGGAGAGCAACGCTGCAAGGTGATTGGAAATTGAACAACTACTTCTCAATTTACAGCACTAATGAGTTCATGGTCTACACCTAGCCAAAAACATAATTTTAAAATTAAAATAAAAAAAAATTTGAACTGTAGACTGAAAATCTGCTTGCAGCGTTGCTTTCTATGCATATTTAGCTACGTTGTGCAAAAGGAATTGTAGCTCTAGCTTTCCTAGGTCAACTTTTACAGAAGAAGCAAACAAGCGAAGCGGCCAAAATCAATTTAGCAACAATTTGCGCTCAGACACACCTTATATTGGTGTTACAAATTAATTTTACGGCAAAAATAATGAGCACCACCTTGCCAAGCACGAGACTGGTTTGAATGCTCAGTATCGTGATATATTTTATTGGCGATACTGACGCACTGTTGTATATGCATAGTACATACTTTGTGAAATTAAAGCATGAAAGCACTGCTGTTTTGACATCATGCTTTAGTTCCGTATTATACTGCAAACACTGGTTACATTCCAACAGACTTATGTCTTTCAACTATAACGAAAAGATTGCAACTCGGCAAAAAATGGCACTCCGACGTTTACTGTGTCCACAGCTTCTTTTGATTCTACCCGACCGGCATTATTGTTTTCATTTTCCCGATGAAAATGGCCCTTATCCTGTGTTAAGGATTGGTAGAGTAGAACACTGATTTCCTCTACATGTGCAGTGCAAAAATTCAGTGTAGTCTGTCCATTGAAGCTCGCTCAGGATTTAATCCCTGGGTGAGTTAATGGGTTACCTTGTTCTTCCAACTACATCGTTAGGATTGATGCCATGCATGGTACGGAGACTGTTTCCCAGTAAATGGGGTTCCGCACCATGCCGACTGCCCGCCATTTTCATGCATGGCTGCCGTGTTCGTGTACTTGTAATGTGTGCCTCCTTTGAGCTGCTACTGCTGCCTTCACAAATGCACGTCTGTGAGAAACTGCATGCAAACATGCTGCGGCCTTGTAAAGAAGTGTTTTTCTGAGATGCGAGCAACATAAAATATGGCTCATTTGACATCTGGAACACCTGAAGACGACAAAGCCTGCTGCACATATGGTATTGCATTGAGTACACATCAAGCTATACTTCTGCTGCACCATATCACACTGTGGGGCAAGACATTTGGGACACTTTACGAGCCTCACTGAGAAAGCACATGGGCATTTAGGTCAACATTTTTAATGACATGCAAGAACTTATACCTTTTTAATACCATACATCACCATAAGTGCAGAAAACGTTCGCTCTATGATATATCGCATGTGGTGCATACCCGAGCCTGGGGATGTGGGAATGCACCACGTTTTGTGAGGTATGAGATCTGCATTTGCATCTCCTCAGGGTCACTTCTTCATGCTGGTACGTGCTACATGCAGCTGGCCACAGTCATTTCCATACATGTCACGTGGTATTATTTGTACCACTCGACTAGATGCCACTCTTTTTTTTTTTGAGATCATCGCCCAATGATCCCCTTAAGGCTCTTGCCTTAATGGTCATCCTGAGCAGTACTGCTCCTCTGTTATCTTCTAACGACATGTATAAATGCCACTAACCTCCTAGTCTCTGTTCTGCACCTTACCTTTCGGCACCTGTTACGAAGAGTACAGCAGTTGGAGTGCTTGATTCCCAAAAGTGACACACCATGGCATTGGTCCAAAAGTAATCTTTTCTCTCACTCTATGCAGTAAAGTTGGCCGTGACAAGGTGCCTAAAAGGAGTACCGACACGATTTTGTGGCGGTACAAAATATACATTTTTCGTTTTCTAGTCATGTATTGTTAACGCCCTCCGCACGCGGAAGCTAGAGAACACTTACAAAATGTTTTAGTTTGGTTTTAAAGTATTCGTCGCCCAGCACTGCAAGCCAGCCCCAGCGCAATGGACACTACGATGACGTATGAGCGCAGTCTCTCAAAAATCGCTGAAATCGCTGTCAGAGTCACTGGACGACTGTGAAATTGTCGTTGTTTGCGTGCCACACGTGTAACTGACCACGGACAACAGAGTTGCAGTGACGCTATCACGAATTGCTGTCCCTACATGGCTTAAACGTACGTCCAACTCTGTTGACATGTCACTAGGAAACCGCCCCCTCAAAATCGAAACCGAAAGGGGGCTTTTAAGGAAGTCGTATTAAAAATATATTCATTGCGTTGCGAGGCACCATGGTACTCTTTTGGGTTTCTCCCCGCCAGTGCTTTCACTTACAGCAACAATACGAGAATATCAAAAATTCGTGTCAGTACTCCTTTAAGGAGGAGAAACATCGTCAGTGGCAACAATGGTTGCCATGAGCCCAAATAGTATGGGCGGAAAGACGAAAGCAGTGGGCACAAGGGCAACCCTATCTCCTAACTGCTGTCGCAGTGACATACTCAACTTTTTTTTTAGACGTGTGCTAAATACCATAGGTAGACCAACTGTAATCTGAGAGCCAACAGAAGGTGGCACAGTTTTGAGGTTCAGTCGTTCCTGTCTAATGTACGTACACAAAGACATGAAAGAGTGTGAGCTTGGCGACACTTCTTGTATCCCAGGTACATAAGGAATGGATGTTCAATATCGTTATGATCATGTGCACTACACAAATGAAAAGTCAATTATAGTGATGCGAATTGCTCCAGGACTTCCAAATGACGATTTTACACACGCATCAGAACAACCACCTGTGAGTATAGATTATTTCTGCAGCAAGACTTCACTGGTGCCTCCACAAATGTATCGATATAGACTGTAAAAAAACTTCGACGAAAGTTCTCCCAAATCACTTCTTTCACAGTTGCTTTCACCAGCCACACATAACTGGTCGACTTGACCTGCTGCAGTGATGATGGTAGTGGGGCTGGTGGTGGAGGTGGGGTGGTAATGGTGGCTGCGTTGCTGGTTCTGAGGATTTTTGTGAACAGTCACCACTGAATGATTTGTCTTTTGAAGGCGATTCGCTTGGCTTGCCATCAAACAACTTGAGAACCCTGTTCGTGTGGTCTACTGTGCCTGAAATCTGAAAACCAAAATGAAGAAAGATTTACAGTCGATCCTGGTTATAAGAAAATTATGACACAGAAGGTAACTTCGCTATATCCAACAATTCGTTGTAAATGCATATATATCATAACAGTTTTGATGGTAGTGCTACTTCTATAAATTCGTTATAACCGATAATTCGCTATATACGCGTTCGCTATATCGAGGTTCCACTACAGATTATGTGATCAGGTCTAAGTATTTCAATAAGCTCATCATTCTGATCCACTAAACAAGGCTACAGTCACAAGGAGGCCTGCCCCCCGTATTTTACTGTACGAGTTTAACAACAAAAAAAAAAAACGTTTATACAACATCAAAGGTTAGGCCAATCAGCCTTTCACATCACGTGAGGAAGCGCATGTGTAAGTTTGAGCTCCTTAAGCCTCGGTGCGATCAATCTAATAAGTAACCACCTAATTTCGGGTGGTTACTTATAAGACTGTTCTTTGCATCATGTTCTTCTGCGTTTTTGCATGACTCTCATGCGTCCAACGTGGTGAATGAGGTTCAAGTGTTTTTTTTTCAGCAACAGATATTCAGTTGTTAGTGCAGCTTCCTTTTGATGCCTTCTCTTTGTGTCAATTGTGTTTACACATGGTTGCTATATTGAAAAAAAAAAAGCTTCTTTGTTCCAAACTCATTTTGGTGAAATTGATTTTGTGTGTGTCTTTATTTTCAGATCTTTACAGCCTCCTTGGCAGTTACCTCTTGCTTAGATCCTATCTGTTGGTCTCACTGCTTGCTCGTTTATTATTTTCACATATTTGATGCATTATTTTAAGTTTCCTGTCCCTCTCTCTTTAAAAAATCCTTTTCACACTTCCTGCCGCCTGATTCTTGGTCCATCCACTCTAGCAGCTAAATGCCAACAATGATGGGTCACCCTCCTTTCCATGATAATGCCAACAAAACTGTCCACCAATTTTAAAGGCCCAGAAAGTCCTCCCAGCAAACGAAGAGCTAACCACTGTTTCTTCATATGATCATACGTTTACTAAGGACAGCCTAAACATGCATACTGTACAGTTAGCCTATTATGGCAGAACTTAAAGCTGGATGGTCATGACCTGTATTTCAGCTGGTAAGCAGCATAGTTCACAAGAGACTAAAAGCAGTGAATTGTAGATAAACTAGTTACACTGAGTTAATTTGAGCATTCGAAATATTGCAGCAGAAATATGAATGGATGACGTCTGTATAGTTCCGCACCTATCTGACGTACAGTAAAACCTCGTTATAACGAAGTTGAAGGGGGAGTGGCAATTACTTCGTTATAACCATTATCAATTTCATCTATAGGAATTTCAAGGGGAATTGCAATTGCTTCGTTATATCCGATAATTCGTTATATCCGGGTTCGTTATAACGAGGTTCTACTGTAATATGAAGGTAAACATTATATAATCACATCCTACTTGGTTATGAGGCTGTTTTAAAATGTCTGCATAAGGAGGGGGCAGGGGTGGTGCGAAAAAAAGACATCCCCCCACCTCCTTAATCCCATACCAGGACTACCCGGAACCCAACCCTATCACAATGCAAAGGGTTTTCACGCTCTAGGACAAAATCCTGCTGATGCCCATGTTTAAAAACGATGTGCAAACTTAGCAATCTCAAGAACTAACAGGAAAAATGGTGCCGAGAAGGTCTCACCCCGCAAACTGGAGAACAGGTTGTGTATCCAATAGCTTTGTAGAAGCCTTCCTTGTCGTGTGTCGACAGGTAGCACCTTGTGAACCCTTTCCTTAAAAATGGGAAAGAAGGAATGTAAGGCAATAGATACCATGGTTGATCGACCTGCAGAGTTAATTGTGCAAAAGCAAATCTAGGGCTACGGAAAACCTGCAATCAAGGAACTTAGGTTAAATTTTGACAACCTGCAGTATATGATCAATATACAGAGGTATTTTTGCACTTTGCTTCAATCAGTTAACTATGGCTTCCAGCTGTGAATCCAACCTGTAACCTTAAACTAACACCAGGATGATGGCTGCCAAAGCTCTGTGGGAGGTAATCAGTACCCAATACACTAGAAACATTGCAAAAGTGTAAACACTTACTTGCGAGCATACTCCTCTGTGAGGTTCATGATTAGCTTTCCGAAACCTTTGCCCCTCTCCTCAGGAATGACTATAACTGGGGAGAACGTAAACAGTCATCATTATTGTCATTGCTATCATTATTATTTGAGCACTTCTAATACAGTTTGGATCGGCACGTTTTGTCAGCTGGTGGGTCCTCCACATTTTGTTCCTTTTGAAATACTAATAAAGATTCCAATAACATAGCACTTGTAGTGACACAACTTAACTGTACAGATTTAACGAAGTGAACTGACGTTATCTTGTAGTGCTCAGTGAAATTTGAGCAACATATGTGCAACATCCCTGAGCAGGAAAAAGTTCCTTATTCACCTCATCTTCAAGATTGAGTAACAGTCTCTATCAACTGATGTTTGTAGTGACAGAGTATGACTGAAGCAATATTTTGAATAAACCAGCAGAGCTATCCATGGTGTAACAGTGTAGCACTAAATTGTCAGGGAATGAAATAAAAACATGAAACAAGTAAGCTCGTCCACAGTTTTCATTATTTCATTCCGTGTCAGTTTGATGCCACCCTTATTAGAATGATTAACTATCAACTCAAGCAGTCTTTCACAGCTGTTTTCTAAATGGAACATATATCTAACGAGAATTTATGACAACATACATGTAGCATTGCTGTGCGGCGGATGCCTCCTATCGCAATATCTAGCTTGCCTTCGACAGCTTCGAGTAACAAAAAATGCTCACCAGACTCAACAAAGCAGGCTTTGTCGTCGTGCAGCACACAGCAAAGCTTGGCATGGCCGATCACTTGACTGTCCAGGCCTTTCTGGTGCCTGACCAGTGCTAGAGAGGCGGGAAGATTGCTGCTGGATTTGCTGAGGCTATGGGAGCTGCATAAATACAAGCAACCGTTTATTGGAGCATACTCTGTCAACGAAAAATAAAGTGAAACTGAACCTCAGCTTCACATGGCGCTTAGTTTAAGGCATAGTTCAGCTCATCTTCAATGCCTGACCCGCCATGATTGCTTAGCAGCTAGTATTGGCTTGCGAAGCCTCAGGGATGCGGATCCAATCACGGCCACGGTGAACCCATTTCGATGGAGGCAAAGTGCAAAAAGCAATCGTGTACTGCCGGCATGTCAAATCTCGAAGGCCATCACCATAGCAATGCACTTCCTGACGTGATCACCAGGGGAAGGGCGCGTGCACCGTCACAAAGGAAGAGTGACTCATGTGACGTCACGGGAAGGCAGCACTTAGGTTGGGTTTCAGTTTAGCACTTCTTTGCTTATTAAAAATTATTTTCACCTTTGCCGAGCATTTCTACCATCAGGCACATTACAGGAGTGTCTCATGAACCGCCATTAGCCTGACATGGTCAAAGAATCAGCAGAGTTGGCTTTTAGAGAACCCTAGGTGGTCAGAATTACTCTGCCTCCAGTACTGGGCATGCATCATAGTCATTGCTGGTTTCGGCATGTAAAAATGCATCAATTAATTATTACCTTCAATGGTAATTAGCAGGCCTGAATGGGAACTTTGCGTGGTAGCATGATACAAAATCTAAGGCACTCTTGAAAACAAAATGTGTATGTCAGCCATAAATGATTCAAGCCTGAAGCTTTTGTTGCTGCAGATCCAGTGTGGCTTCGACAAAGTGTAGCATAGCTTTGCATAATTAAAGTGCTAACGTAACATGAATTAAAAATTAGCGAGAAGTTGTTGAAAAGAGATTATTGCCAAAGCAAAAGTCTTGACGAGTAGACTCGCCATTGTCAGGGCAGGGTCCAGCATCCGGTGCTGCCTAACAGTCAAGTCTTTATGTGGAAACGTTGGCTTCAGCGACATTCTCTGTTCAGAAATTTCTCACAACATGAATACATATAAGTAGATGTGCACGAAATAGATAATATCCCTTTTTTGACACTACGACATGCTACAAATGTAGGACTTCAGCTTTGTCTGGTAATGAGAGACCATTAAGGCAATGGACTCGCTGTTCTTTACACTGAGGATGAACTTTCCTCCAAGGCACTTTACATAATACAATACACGTATGGCAGTATGAGTGATACCGTGGAATGCGAATTACTACTGCGCATGCGTAGTTTGATCTCGTGGTAACTTCAGAACAGTGACACCTGATGATGATGATGACCTTTGGGTGATGGCTCGTACCCACTCTGGGGGATTCGATAGCCTATTAGGAATTGTATAGGGCTATCTTGCACTATAATATTAAAATAAGTAAATAAACAGCGACACCTATTGCTTGTTCTCCTACTCTGTAGGCTGGCACATACCCATTGCGGGGGATTGGCCATGATTGGTTTGACTTACAGATTATTTTTACATCTGAGGTTTGATGAAGCACGAATGATAAAAATTAAGATAAAATTCTTCTAGTTTCAATTAGAAATTTCATTACTGCAAAACAAACATCTCTGTGGCTGCAGCCCAAAGTGGACCCGTCCAGCGAAAGAATAGCCATTTCAGTAAACGTCAGGCATAAGTGATGAATAAATGGTTCCAGAATTTTCTTTCGCTGCATTTTGAAGCGGCGACAAGATATTAAAGAAAAAGAAAGTGCTGAGTCGTTTCTTCCTCATTGCAGAAAGGCCACAGTGGGGAAACAGCCAAACCTGACCGGTGCAAATAAAAATTCAGGGAGGGAATTCGGCAACGTAATTTTGTGATGGCAACCTCCACCACCCGTGTGCTGCATAATCCGCTACGCTAGTTGAATAAAAGATGTCTGTAGTCTGGGAAACCCGTCAACACTGGCTCTGACAGTTCTTTTGAGAGTGTAAACGTGCCAAATCTAGCCGCCGTTAATCATGCTGTTGGTGGTAGGACCCGAATTACAGGCGCACGAAGCGACGCCTTTGCTAAGGAATGGGCAGTTTCATTTAAGAAGAAAACCTCGTTACATCGTAGCATGAAGAAAATGTTTACTTCTTCAAGACAGTGGGGTTTTAGGGTAGTGTTAAAGTACCGGCCGCGCGACGAACTTGATACCGGATCGTCGGCTTAAGTTTCAATCGATCTTATTAGTGGAAAATACACTTTACTGTAGGTTAGGATCTACGTACCGAGCGGCATAGCTTCGTTTCCATTCGTTGTTCAAGATGTGGCAGCAAGCGTCTAAGTATTCGGGGTGATCGTGAAGCTCAACAAGTTCCATAGTGCCGTAAAGTTTATGCAAATCTAATGATAAACTTTACGTAGCGTCGGAAAAACACGCATAATTAGGTAAATTCATGCTGTCTCCCGAGCCAGCGGACATGAGAAAGGCAGACGACGCGGGTATCAAGTTTCGTTCTCGGCTTGGTTTGACTCGAAGTGGCTTGATGACGTTTGAACATGGCGGCCATGACGTAAACATTAATGACATGGCCTTCGAGAATTAAAGCTTGCACCACCTATGTTCAAACGTGTCAGTATCACGCCTACAAACTACAAATCTTAAAGGTTGTGCTTTTTGTGCTGCAAAAGTTATGCAAATATGAAAACTGTTGGTGTAAAAAACGACTTTTCTTTTTCCCTTGAAGTTTATTTGCCGATCTTAAAGGCTATGCATGTGTCTACGTCGGGCTCAAGCTTTATTGCTTTACTGCAGCGATAATTTTATATCAAACACATATACAAACGTATAAGTGCGCCGCATCTCTTCAAGATTTCAAATACAATGTAGCGTCGATACTGCTTGGTATGCCAACGACCTTAACTAAAGATGCTAAAGATGGCGTTGTCGTCGCTAGGACTATGAAATCAGCAGCAGACGCCTAATGGCCTAATCGTGCTTTGCGAACTTCGCTATCATTCTTCATGGAATGTCATGTTTCGGTTCATCCCTAACGCTAGCGTGGGACTTTCAAGATACTATTACGCTTCCAAACTTCACCGAACCGTCCAGAACACCCCTAACAGGCTCTATGGTGTCTGAGAACATCCTTCATTTGGTGGCTAGACTGCAAAGTCGAGCATAAATTACGAAATTATCATTCAGAGGTCACAGGCTCACATTCTGCATTCACGTACTACATTGAGACCTTCGCTTTTATAGCCAGATTCGCACGTTGGTTTTGGGTGGGGTCGTCCTAACCTGTTTTTGTTTCACTTTCAGAGTACGTCAGTTGGCTGCGTACGGTTGTAACGAAAAGGAGCTCCTTGAATCGATCACCTTTTGTCTCCGTTCATAAAACTGTAACGTGTTATGGCACACGTACTGCAAGCACGTAGCGCCATTGCGGGCCGTGTAATTGCCGTCAATTATCGTTTTCTAGGACGAGCGACACGTGAGGACGTGTTACCGTTCAGCTGCATGTCATTTAATTCTTCCGCACGACCACGTCCTTCGAAGAATGTGGGTACAGCGCAACGATTGTCATCCATTTGCCGTTCCTCTTCACGATTCGAGAAGGAAAGCTCGGGCCGGGAAAGACTAATGAAAAAAAAAGGAATCGAATCAGCCCAGAGCACCGTAGAAGCATCGTCGCTTTTAGGGAGCCTACATGACTGCTTTCATGTAGGCTCCCTAGTCGCTTTGCGTTTTAACCGCCCCCTTTTACGATGCTGTTGCCACTCTTGAAGCGCGGCGTGCGTCCGGCGCCGTGGCTTAGTTGGTTAAAGCGCCTGTCTAGTAAACAGGAGATCGTGGGTTCGAATCCCACCGGTGCCTTTCTTGCCACGTGACTGCGGTCTTTTTGTTTTATTGTCACTAAGACGCTTTGATATTGTTCGTTCGCGATAGACCTTTTTTTTTTTTTCCTTACGACACTTGCACATTTTACGAAAGGAATTCCTCTCGAACTCTCTTAGTGCTCCAGGCGTCTGCGGAAAACGAGATGTAAACCATGGGTAGTTCACTCTAACTGGAATTTATCCAGAATTTCGGTTATTGGTCGGGGTTGTCTAGCCTGAATAAACCAGCAACAGCGCGAGCAACGGTACAAGACAGAAACGGACAGCGCTTAGCTTGTGTCTTGTCCCGTTGTTCGGGGTGGTGTTTCCTTCAACATATGCACCAACCAGCCCAAGTAATTGCACTCTTATGGGAGTGTGGGGTTCCTCTTGGGGTGTGGCAGGGGAGCGTTATGGATGTATTGGGGGGGTGCGTACAAATTCCTGGGCGGCAAACGTCGTCAAGCAGGCATAGAAATCACATGTCACCCATTCCAAGATCACGTTGCTTGCGCTGGCCCGAAATCTATATCACACCTACTTGTTGTTATTGAGCAATCGAAATTAACTCGACTGAGCGCTTCGGCCAAAGATCCCCTGATAGTCGCGGCGATGATTGTGCAGGCGGGTAGAGCGGGTGCGTGATGCCGAAAATATTGCGAGACCGGTGAAGCAATATGCTACGATTCCACGGAATGCATGACATTATAGGTGCAACAAAAACAACCTAGTGGCCAAGGGCGTAAACGGGAGAGTAGGGGGTTGGTTACAGCCCCCCCCCCCCCCCGAAACTATTTTGACATACCACCTTTGGCCCTTTTTTCGACCATACACACCCCCTGAAAAAGAATATTTCTGGCAGCGTTTGTGTCAGAGACGGCCACGATAGTGTCCTAATTTAGGCGATAATCAAGAAAGGGGGAAAGTGCGTTTATGCCGCCACGTGTTCCACTCTGACATTGTTGGGACTGGCTTGTTAGTACCCACGGAGACGACGAGCTGGTAGCATGTGCCTATAGTGGCGCTGAATCGTAGTACCTTGGGCCCCGACACTTCCAAAAGCGAGCCGAGCCAGACTAGGAGACCGGGACAGAGGAAGAACTGTAGCAGGCGTTTATTACATGGTGCAAAAAGGTGAGAGAGTGGCACCGAGAAAGAGCTCGGTGGCTCGTTTTTTCTTTCTATATTTTTTTGTATCGGTTGACATCCCCGCCAGTTTCATAGCTGGATAATCAGGCTCAATTTTATAACTGTTTAATCACCTCTCGAGCACCAGTTGAAGGAAGTGTCCCTCGCCCATGGTCAGTGTCCTCAAGTGGGCGTCAACATCGCGCTCCAATGCAGCGCGCACACATGTGGATCGCTCTTCTCGACCACCGGAGACTTGAAAGAGTTCACATCGGAAACGCTTAATGTCCTTGTTTATGGGGTTGCGCACAACCGACAGTTCACAGGCAAAACTAACAACAGGCAATAACCAGGCGCCAGAGAGTCGCACATGTGTAAAGTGTCGCTTCCGGCGCCGAATCTGGTGGCTCATAAATCCCTCCGGGGAAGTGCTGCCACCGGCGTCGTCGAAGCATGCCCCGCCTCGGTGGTCTAGTGGTTATGGCAGTCGGCTGCTGATCCGAAGGTCGCGGGATTGAATCGCCGCGGCGGCTGCATTTCGATGGAGGCGAAATGTTGAGGCCCGTGTGATGTGCGATGTCAGTGCACGTTAAAGAACCCCAGGTGGCCGAAATTTCTATATTTTCGGGGGGGATCCAGCACGCAGGAGGGTGAGGATATCAAGTCATTGATTATCTGGAAGATTCTGGGGGAGGGGTAAGGGAGGTGTATAAATCCCTGCCCCAATTGGATCTTCACATCTCCCCCTCCCCCCGCCCCCGAAACAAAATAATCGAAATACTATATAAACCCCTTCAGCAGAGGAAAGCAAAAAGATACATACATACGGAGCCGTATAAAGCGTGGTACATATATGGGTTGAAGAAATTAAGCAGTTCCCCCGCATAAAGTACTGGGATTTAACCCACCTACCACTCCTGCCCCCCCCCCCCTCCCTAAAAAAAAATAAATATGATAAAACATTTTCCCTGCTAACCAAGAACTCCAAAACTGCTTTCTGGTAGCGCCCCTCTACCCCCAATATATCGAAATTCGCGATAAAAGCCTGATTCAGTGGAATCAACTTGCAAAGAATAGCACGGACTGGAAATTGTTGGGAGAGCTTGAAATAGGCTATGATGGCGTAGCGTCCGCTGTGGTCCAATAAAAGCTGTCCCAAACGGGGCAAACGTTCCCTGAAATGGCGTAAGCTGTTTTCAATCGTTTTAATCGTTTGCATCGCACACATTTGCTTCGAAGTCTTCAGCTACTTGAACTCTTTGGCCCCCTTCGATACGTCCTGGCCGCTTTCTTTCCTTTTGTTGGTCGTACGCCCCTACGTCCCTTATCGGCAGATCACAAAAGCTGAGGTTTCACAGAACCGGTCTTCACACGTTCTTTCGAGGACAAAGCGGTGCGACGCCCTTCCGTGTGGCGCCGTGGCTTAGTTGGTTAAAGCGCCTGTCTAGTAAACAGGAGATCGCGGGTTCGAATCCCACCGGTGCCTTTTTGCTAAGTTTTTCTAAAGAGCAGCATAAGGCCATTTTAGCTGTACCTCGTTACTAAGGAAATAAGGTTTAGGTGCCAAAATGAGCTGTGATCGTGAGTCACAACCCGTATAGTCGGCGGCTCCGGGGCAACTTTGATCATCTGGATTTTTTATTTCTTTTTTGCATTTCGCTTCCATCGAGATGCGGCCTTCGACCAGGCAACCTTGAGCTTCACAAGACATCTATCCTCAAAGCGGCACCAGCAAGTCTACTAAAAAAAATTCACAGCATATCCACGGAGTGAATGATGATGAGTGGGCGAAGCTCCGGAGATTCATCGTAGATCGTGCCGAGTTCCGGATTAATTTAGTTAACGCGCACGCTACGAATCCTTATGGTTCAACTACGCACAAGTGAAATCTCCGACCGGCACTTTCTTTCTTTCTTTTCTCCTTGTTATTTGGCTCTTGCCCACTACGGGGGATTCATTGCAAGTCAAGATCCAGGTTCCTCTTCTTCCTCTTCTTCGTCACCGGATTCTACCTCTTCGTTGCTCTCGTCTTCTCAATCGGTTTTCGTTTTCATCGTAATTTCGGCAACTCCTTATTTTTTTATTATAATTCCTTTTTTATTCGTAGCCGTCGTCGTCGTCTTCATATTGCGCTTATTTTCCTCTTCTTCTTGCACTTCTTGGTCGTCTCGTTCTCGTTCTTCTGCTTCTTCCTTTACAAGCCTACGCCTTAAGGAGCTTCGCCCCTAAAGAAAACAAAATAAAACGTAACTAAGCGCATCCGCAAATACGAAGTACTTTCGACGAGGGAGGGGACTATAGACTGTATAGTGAAGCTTACCCAAGGCGTGGGAGGACAAATGTTTTTGTAGTTGTTGCCGAACGAAGAAGGAACGGGATAAAGGCAAGGATAGGTATAATGCTGGGTCGTCGAACTTGATTAGATGAAGGTTACTATAATTTTTTTTATTATGTCCTTCTCGCGGCCCGGGTTAAAATTTTCAAAGGGCATATGCTCATAAAACTCGCAATCTTCTTGACTTCATTCATCGACATTCGGAGTAAACAAAGCGTGCCAGCTACTCTCACCGTGCACACCGGCACCAAGATGGCGCGCTGACGTTCACTGCTATTATAGAAACAAGAGGTGTTTCTGCAATATCGATAAGGCACATCTGGTCTGGCAAATGGGGATCATAGAATCTTCTGAACCCAATAGAATTTCGCCATGTTGCGCGTTCGGACTGGACCATACTACGGCATCTCTTATTGGCTCGACATGCCGCAAATAAAGAACTTGACAATGTGACGGAATTCGATAATGTCAGGCATGGAACCCACTGCTGGAGCTGCGAGCCTGGCCAACGCCTCCTCTGTCTGGTCTGCCTAGTCCGTCCTCTGTTGAGTACTGTTAGCGGATACACAGACTACATAGATGGCAGACTACAAACTTGTTTGTGGTATTGGCATTGATATGCACTTTACGGTTAGCTGTGCATGTCACTGGGCGCATCGAGCACATAGGCATGCCAAAGTATTTTATCTATGCGAGTAAGGTCTAATTAAACGTCTAATCATGCTCGATCAAGTCCTGGTCAGAATAGACCATAGCGCGTCAGAACACGCTTCTGACACGGACAGAGAACTTAGAAGCATGATGCATGGTACGGTTATCGATGATAAAGAGGGACATAGCTCCCATTTATTTATACTGCGTCTTGAACGGTCGAAAAAGGCGCTTCAGTATATGCGGGCATTCTCGCATAATTATAGCCTCCGTGACTCGCAAACAAATGGGACAGACCGCGCCTGTAGTCTCGGGGACGCCGCGGCGCGCGCGAATATCGATCGCATTCGTGGTTCGATAATATGGCGCTGACTCGGTAACCCGGAGAACGAGAGGCCGCGGCGCCGGACCCGACAGTGCGGCGCCCGACGGGCACCTGCTCCGACCGCGCGTTCGTCGGCGGCGTCAACGAGGAGGAGCTGGGGTTAAGACTCCGGGAGGCAGGCCCCCGCCCCACCCGGAACACCCGTCGGAAGACATTCGAGGTGAGAGGGGACCGCGAACATTCACTGATATGGGACATCCGGGGAACCCTCTTCTCGCATTATAGACCGCTCCAACGGCGTCAAAACGCCGGGTCTAATGCTCAAGTACGCTCCGCAGAGTGTCGATACGAACTAGGACTCGGGAGGGTTTTCGAGCCACCGAGTTAGGCCTAACGGTTGTCTCGCCGCTTGCCTCCGCATAGCAGACGACAGCTTCACGGCGGCCGCTGCGGAGGCAAATGACCTTGAAAGTAAACGGTCGCTGCGGCAGTCCGTCATGCTAGATGAACTGCGTAGCAGACGACGCGCGCGTTGAGGATTTGCGCAGTTTTCGTCGACTCAAGCAACGTCGTAGTTGTATGCAAACACGGCGGCGCAGTTTAGTATTCAACCGACGTCCCTGTGCCATAGCGGTAGTTCTGAAAGAGTAATGACACCGTGGGTGCGGTCAATCGGCCCGCTATGTGCGCGTATACAGTGCTGTCCGCAGGGGCAGTTTTGTTTGTGACCGCGCTACAGATACTTACGGCCGTCGACGTTCCAATTAGCGAGCAGCCTGCCTACCTTGGATGCGCACTTTGCCTAAGTGCATGCGCGCCGGATGTTAGCATGGACTCGACGCATGTACGCGAACCCATATCGCTGCGATGTTAATGGGTGACCTGCGGCAACCTTGTACCGGCATTACTGCAGTGGCGTGCAAGTTATTCTTCTGTACGAAAAGCAGTATTATCTTTAGCGGTTGAAATGTACTTTCAATCTTCGTAAAATATGTTTTGTTCGAAAAGTGTTTTATAGATTCTCGAAGCTGTCGCAGTGTAACGTTGTTATGGCGGTGTTTCGACAGCGCCAGCTCTAGGATGTGGTGGTCCATAATAATTGTTTAACTTGGCTATGAGGATGCAGTTGGTAGACGCATTATCGCTCGTTTGTCATTGTAATTACTGCTCATTTCGTGCTTGCTCGCTCAATCCTGCACGCTAAGCACGTTAGTACTGCACGCTAGTCAAGTCACGCTAGTAGAGACTCAGCGCTTGAGCGTTAAGGAAGCACACGTACTCACTCAGGAAATAATTTAATACATTCCCAGTCACTCAAGCCAGAGGGGGCGGGGGGAATGTCGGTGAATATTCTTAATCAGTGTTCGCAGTCGTATTGTTTGAAGCATATCCTGAATCCAGGAGGGAACAACGTAGAAAATATGTAATAATTTACTATCCTAATATGTTAACGGATATCCAACAGTTAACAAGCAAGCAGCAGATACCAGTGAGCCAGTACATTAGAAAAGGTTACTAAACTTTAGTTGCCGCTGGCAGCCTGCGAGTAAAGACGATATGCTTCGCACAGCAGGCTTCAGACCTTTTAACCTTCTTGTGCATATTTCGCATTGATTATGTCTTTTTATGATAGTTCTTTATGTCTTACTCTACAGTTAATAATGCAGCTTCAAGTTTATCCGAGCTTCATTTCCCCCGACGATGTGAATTTTATACGAAAGGTGCAAGCACGCAGTACTGTAACACAGAGGCAGCGACGGGGCTCCTATGCATCAAATATAATATAAAGAACTAAAGTCAAGCATCGATTACGGTTATACAAGTGACAATTTGAAAAGTAAAAGTAAATAAAGCAGAAAAAAACAGTAAAGAACCAAGCTGTTACTAAAGAAATGGGAAAAGAACTTCACGCTTCCGCTTGTTTTATTATGACAAACCAATGAGAAATAAGAAATACAAGTGAAAACGATAAGTAACTCAGGAAATAGCTCGACACCCTCCCCCCTACAAGAATAAGAAAAAAAAAACCCTGTTTCCAATTCGCTTTCAACAAAATGCTTCGCATAAAGAATCTGTGCCTATAGTCAGAATAAGTAGTCGCGCTAGAGTTATTCGTAAAAGAAAATTTAACTTAACCTTGACGCAGAACCTATTCTTGACGAAGGCAGCCGAAAAATACAAGGAGTATTCATATGTAAGAAAGCTTTGTGACATCAGCCCCTCATGGCAAGGCCCTTTGTGGAGTGAGAACAGATGCTCGTGGAATTTCTGAATCGTCGACCACGTGATACATTGCGTCACGACGGATAACGAAACTGATGAGGTAAAGGTAACACGGCGACAGCCGGCAGACCATCATATCTCTTCGCAGATTCAGCAGCTTCGTCGGTTGTCTTACGCATGAAGAGCGCCCCGCAGCACGTGGTCACGTGCAGAGACACACGTACACGTAATTATACCACGCGTTGCGCATTCACGACAAGCAAACAAGCAAGCAAATGGCGACGATGTCGTGGAGGCCACAGCGATCACGGCCGCAGACACAAACACACGACGAACAAAGGCGTGCTTTTGTGCGGTTGGCAGAATACACGCGGGCTTGCGCAGCATAATAAAGATGGCGGAGCACAAGCATATCATCATCCCGAGAAACTGCGCACGAAGGTGTGGTGGCGCAAACACCTAAGCCTTTTTGAATCCAGCACGCGCGCGTGATTACGTTCTCACAGCCATGCAGACAAAAGGCGAGGAAAACGTGAGCGTTTATGGGGCCGAATAAACGAAGACACGCCCCGGCCGAGTTAGATACCTCGCCGAAAGGACCTGACTAAAGAGACAGTGAATAGAAGACACCGAATCACCTGTGAGCGCTCATTGCAGAGAGGAGTATGGGGGAGGGGGGGGGGGTGTAAATGTGGGCTGCAAATCCCTTTGCTAATGTTGGTGTTTGAGTATGGGTCTCTTAACTCCTTCTCGTATCTACCATAATGGAGTACGTTTACCCTGAACACGAGTCATAGGTTAGGGCATGTGTTACAAGAGGGACAAGGGACCGAGCTGTGAGTGGGGGAATGGGGGGAAAGGAAAAACACTTGCGGAGGCGTGAGCTTCAATTTGTTGGCTCTGGAACCTGCTCTCGCATGGACTATAAAGAATATCACCATTTTTTCCTCTTATGTACTGAATAATAAACTATTTCGATTAGTTTCCCGGTCACATGCAGGTCGCATCTTACTGACCGACTTATTGTCAGTGCACTGTGAGACAAAAAAAAAGACGAAAGAAACTGAATCACCATTTCGTTGGAAAACAAAGTAAAAGAACCTGTACACTAATTACACCAGTACTTGCTTTTCTGTTGAACTGTGTTATCTGAAAGGGAAATGTAGAAAAATAATTGACGCACGAAAAAAAAATCTTATTCTGGGAACGCGGCATTTCAGGTTGTGCGGAATGATTGAATAAGATACGAATGAATCCGTCATTGCAGTAGATCGGAATAATAGATGTGCGATCATGGATGACACTTTGCAGAAAGGACCAAAGCAATGCGCAGTGTTATTGCGCGGTTTTATTACGCCGAAGGTTCAAGCGGGAAGTCGCGGTTCTTTGGTTCAGCGATCACGCAGCATGGATAATGGGTCTGTTCTTCGTAAGAATAATGCAAGCTGGAAGTAGAAAACACTCCTTTATACTCTTGCTAGTTGTTGCCGCAGCTTCCGGAGCTCGTGAAACCGGCAGTGTAAACGCTTATCGCATTTGTATGTCGCACTGGTAAGCTACGTTTGCTGGACTAACTGCTTATATGCGTCTTTTTTTTCCGCACACGTTTCGCATTTTCTGCAAGGTAGTTAATTTGATTAGGGGGAGTAAGCTAGTTTTGCGGGAATAAGTTTCTTGTAGGGCCTCTTATTTCACCCCGTTTTGTATCTCCACCAAGGGAGTATTTTTACTGCGAATACGACGGTACGGTGTAAATGTTTTCTGCCCGAGGGGAGTACGAGATCTCTTACTCTCCAACAAGCAGTCGCAGGTGCGCTATAGCACCAATCCTCAATCCATCGTTTTAGGTCTATAAGCTTTACGGATGCTGGAATTTTCCTGCATAGATTGTGGAAATTAGGCGCTGCAATCGCTCATTTCATTGACGGAGGAACGAGATGTATACAGCGCACACTCTTTAGAGACGCCATCAGCAGCGCGCACCAAAATAAAATGCATAGCAGACCCAACAAACTCCGCCACACACATAATGTGCCTCGATGGTTCGCTAACCACGCATCGTTTAAGGCGCCCTCTTTCGATCATATCGCCTCATGTGTGCACAACGTTGGAATAACCGGGTCAGTTCCTCTATCGACCACGACGCTAACGCGAGAAAGTGCACGGTTTGTGTGCCTTTGTGCGAGCCGCAGAACTGAAGGCGTTCTTCCTTTGACCTGTCCATCAAGATGCGCGCATCCGTGTGCTCTTCTGATACGGTCGATATAAAAGGACGACCGTTGTTGCCTACGTCATAATATAGAGCGAACCGGTGCAACCAGTTCGAACAATCTTCACCGAACAAACAAAACTGCGCAACAATAAACAACTGCGCATCGCATTGTATCAGCCCACCAAAAGCAGCAGTATGCACAAGGAGGAAACAAAGAAACAAAGAAAAGTACCACATTCACTCTTCTTTTTCTATGTGTGTCACGACCAACAACCGCATCACGGCGCACGATATCCGATTTGTCGCGCTTGACCTTGGAGTCTGACCTCTCGCGGCAGGTCCGGGTAGTAAACGTCCTTCTTAAAAGGGTCACACCTGGGACAGTAGGATGCGCAGAACACCGCTGACCACACGAGAGGACGGAACGTTGCTGGAGACTTGCATGGTCGTCCTTGGGGAAAAAAGGGGGTTCGAACGACCGTTCTTGACTTTGACTTCGGTTGGCCTTCTATCTTTCCAGCAGTCTAGACGGCGCACAGGACCGACCGGTCCTTTACGTAACTCGTACAGAGGTTGTCCGAAGGAAGTTGCCGTGTCTCAAGTCTGTTGATTTCAAGTTCCCTTGATTTGACGTTGCGGCAACTTCGGCTGCCTTGCGTCAAGACCGGACCTCTACGTCACTTATACTGGTATTCAGAAGAGAATTGATGCGTCTCAAGTCTCAACGGTCTCATGTCATTTGGCTTCAAGTTGCTTCCGATTTTAGCTGGTCCGTCATCACTCCAGCTCCCGTTGCTGCATCACTGGTACGAGTTACTCAAAAGTTGCCCTGGTTTCGAGCGGCTGAGCGCTTCGTCATTACCTGTATTAACGATTGTCCGGTGACACAGCCGCCTGTGACGTCACTTTGATATCCAGCAAGTGCACCTGTTGAGCAACACACTGAAGTTTTGAGGGAACAGCTGCCAATGTACCGCAATGCCCGGGAGGGTGAGTCGTTCGTTTGGTTCGCCGTTCATTCACCGTCTGAATTATTTTGTCCTTGCTTGCTTCGAAGTTGGGACGGAACACGCTCATTGCTGACGTATGCGCGATTCCACGGTATGGACATGCTGTAGTAATGATCGGGATTATCTAAGGGGATTATTACGCTTGACACATGCGCTACTCCTTTTGTTCTCCAACCTTTCCCGCGGCCTTGCGGTTCCTGGTATCTGTGTACAGATGAACGCAACCGAAATGGGAATCGCTGTGTCACCCTGGGAAGTCGGATGTCGTAATTTTCAAGGTGTAGATATATTTAACGCGGGATTAATTTATTATATTACGTGACGCGCGGTCGCTTATGTATTTGTTCTTTGTTTCAATTCCTTCAGGTAGACAAGTCCAGGCGCTGCTGTGAGGCCACGGCGCTTTCAAGGAAAGGAACCGCTAAGAGGTGAGGAACCCTTAAGAGCAAAGTGCATAACGGCTGCATCTTACCTATACGGCGCAGAAATTTGGGGCCCCAGCAAAAGGATTTTACGTAAATTGAGGACGGCGAGCAATGGAATTCAAAATGATAAGTGTATACGTTTAGGGACAGGAAAAGAGCGGAGTGGGTCGGGAAACAAACACGTGTTAATGACATCCTAGTAAAAATTTAAGAAGAAATGGGCGTGGGCAGGCCATGTAATGCGAAGGCAATATAAGCGTTGGACGTTAAGGGAAACAGAGTGGACCCCTGGAGAAGGCAAGCGTGACAGTTGGGTGAGTAGAGGAGATCAAAAAGTTTGCAAGGATAACGTAATCGCAGTTAGAACAGGACCAGGGTGATTAGACGTCTATTGGAAAGGCTTCTGCTCTTCAGTGGGCGTAGAGAGGACGATAAGCAACAATTTATCAGTCTAATTTATCAGTGTCCGAATGAAAACGGTGAACAGTACGCCCGTATTGCTACACTTTCTTTCGAGGCTCAGAGCGATTCGATTATTTCTGGGGTTTTACGTCTCAAAACCAGCCGCGATAATGAAAGACGCCGTAGGGGGGGGGGGGGGGCTCCGGAAATTTCTTTACGTCTCAAAACCAGCCGTGATAATGAAAGACGCCGTAGTGGGGGGCTCCGGAAATTTCGACCACCTGGGGTTCTTTAACGTGCGCTGACATCGCACAGTGCACGGGGAGAACGGTTCGAGATAAATCACTGAAAGAATATCCTGCGGACACGGGATCAAAGATGAGCTGTAGGAATGACAAGCATGTTATTGAACAATCAGTTGTCAGCCGCTGGGGAAGAAATCAAGGTTCTTTAATTGTGCCCAACAGTAATTTCTAAGATTTTGCGTCCGGAAACAACGATATATTATTATGTGAGACGCCGCAGTGGAGGGCTCCGGAAATTTCGGCCACCTGGAGTTCTCTAGCGTTTATTGATATCGCATAATACAAGAACTTCATTAACATTTCGCCTCCATCGAAATGCAGCCGCCGCAAACGGGATTCGATCCCGCGACCTTCGGATCAGCAGCCGAGTGCCACAGCCACTAGACCACCGTAGCTGGGATCCAATGATGCAGCAACAAGTAGTGCCTAAAGATGTTTTATTTCGTTACATGTTTTATTTTGTTCTTTTATTCTTTTATGCTATTTTATTTTTCGTATGCCTCACATTTTGTGAGGCATACAGTTAATAAACTAAATGGATCTAGATGAAGAGTGGTGAAGATAATCAGATTAGTATAATAAAATAATGATACACATTAGCGATAATTTGTCGCATAATTAGATTAAATTAAGCGAAAATAATTTGAAAATGCCGACCATAAACGCAAGACAAACACAAGCGATACACAAGTGAATCACGGCTCCGGTTAAAAAAGAAGTAGACGGAGCCAGATTAAGAATGGGTGAAAAATAAACCAGATTGGTACGCGTTACCAGTGAAGTAAAAGGTACGCGTTAAAAGTAATTGGTTGCACGATATGACCAAATTAACCGAAGGTAATTGGCAAACACTGACGATAAACTGAAGGGAAACTCAAGGAAAACCCAGGCAGTATCACTGCTCTGCACTTCTTAACAGCTTTCACTGCAGTGGAGGAGGCTTGGATTTTTAAAGGATTCTTAAATGCCATCAAGTTCCTTTGTGTCTCCTCTTCTACAGGAACAGCTGCTGCAGTTCTTCTGTACTGCCATAAATCGTTCACACATATTCTAAACTCATTTTACTATGCACTTTTGCACGAACCGCGGCATCCGCGGCATACCTCAATAAAAATTATTCAATATCAAGCCCGATATAATGAAACTGTCCTTCCTCGTAATTTCAATGTGACAGACATGGGAAGGTAGGCTAGCTACATCAGAGCTGGCTATACCAACATCGTTACATAGATTAATACGTTTTATCTGTGTAAGAGAGCCGTGTATGACAGAAGCCGCCCGCAGTGCAAGCGCTGCTCAGATAACGTAAATACTGGGTTTCCTGAAAAAGAAAAAAAAAACCTAATTGTATTGATCATCTCGTATATATCAGGCTAACAACAACTTCATCTCCGGCAGGCTGGCTTTTTTTTTTTTTTTGTAAATCCAGTGCGCAAATCTTTTCTACCTCATGCAAAATTTCAGCGCACGTGTGCGTGCTTTTCGCTGAGCACCAGATCACCCACACAGAATTTTCAAACCGGGAACACAAAAACGCAACATTAAGACCAAAACTGAAAGCCGCAATCGATGCGTAGACGGATCACCCGCACAAATAGGACGTTTGAGCTGTTTAAGCGTCAACCGAAATCATAGCCAGCGACGCAAAGACGCAACATCAAAACCGAAACTGAAACCCGCGATGCCGCAACTCCATTTTTCTTTCTCTTTCCTTTTTCTCTCTCTCCCAGAGCGTCGTCTGCTGCCGCATCTCGCGAAACGCCGTCGCGTCCGAGACGGGACGAGAGCGGCGGCGCCATGAGAGATGTCAAGATGGCCGAACTGAAGGTGGAGGCGCCGCTTGCGCGGACCGAAGAGTGGTCCGACTTCAGCGACTTCCAGAGCTCCGAGGACGTGGAGAACTCGAACGCGACGTCCAACAAGTCGACGCCTTCGTCGCTCACGGACGGCACCAACAACGGCACCAATCAGGCGGCCAACGACAACTCCTTCGCGGACTGCAACTTCAGCGAGACGTTCTCCAACTCGCTCGAAGACCTGGTGAACACCTTCGACGACAAGATCACAAAGTGCTTCTGCGACTACGACGAGAACGTGGAGAAGCTAGCGCCCGTGCAAATCCGAACGCAAGAGGAAATACTGAACGAGTGTCAGTAAGTACTCGGGCCGCCCCCCTTCTTTCGTTTTCTCTGAATGGCTTTGCCTTTTTAATTGGCTTTCGTCTGAGCGGTTCAGCGTGACTTACTTTGACGGGCAGTTGTGCGAAAAATTTTAAGCGTGATCGTTCCCACCGTTCGTCGTGTATTTCACTTCTCGTGTGTTTAGTACACGCCTTAGCTTTTTTTCTTTTTTTCTGAGTACGGAGGATGTTGACGTGGGTGAGCCCTCCCACTCCGAGCTGGGAAGATGCTGTTCCGAGATCAGCTGTGTGTTGCACGAACGGACGCAAGTGCTCGAAGCGGTTCGGTCGTAGTACTCGCTTGTCTGAAAAAGTCCCGTTTCTCGTGTCGTCTTACATTTTTAACGGGGTATAGGAAAATGTGCATTAACGCCCTGTAATGACAATCGTCGCTTAAAGGAAAAAGAAAAAAATAGAACCCATAGGCTCTGCCATTGTTTTGGGGTTTCCTTCCTTTAACCGACTTCGCATTAAGGAACGATGCGTGTTTCCTGAATGCGTGTGGTTTTTTTTAAAACGGCAACGACGCAGCGATGAAATGTGACATGTTGTGGCACATACACATGAGGGGGATTGGCCACACTACAGGTAATGATATCTAGAACGGGAAAATTAAAATCCAAGAAAAAATAACAAGGAAGGAAGGAGTTCTAATTAAGAAAAAGGAATTAAAATTTTATTAAAAGAAACATTGGGAACGAAACCCTGTGTTGATGATGTTGCTGTGGCCTCTGTAATTGGCACATACCCATGAGGGGGATTGACCTCACTACAGGTAATGACATATAGAAATGGAAAATTAAAAGGCCTAGGCTAAATCTAAGAAAAATAAAAAGGATGGAAGGAGTTCTAATTAAAAAAAGGAAATAAAATTTATCAGAGGAAACATTGCGAACGAAACCCGGCGTTGTTGTTGTGGCCGCTATAATTTGCACATACCCACGAGGGGGATTGGCCACACTGCGGGTAAATAGAACGGGAAAATTAAAAGGCCAAGGCTAAATCCTGTGGTCGACAGCGTTTCTTGTTTCTTTCTTTCTTTTTCTTTCCTCGACCATGACCTGTCGCTGTTGAGCCATCGAGGGTAATTTCGGTTCTCAAGCTAGTTGCAAGGATCAAGTGGGCTAATTACTTCATAACCAAGGTTTTCTTTTTCGACATCCAACGGGATTATTTGGCCGGTTTTCCTTTCTTTTCTTTTACTCGAACTACAGGAAAAAATAGTAACATAAGCTGGAGAGTGGAACGGACGGTTACATCAAAAGTCTATATTTTTTCTTCGTGATACATCCGGGATATTAAAGACAGTTCCGTGAATAACGTGTTTACGTAAATTTTACCCGTATTTTGCTGACAAGATAACCGCCATTCTGTTCTCCGTTGAGACGAGGGATACCTGTTATCTGAAACCGCAATACCTTATCTTCGTTGTCCCGCGAAGATCTCTCTTTCTTCGTGTTGTATGCCTTTTGTGCGACATTTCTGTTGACGTGGAACCTTTGAGGTGGTAACTGATTGCTTGTCGCGTATCAGCGCTTTTTTTTTTCGTATCACCTGCTCTGGAAGGTCGCTACACAGCGCGACGTAGGCAAAAAAAAAAAGCCTTCCGTCTGCAAGCCGCTTCGTCGCTTAGTACACAGCACGACTTCTGCGAGTATTTTTGTCTGTTAGCCGCTTCGTCACGTACACAGCGACTTCCGCAGAGCTTAATTTTCGTCTGATGATTACCACGTCGCGCACACTGCTTCACTGTGCCCGCTAGACGTGTGCTAGACGTCCGGTAGACGTCCGCTAGACGTCTTTTCTATACTCCGATTTCCAGCGCCCCCCTCTCTTTTTCCCGGACCCGTACGCTACGGTGACGGTCCTGATATATCGATACACTGTCAGCTTCGTGGACCTATTTGTAAGAGATTGGCTTAGGCGAAGCCAGAGACGTCTTGCCGATGTCGTGCCTCACGTTCGGCCACCGTGCCCGGCGGCTCTTATTGGAACGGCTTGGCTTATTTTACGACTTTTGTCTTCGTCGGTAGCCGTTTTCTGTTCTTCCTTTTCTAGTAGGCGAGATCGGTGTGCACGGCGTCTCTGTGTAGAGGGGAAGCGTGTCGTGGTGTAGAATGTCGGGGAGGCACTGTGCGTACCGCTTTGTAAATCTAGGCCACTATGAGGTCGCACTTGAGAGCCCCACCGGGCAGGGATCCCGCTTAATATAGCACCTCCCTGCTGCCTCGTCGGTCGCGTCGGAGGCGCAATTCTCACGGTTTGTATAAGCGAGGGGGGGCATTTCCTCATTGAATCGTGCCGCCCCTGTTATCGCATATCCTCGGGGGTGTACACTTCAATCGAAGCAGGAACTTTGGGAAGTAGACTATGGGTTTAAGAAGGAGTTTATGGGTCAGCTCCAAATTAAAAAAAAAGAAAAAAGAAACTCGTGACCTGATATTGGGCATGTAATGTATGATAATATATACAAACTATTGCAAAAGCTACAATCGTGTTATTAAATTGTATGATTTGCCAGAAGCCTGCCACATTTGCTTGCATAAGGTACCAGCAAGATATATTGAAGACTGTCTAATGCCTTCTCGAGTGTAATAAGATAACACATACCTACTACAGTGTATCCACTTTGCCTCATTTAAATGCTGTATGTGATAGGGCTCATGGTAAATATTTCTTTGTCTTTTCACCACATTCCTCCATTTTGTAAAATTTGGCCCTTAGCTGCAATGGTATTAAACAAATATGTATTTGCCAGAGATAGCTTTATAGTGTGCAATATCTACCGTACGGATCTAGCAAAATGTCTCATATCTCAAACATTCATCTTGTTGTAATTACTTGCTTATGGTTGGCTTCGATTACTCAGGTTTACTGTGTTTGTGGTAATGTTGTAAGAGATTGCTTGGCAAGCCAGTCAGCAGCATACATCTCAATGGCACAGTTGTGCATAATTTAGCATAGCTTATGACATACATAGAATGGCTCTGAAGGATATCTGAGGTCACTGCACACAGCGCAAGTACTCGAATCACAGACTTGTAGATTGTTCGCTGCCTTAAGGTATGCTTGGAATGGGAGGATTTGGAACATTGGCTAAATTTGAATTGAGGTGATGCCACCATTCTGAAAATGAATGTTACATGATGTTTACATCTAGTTTAAATAGACTTTACACCTAGTTTAAATAGTTTAAAAATGTCTGCACACTCAATGTTGCACAATCTGCATATTCTTGAATGGCTTGACTTGGAGCTTGTCCAGGTATCATAATGTTGGTGCATGTTATCTGCTAAAGTCCTACTGTTTTAGTGCACACTATCTTATGTGTGTGAGAAGTAGACAAATGGAGATAAGGTTGCATCGTTGTCTAGTAGTGAGAGTGCCTTTCTATGAAGTCTTTAACAATAGCTGTGGTTTTTGTGTTCTGATAACATCCGAACTGTGCCGTTCATTGCAACAATTCAACCTACTGTACTCTTGGGAGCATGGTGAGAGATGTGATATGCCGTAAGTCTGTAAGGATGTCATAGTTACTTTTATTTCTAAGCGCATTGGGAAAGTATGGATGTGCATATAGTGTGTTTAGCTTCACCTTTTACTGCACTATATTGTGCCAGGAATATGGAAGTTCCTATGTTTCCTAAATTCATTTCTTTCAGGTTGTCATTTGTGCATTTGACTCCCACTAACTTTTTGAAGATATTTGTAGTATACATTAATATATATTTTCTAATGTACTGTTAAGTGCTATGCAGTATTTACATTACATGCCAGTTGTAGGAAACCAAGTGATTAAAGGAGTACTGACATGAAATTTAAACATATTCACATTGTTGCTTTAAATAACGGCACTGATGTTGAGAAACATAAAGAGTGTCATGGTGCCTGGTAACGGAAGCAGTGTATTTTTAATGCGGTGACTTTAAAGACGTGCTTTGTGTTGAGGTGATGGTATCATAGTGACGTGCCAACACAGTCTGAAGTAGGTCTAGGTCAAGTGGGTACAGCAATTCACGACAGTCGCGTCAACTCTGTCGGCTGCTGTCAGTTGCGTGCGCTGCGCACAGGCAGCGATTTCATTATCCTTCACTGACACTGACAGAGATTTCGGTGATACTATGGCAACTGCGTTCACACATCATCGTATTGTCCATTGCGATGGGGCTGGCTTGAAGATGCCAGTTGCAAAAACGTTGAAATTGGATTAAAATACTTTTTTACGAATTACCTAGCTGTGTTCTGTGGAGAGCATTAAAAGTGCACGCCAGGAACTCGAAAAATGTCGTTTTGTACCACCTCAATATTGTCAGTACTTCTTGAAGCAACTCTTGAATAGTTTTGTCTATCGAAGCTGGATGTTTGAAATGCAGTTGTCGTGAGGCGTGCAGACAGCTGGTTACCCTGATGCTTCCTCCCTGCATATTGTCGCATTGACTTATTTGCATATTTCTTCATTTGACTTAATGATATGCACCAGGGCTTCCAGGTGCATTGATAAGCTGTTTTGAATGCTGAATATTTCTTTTAAATTTCCGTTGCCTTTTTTGGTTTGCTTTTCTGCCTTCATGTCAAGGCTGCTTATCTGGAACTTCAAACCTATGCTTGTGTTTCTTTTGCAACAGGAAACACTGTTGGTTTTTCAGTTTTCGCATTTGTCTCTTCATTCATCAATATTTTGTTCTATATCATTGTTTCTGGCCTAGTTTCTCTGTTCTGGCTGTGACTTGCATGCCATTGCAGTTGTTGCTTCTTTGTGCTACCGAATGCATGTACTATGCAGATTTCACGTTCATGTTCTAAGCTCACAACCCATGCCACATGGTTGAACTTAAGCAATTAGTAGTACACAGTCATGAACTTTTTAATGTCATGGTATACTTAGACACATTTTTAATTATTTGGTCTTCACACTGATAACAGAGGCAATTAATGCAGCAGGCTTGTTTGCCAGTTTGAATAACCTTGAGAAAAGCTGAATTAGCCAATGGAATTTTAGGAAATACCATGTTTTCTAGTATAAACTACATCAAATTATTTTAGTCTACTTCAATAAGTCATTTGCCATTCAGGCACTGGGAACTAGCATATGTATTTAATGGCCTAATTAGTTGCAAAATGTATGATGCTGCTGTTGATGTTTTGGCATCATAAAATGTGTCTTCATGACACAACGCATATCGTATCAGTGTAGTAGCACCAAATTTTAATGTATTTGTTTGATTGGCATATCATTTTTACCCGTGTGGCACAGGTGTAAGCAGTTTATAAATGTGCTTGTGTGCATGATTACTTGCTTGCTACATTTGCCATGTTTTTGTGAACGAGTAATAGAGTTCATGATGTTCTGTGTTGTCTTCGTTAATTGCTTGTATCTGCCTTTGCTTGCTGCTTTGAAGACCTGATACTAGTAATAAAATGTAGCCATTTTCCGCTATATGCCTTTTTTTTTTGTTGCATTTATCTAGCATGCCACTTTTATTGTGCACAAGTTTTTCACTAACTGAAGGACTTGATGGTCTCGGGAGACAAGAAGTGTGGTGCGCCCGCCATATGATGGAATACTGTGTTGCAATGTTGAGAGGTTTGTTTTTAAAAAAAGCTGCTTTTGGTTCTGATTGGACTATGCATCTTTAAATGTAGCAGTGCATTGGACAATGTAAAATGGGAAGTCTGCAGATACTGTGTAATTCGCTGTACATGCTAGTTGACAGGTCTCTTCACTGCGGTACAGTAGAGCATTTTCGGAAGAGCATCCGAGGAAGAACAACAGGAGGGGAGTCGCTTGCAGGAACAGCGGGGGCTCGCTGTCAAAGTAATCCTTTGACCTTTGTGCTCGCTTGAACTGTCGTCAACGGGTCGCTCCTTCGGAGGAGATGACCTCGCCGTGGAAATGTGCGGAACTGATTTTTGGTACAACAGACCTGTCTAACGGTTCTCTTGAAGCGGCGGCTGGGTTGCATGCCGCCGGGTAAACAGAGTGGCAATGTAGGCCTGCTACTGAGTTCTGCTAACTGATCACATGTTTAGTGGATGATATCTTTCGGTGAAGCTCGGTGCAGCAAGCGGGTCGAAATGTACGACCGCGAGGGCGTAACCGTAGGCTCTCATGGAGAGGGTGAACATGTACGTGATTGGTAAAGTGCTGCATATGGGTTGGTCCCAGGAGGCGGTCGCAGAAGCGATCAAGTGTATTTAACGGAGAAATGAGCTGTCTCCCTTCTTTTGTATCAATTTGGGAAGCAAAACAAAGGAAAACACTGCTACATCACAGCAGTTAAGTGACCAACAGCATCATGTGATGATAATCAACAGACACCGAAGATGTTTGCAGGTTTCATTAAGCTACCATGTCATCACTGTTGAAGCGCTGCTTTGTTTTAATAAACTTCCTATAAGCAGCTGTGCCACTGGAGGAGTTCACATCTAATGTGACCACTTTCATTTAAAAGAATCTCTGATAATAATTGCATGCAGCTTTCAAAGAAAACAATTCCTTTCCTTGATAGCTTCCTTACAACAGGGGTTCATATTATCGGGTTGTTCATATATTCTAATGAACACCACCGGTTTTGTTACAGGCAGTACTGTCTTCCATGTGCAGAAATTTATTTCATTTTTAGTTTCTTTGGTCATGTTGGTGTGGTAATAAACAGAGCTTTAGTATGTCGACATCCGTACATATTTTCGGCAACCTAGAGAAATGAAGATGTGGAGCAACAGCATTCCTTGTGGCATCGCCTCGTCATTGCTCATTCAACCAAGATCATCTAAAACATTTCTCCTTTTAGTGCTAGTCTCCCACAAGAAAAATAAAATTGCAAGCTGCTTCGCACTCATGATTCTTTTCTTGCAAAGTGATTCTATACATTATGATGACAGTCACATTATACATTCACCGTAAATGTTTGTTTGTTTGGTGAAAATAAAGTTCTTTGATTGATTGATTGATTGATTGTTGAAATAATGCTTCTGTACATTCTGGATGAACTTATTATAAAAAGATGGCATCACCAGGGCAATCTTTTAAGTACACGTCGCATAACTACTTCATGTATTCAGACAAGCTAGAAAGCTTGTTTCACTAATTAAGTTATGTAAGAATGTTGTTTTCATGCTCCACGTCCAAATAAAGTTATAGCACTTTTGCTAACTGGCTTGTAGAACCTTCTGTACGTATGTGCACGTATTTCTGTCATTGTGGCCCTCGCGAATTCATATAACATCAGCCTTCTTGCTAAGTTTGTCCTTGTTTACTTGTTTTACTTTTCTATTGAGCATTGCCTTTTGATATTTGAGTCCTGAGGTCGGTTGGAAAATTATGGCAAATTGTACGATGCTAAATGTGGACCTTGAAACAGAAGAAATGTCATTCAATGACAGAAGGTATGCGAAACGCAATTAATGAGTATAACAAATACGGAACTTGACAGTCCCTTACACTCTGAGTAATGTACATAGTGAGTACAAGAAGGAACAGTACAGGTAATGCAACACACAGAAATACATACACCTTGAAAGGTGTGAATCGCTGCAGTATTTTGGAATATGTAAGTGGGCTCATGACACACCAATGAACAACGCAGGTGGAGGAAATCATCAGAGCTGTAATATACTGAACATCCTTCTTCGCCAAGCCTATTTTAAGGTCTTGGACAAGAACAAATACGTAAATAAATATGATCAAAAAGCGCAGGTGTTCACCAGCACTACGAAGCACGAATATCGGACTGCCAGCTGCCCCAGCTGCAGCATATGCAAATGACTGATCGATGTTTTAGCGATTGAACGTCGCTTTGGAGGCCACGTTTTATTTTTTGCTCAACGTGCATTTTGATTAATGCTAGCTTAGAGTAAACTAGGCCGCCTTTATCTGATCGGCATCTTGCGCGCGCCAGGTGTAGAGACGAGCAGGCACCTTATGGGATATGTTAAGTTGCTAGACCGCTTTCCGTATCCAGGCCAAAGTCACCAAGAGGTGGTTCGTATCAGACGCAGAAGACGCGGCGGCCATTTTGGGATCCGTCGCTGCAAGTTGGGCTACTTTAGTCGCGTCGGTGGATCGTTTGACGCCTCTGTTTTCCTCTCATTCTTTTGTCTTTGCTTTCTTTTTCCACTTTTGAATCGTTGTGTCGCCGCGGCTTGTTAGATCGTTCGTCGCGCCTTTGTGCAAACGACCTTGGGTGTCGTACGCCTGCGCATTGAAGCGAACAGCAGACGACAAGGCGTAGGCTGGCGAGGATCGTCTGTCTTGCCAAAACTGTGCAGCGCTTCCAAAAGCTAGCCTCCGAGCATGCAGTCAAGGCTGTTTTGAAGTTCAGGACCTCTCGCCAGGTATCTTGCTAGTGCACAAGACTTCACAGCGAAGGCTCTGCACCAGCCAGCCCCACGTTCTTACATGTGGCAATATTTTCGTAGATATGCGGCCATTAAATTAGGCTGGTATCGGCCTTCCCAAATAATTACTGCACCGTTTTGTGGAGGTGAGAACGCAGCATGTCGTCTGCTTCCTTCCGGGGGCCCCGCAGACTGCGGGCATTCTGCCAGCACCGACGGCCGTGTTTCGTGTTGTCTGCTACTATAGGAGCAGACGATTTTATTTCTGCTTTATTTTGTTAAGAAGCGCCTGCCGCTTCTCTTTTTGTTATTAGCTGTTTTTAGTATATAACATTTAGAGCTTGCCTTTGTGATGAAATACTTTGAAATATGTGCTCCTTCGGGAGTCTGAGCAACCAGGATTCTCTGGTTCGCTTCGGCGGATGTCTGCTAACAGAACAAAAAGAAAGCAGACGAATCTTCTTGTTTCGTTCGTTCTGTTCGCAGAACCAAAAAGCAGACGAAAGTTCTGTTTTGTGTCTGTTTCATCCTGTAGCCAGAAAATCGATCCTTCTTTATTGTACCTTTTTGACACAATCTTCTTTAGCCTGTAAGTAGGGTGTGCTTCCAGACATGCGAGAATAATTAAAATAAAAAATGTCTTTGCTGCGCAAATTTACTTCTGGAATATGATGGCTGTAGGAACCTTCCGCATCATTTAGCTTCCATCGCTTTGCTTATGCGATTTGAGTTTGGGCTCTGGTAACCCTAATCTTCTCTTGCTGTCTGATAATTTCGAGTTCAAAACGTGGCGTTCACGAAAGCAAGTCCGTTAACCTCGATGTATCGTTTGTGCATTTTTTTTTATTTTTATTGATTGGTTGGCGGAGTTGTCTGGCCGGGCACTGATAAGGTATTGAAAACTTTATGTTGTGCACCTTAATTACGCATGCAGCGCTTGTTTTTGGCTTCCATATGATTCAGTGATTAGCAATTCCACAGTGTATGCAATTCGACATTACACGCACACGACTTAATTGCACATTTCATTCAGCAGCCGCGGAATAGAACAACTGTTGACACGTGAGCGAAAAATCTGCAACGAAGATTCTGACGCTACTGTTTTCTTTACTGGAAGGAAAATGGCCGACATTGGAGTTGATGGCGACTTCGTTAACGAAGGGTTCCCCGCGTGTTTATATAGGCTCGTAGCTGCGCTTGAATACTGAATACTTGTCGCTAATTACGACGAAACGTCGCCCTTGCACTTTCGTTCTTCTTAGACAAAGGGCGGAAGCGCAACCTTGGAAGATTGCTCGCCGGTCCTGAGAATGCGAGGCATCAAAAAGGCCTCGGTGGCTAACGAAGCGTGTGGTGTAGTGGTGTTCCTTCTGCCAGTTTGCGTAATGCCTTCTGTTATACTGGAGGACAAGTCTTGTCAATGAAAGGAAGGCTACGTCTGCACATGTACCCCTACGCGAAGTAGTCCGGTTTGGCGCTCGTTTCGATCCGAGAACCTTCCACAGTTCCTGCGCACGTTTGAAGGCTGGTAAAGGTAACTCTGCAATGATTGGACATTCATTTGCATGATGACAAAGTTCGCCACAATCTTCTCCATTGTATATTCATTTGCATGCCGATAAACTTCGTCACAGTCTTTTCCGGCGAGTTCACAGAAGAGCCACAAAATGACGCAGGCTCGAAACTGAGGAAGGAGTCGCCATACCTCACCACTCAGGTGCACGTAAGAAAGGTACGGCGTTCTCACGCTTGCAAAAGTGCGAAATGACAAGGAAAGAAAGCTGAACAAATATTAGTATCTCCCTAGTATGTGCTGCATCTTCTTTCAAAACAGTTTCCCTTAGACAATGAAGCTGTGTCATTTATTAATTTCTCATGCAGAAAACACGAACGCACTTGTAGTACTACAATACTTAGCGGTCGCACTTGGACAATTTGGCCCTGTAGTCTTCGCTTCATAGCCAAAAAAAAGTAGTCCGTGGGTAGAGCAGGTATGCTCTCCAGGTCTCGTTTGTGGGGTGTACTAAGGTCCCTAACAACTTCTTCACATGAGGCATGGAGCACCGCCATATTGGGCTGGGACGTGGCAGTAAAAGGCTCGAGCCGTCTGTTTCTTTCCCTCTGTTTTCGTACGTGCGCGCTGTTTGATCATGAAGTTCTGTCAGCTTGCACAATTTGCCACGTCACAGCCTCGACACTGTTTCTTCTGGGGGGGGGGGGGGGGAGGGAGGGAGGGAGGGAGGGAGGGAGGACACATGTTTAGCACTGCCTAGCGGATGTTATGGCGGCGCCCATGGAGCCTTCTGTGAAAAGGTGTATAAGGTATCCAGAAGTCGACTGGGGACAGTTTGTTCGGCCTTCAGTATATGTGACATGTAAGAGACAATCCGAAGGTGGCGTCTTGTTTGTCGTATATACCTTAAATCTGTTGTTATTCGTTCAGCAGGGTTGAAGGTAGAACGAATTCGGATGGTGTGAATTTTCTTATCAGGCAATATTAATAAGCACGGCCCAGTTTTAATGAAGTTTCTTTGCTGTGGGGTTTGTTGGAAGCGGCAAACAAACAAGGTAGAAAGTCCCAGCACAGTGGTTTATTTCTTGCGTTTGCTAAACATACTTGATTCGTAGTTGTGCTTCTGGTATGTCGATCATTGCATCGACTGCTCTCGTTAGCTTCACGTGGGTGTTGAAACAGTGCACATTCTAGCTGTTAAATTGATAGTGCACGTCACAGTCACTAACGGACCATTTTGAAATGCAACTACGTGTGTCCTTGCGCGGCCGAAATATAGCTTGTGTGTACTTTGCGTTTCATAGCATTGCTGTGAATGTACAATTTGGCATTGTTCTCTGCTGAATACCCGATCGAATGCGAAGCGGCCTTCGCAACTGTTTTGCCAAGTGGCTAAGCCTAATTAGATGCTACAGAAGGTGTACACCAGTGTAGAGTAGCTCAGTGTAGTATATGAGTCGTTTGTTTACACAGACGGCTTGCAGACGCCAGTCTGTAGTTGCCGTAAATTGCCGTCTGGACGGGACACGGCTCGAGAGGGTAAACTAGCTGGCGGTATAGTTTAATGAAGTGTGCTCCGACCACGAAGGCGCCGCAATGTGAAATCGTTAACTGCGCGCAGTGCGTCGAGTGTCGCCAAGCAACCAGTCTTGCGGAACGCTCCCCGCCATACGAGATCGTTTGTCCGCTACACAATAACGGCGCAGACGACACAGGCTAGCGGCGTTGCACGTGCTGTATTCTGTAGGCTATTTCTAGGCGCCGTGCTTGTGCGAAGCAGACGGTACACATCAACACATGAAACTCGCGCAGACGGTAAACAGACGGCGTCGGCGCAGTGTCGCGATCAAAGGGCTGCGTCGAAATGTGCCGACACTGCCGCCTAGCAGGCGAATTCGTTGCTTAGCTTACGAGGTACAAGAGTCTTGTTTGAATGTATCACACGCTCTTGATTCCAGACAATGAATCCATCTACGCAGGAGTCGGCGAAGAAACCTTAGTAAGGAGAATCGCTGTCATGTTATACCTTCTGTCTGCTGCCACAGTGGTGGCGCAGACGACACACGACACCGCGAGGTGCAGACGAAACCTGCTGGCTGAGAAAGACGTGCCCCAAGCCACGTACTGTACAGTATATGCACAACGCGATATCCTCGCGGTGTCGTGTTGCCGGCCTGGAGGAGCCCGCTGCGCATTTTATTCCGTGAAAGCTTCCTGCGAAGAGCCTTCCGTTCTGGGAACCGTCGGCGGCACAGACCAGAATGAGGCGCCCGGGGGATGAGTCGTTCTGCTCCGAATAGGATGCTGCTAGGATCGAGGAAACAGACAACGGCGCATGAAAGAGAAGCGGCAACATTCCATCCGCTGGGCAGTGACGTCATGAGTGCCGTATCGATCCGCGAGGGGAAAAAAAAATTGAGAGGCCGCGGAGGAAGCCCGCGCAGAAGCGTTGCACGAATTTGGGGCGTATAGGACGTTCTTGGAAACCTTGTGGTATTGCTGCAACCGTCACTATAAAGCGTAGGAAGCGAGCAAGGACGTAGTTCTTTTGTAAGTGCTCATTGTAATACGCGTGCATACACGTCACTGTGATGCAGACGGTTCGAATATTCGTCTGTCACTCTGACAAGATGAAAGACGAGCAAGATTGCTGTAGGTTAAATATTTGGAATCGGTTCATTTATATAGCTTAGCGCTAAAAAACGTGGGGACAAAGACAGGAAAGACGGGACAAGTGCTTCTCACAACTGTTCTTTTTTTTTTTTTTCAGAAATCCCACACCTATAAGCATACTGGTTCCCACAGATGATACGTTTTATACAACTTCGATGAATACGGCAGGAACACTTGGAAGTTAACATGAACAAGTGTACGAGCATATAGTAGCGGCATCTCTGTTAGCCAGTGTAATGGAAGGATGTCTCAAACATGCACCATTCGCTGCGAAATAAATCACTTGTGCCCCTTGTGTTTTCAGCGCTGAGCCTAAGATGAAAGATAACACTAATTTTGAAAGGCATAACAAGTTAGGCCTATAGCCTGTGAGAAGCAGACCACTCGAACATTGTAAAGTTGCGTGCCTGCCGCTCTGGTATAGAACAGATGCAGAGGAGCACAGCAATGTGCACATCGCTGTCAATCACACGACGCACATCTTGCGTAGTGTCGTCCGCCATTTTGTTTTATATATAGCAGACGACAACGCTATCGAAGTAACAGTCTGTCTGCCCACTTGCCTTGGTGGCTGTTAAGTATTGCAGCACTGCGCGCATTTGCCCGCGTGTACTGTACGATTCGAGGCGTTGCGCGAGAGGAGGCAAAGTGGGGAACTATTTTGGAACGCGGAGGTCTGGGTCGCTTACGTCACGGGCTGTCAGAAGAAGCAGCGGGCTGCAAAAGGAGAGCACGAAACGATGAATAAGTAAGCTAGCGCGTCTGCATGGAAGCAGACGGCGCGATGAAGGCGCGTTCGTTTTGCGTCGCGGATTCCTTGGCCATGATAAGTGGAAGCGCATGACCTTCAGCGCTGAAAGGCATGTCCGCTTAGCTCATAGATGCATGGAGGTCGTTCAGAATTAAGCGAGTGTGGTATCTCTATTTGCATTGCCGTAATTGGGGCTGCTTTAGTTTTGTGAGCGGTGCATTTCGGAGAACGTTTTAGTGTCAAAAGGCAACTCCGGCTGTGGTTCAATTTCCACTGATATCAGTGAAATATTCAGTATATATTCTCCTCGGTACTGCAAGGACATATTCCAAGCCAGGTGGTTGCAGGTCATGTAGTTTTCCTGAAAATGAATTTTGAATTTTTTTATCGGATTCCCACGCGGGCCACCTTGTGTTTATGACGTCATTACCTTCAACGCTGCCTACCCGAGCTGGCGGGCCGTCGAAAGCAAAACGGCGGTACTTCAGCGCTGAAATGGTCGCTGTTAAGTTCAGAAAAGCTGGCATAACTCAATACATCGTCGGATGACGTTGCCACTGTCATTTTTCTGGCACCAGCTCAATGTTTCTGATGGCGGGGAGGATGTGACGTCATCGCATACGCTGCACGAAGCGTCTAACAGTTTCGGTTTCGGTTTGAACACACCGTTCTATCGGTTATTTAGAATTATTTGTGCGTTTCTGAGCGTATTGAACCACTGTGGCTGCTGCAGTGACTATCAGTACCATTGGAAAACATCGATATCAGAATATGGCGAAAACGACAGCCGGAGTTCCCCGCTATGTCCGTATTTCTCGAAAACATTGCGCCAGAAACACGCCGCTAGAGATAACGAAACTCAATCTTGCGCCAAAAGTAAATTAGTCGAGAATATGATCCATTGTTCACAGAGGTGCGATCTCTAACTAATGCAATATGTCCCGAAGTTTTATGCTCTTAGCAGAAGGCAACTTGCGTAGTCATTTAAATAATTGGCAAGTCCTATGTTTATGCGGCAGCAAGCACTCACAATAATATTGTGTCATTCCAACTGCTCATACGTTAGCATGCCGTACTGTCTCCTGTCCTTCGATCCTTGCATAGATGTTTGCAATGTTCGCCTGTTTCCAACCAAGCATTAATTGACTATCCATCATACGTCTTACTCGTTAATTAAATTATTAATTAACTATAGCACGTCAGACGCGTGTTAAGTTATTCACGTGGAGCATATAATCCGTTTTGTGTAAGAGTATGCACGTGCACCTACCTAGTGCCGACTTGCGTGGGCTTGAAAGTACACCAAGACGTTGGCGCCAAATCCAGAATTCAAATTTCGCGCCAGGGGAACTTTTATGGCGGGATTACCGGCGTTGCGCAACTCCAGTATAGTTTGAGGAAAACTGTCATAGTATTTTGAAGCAATAAGGAAATCCTATCCTAGCGGGATGTATAAGTACGTTAATATTTGTTAATTGCTCCATCCGATCCTTTGAATATTGTACCATGCCGGATCATTTATTAATTGTTTTAAATATTTTTTTTTTTTTCGTGTACAGTTGAATCATGGAATAAACTCGACAGTGCTTTGCGACTGACTACCGCATGCACAGTTTGTAGAACACGCGGCCAGTCATGTGTTTTGATGTCTTGATACTTCGCGATCTCTTTTTCTTGTAACTACTCCCGCAGTGTCAATTATGAGATAGCAGTGTCTGTAAAGAAAAAAAAAAAGCTGTCACGCGAAATGTTTTATGTGCTGGATGGATGTTGCTGTTAACCCGCTATCACGATTGTCGCGCCACAGTTACGCCGCAGTCGCGATCTCACCGTACAGCCTTTGTCTAATTAATTCATTGGTTTTTTTTTATGAGTCAGTTATGCGGCGCACATTATTTATTCTTTTGTAATTGCGCCCACTTCTACAACGCGCGGTGGTTGAGCGTACGCCAACATGCGGGTGGCGCTACTCAATTCAAATTTCGCGCCAGAAAGCGATTCTGGCGGGAAAACCGGCTTTTTTGGCGGGAAACGCTAGCGCTAGCGCCAGCGCCTCGTTGCGGATTGGAGAATCCGGCGTGCGTATCATTGTAGCCGTCGAAGACTGTTGTATCGAGTGCATGCAGCTTGAATAACTTCGATGGCTTGAAATGTGCATTTTAGAATTAGTCATGCCTTGACCGCTCGTGGCGTAGTCGTCTAACGCCGCCAGCATCAGGGTTTCGATACGAAGGTACCAGGTTCGAATCCCATTGCGGGTGGTGTCATCTGAAGTTTTCTTATTTGCAGGATCGGTCGCCCACTGCGTACGAGTGCCGACGCACCTGCCTCTCCGATGATTAGAAAAAAAATGTTCAACTGCTGTTTACATTCTGAATTTCCCTTGAGGATGTTCTATCTATGAGGAATAGGCAGGTGCGGCGAGTGTCTTTTCTTTTTTCTTTTTCTTTTGCGCTTTCAATTAGAGCTGGAGAAGTTTCATAAAGGCATGTACTGTTGTATAAGGGTGTTCAGTTTCGCTCATGATCATAAGAAAAAAAAGGAAAATAGAAATTCGTTTTATTTATTGACTTTCGTAAGTGAGGGAGCTCTCACCTGAAGACGCGTGATTGGTTGACTCGGGTTTTCGTGGACTCCGTTGCGCTGAATTCGACTACGTGTGTTGTGCGTCAGAGGAAAAATAAAATACTTCAAGGTTAAGGAAAAAGTTATCAAAAGAAAAAGTGAGTAAGGAGGAAATACCCGAAGCGTCAAGCTCACGACATATATATATATCTAAAAAAATGAAAAATCGAGAACGATGCCCCATTTCCGCAAGCCTCACATGGTGAGACGTATAAATGAACTGGAAAAACTGAAGTGTTGTGCACCGCTTTCCATTGTACTGCGAACAGTTTGTAAGCGTACATTTCCCACAAGGTCCTCCTGCATGCGCATTTTAGCGACTTCATCAAATTGCCAAAATTGAGAACTCGCCACGTTCGTCGGCTTGAGTTGATGTGTGGGGCGCAGCTCAACAGCAATACCGGTAATAATAATAATAATAATAATAATAATAATAATAATAATAATAATAATAATTGTCACCTTGGGGGGAATACAAGAGGACAGCAGGCCTGTCAAAGCCATCAGGAGGCTTGGAGGGCTAGGCCCGGCACATCAGCAGACGATCGATGACAGCATAGAGATCGAGAAAGTTTGTATGCTATCGTATACAAAAAAAGATAATACAAAAAATAGGCTATTTACACAATATTTAAACGCAGTAGAAAAAACAAAAAAACTACATACAATTGATGACATAACAAGTACAGAAAGATAATATAGCCTATCTAAACATTACCTAAATACGGAAAAAGAAAAAGCACTGCATACAATTACTAATGTAACGGCCAGTATGTAGTCGAAATGAATTCTCTATAGACAGTAAAACAAGGAAGATATATATGCGTCACGATTAGAGCTAATAATCCCAGTAATATACGAAGCATCCAACAAAAAGAAAAAACGATCTGAGTACTGTAGAAATTAAAGTGACCTTAGCTTCTTTCTTAGTGCACGTTTCGTGGTTACGAAAAAAGAAAAATCAGGGAGTTCATTAAAAATAGCCGGTGCATACACCTTTCTGGCAGCTTTACCAAATCTTGTTTAATAATAATAATAATAATAATAATAATAATAATAATAATAACCTTTTTTTCCGTCCGGAACAGGTCGAAATATTTTCGTGAACTGAGCTATTTTCTGCCCCGTATTTTGATCTGTGCCTTCTATTTTCACGCGCTGCAAAAGAAATCCAGAGGCGTTGCAAACCACGCAAGTGCATACGCTTCACGCTATATGACAATGGATAACACTGGATCCCCTTTTTCAAATGAGCCTCCTCCACTTAGCGGGAATTTCGATGGAGGCGAAATGTTGAGGTCCGTGTGCTGTGCGATGTCAGTGGACGTTAAAGGGCAACTCCGGCGATTTTTCACTGTCCACTGATCTCAGTGAAACTTTCAATATATGTTCTCCTCTGTACTCTAATAATATATGCCAAGTCAGGCAGATGTAGGTCATTTAGTTTTCATGTAAACGAATTTTTAAAAAATTTAGCGGATTCCCATGTAGGCCACCCTGTGTTTCTGGCGTCATCACCTTCAGCGCTGCCTACCCGAGCCAGCAGGCCGTCAAAAGCAAAACGTCAATACGTGAGCGCTCAAATCGTCGCTGTGAAAATCAGGAAAGCTGGGACAACTCAATACACTTTCGGATGACCTCGCCACTGGCATTTTTCTGGCACCAGCTCCATATTTCTGATGGCGCGGAGGCCGTGACGTCATCGCATACGCTGCACGAAGCGTCTACCCGTTTCTGTTTCGGTTTGAACACGACTTTCAGTTGGTTATTTAAAATCATTGGTGCGTTTCTGAGCGAACTGAACCACCCTGGCTGGTACAGGACTATCCATGGGAAAACTTTGGTATCAGAATATGGTGAAAAAACCGCCAATGTGAAGTGGTTTAAAATGATAAGTTATATTTCGATAACTCGAATTTAGTTGACTTCAATATCTTATGTTCAATAATTAAGGAGAAAATGAATTTCAAAGCTTTAGTTTTGAAATTCGCGCCGGAACTTCGTAACTTAGTTACGTCGGAAGGTCGATTTCTTCCTTTTTTTTTTTTTGGCGCTCTCGTCAAGTTCGCTCCATCAAATGTTCTGAAACTTCGTGTGTTAAGTCGGCTGGCTTCCCTGGAGGACAGTGTACATATTCCGCAGGGTCCTTGTAAATGTGCATTCCCATTAGCGACTTTATAATTGTAAAAATGGGGAACTCGCTGCATTCGTTCGCTTGAGTTCGTGTGTGGAGCGCACCTCGACGGCAAGAGCGGTAATAATAATAATAATAATAATAATAATAATAATAATAATAATAATAATAATAATAATAATAATAGTCACCTTGGGGGGAAATACAAAAGGACAACAGGCCTGTCAAAGCCATCAGGAGGCTTGGAGGACTAGGCCCAGCACATCAGCAGACCATCGAAGACAACACAGAGATCGGAAAAGTCTGTATGCTATCTTATACAAAAAAGATAATACAAATAAATAGGCTATCCACACAATATTTAAACGCAGTAGAAAAAACAAAAACTGCATACAATTGATGACACAACAAGTACAGAAAGATAATGTAAATAGCCTATCTAAACATTACGTAAATACGGAAAAAGAAAAAGCACTGCATACAATTACTAATGTAACGACCAGTATGTGTCCGAAATGAATTCTCTATAGACAGTAAAACAAGGAAGATATATATGCGTCACGATTAGAGCTAATGATCCCAGTAATATACGAAGCATCCAACAAAAAAACGATCTGAGTACTGTAGAAATTAAAGTGACCTTAGCTTCTTTCTTAGTGCACGTTTTGTGGTTACGAAAAAAGAAAAATCAGGGAGTTCATTAAAATAGCCGGTGCATACACCTTTCTGGCAGCTTTACCAAATCTTGTTTAATAATAATAATAATAATAATAATAATAATAATAATAATAATAATAATAATAATCTTTTTTCCGTCCGGAACAGGTCGAAATATTTTCGTGAACTGAGCTATTTTCTGCCCCGTATTTTGATCTGTGCCTTCTATTTTCACGCGCTGCAAAAGAAATCCAGAGGCGTTGCAAACCACGCAAGTGCATACGCTTCACGCTATATGACAATGGATAACACTGGATCCCCTTTTTCAAATGAGCCTCCTCCACTTAGCGGGAATTTCGATGGAGGCGAAATGTTGAGGTCCGTGTGCTGTGCGATGTCAGTGGACGTTAAAGGGCAACTCCGGCGATTTTTCACTGTCCACTGATATCAGTGAAACTTTCAATATATGTTCTCCTCTGTACTCTAATAATATATGCCAAGTCAGGCAGATGTAGGTCATTTAGTTTTCATGTAAACGAATTTTTAAAAAATTTAGCGGATTCCCATGTAGGCCACCCTGTGTTTCTGGCGTCATCACCTTCAGCGCTGCCTACCCGAGCCAGCAGGCCGTCAAAAGCAAAACGTCAAAACGTGAGCGCTCAAATCGTCGCTGTGAAAATCCGGAAAGCTGGGACAACTCAATACACTTTCGGATGACCTCGCCACTGGCATTTTTCTGGCACCAGCTCCATATTTCTGATGGCGCGGAGGCCGTGACGTCATCGCATACGCTGCACGAAGCATCTACCCGTTTCGGTTTCGGTTTGAACACGACTTTCAGTCGGTTATTTAAAATCATTGGTGCGTTTCTGAGCGAACTGAACCACCCTGGCTGGTACAGGACTATCCATGGGAAAACTTTGGTATCAGAATATGGTGAAAAAACCGCCAATGTGAAGTGGTTTAAAATGATAAGTTATATTTCGATAACTCGAACTTAGTTAACTTCAATATCTTATGTTCAATAATTAAGGAGAAAATGAATGTCAAAGCTTTAGTTTTGAAATTCGCGCCGGAACTTCGTAACTTAGTTACGTCAGAAGGTCGATTTCTTCCTCTTTTTTTTAGCGCTCTCGTCAAGTTCGCTCCATCAAATGTTCTGAAACTTCGTGTGTTAAGTCGGCTGGCTTCCCTGGAGGACAGTGTAGGTCTTCCTTACCGATAAATAGTTATGCAGGCCTCAGCAGACGCCTTCAAAAATCTGTGACGACACATGTTTAGTGCTGGAACTTCAATGCGGCGTCGCCACCCGCATCTTATTTTTGCGCGTTTCCTAGCTTACCGAGGATTGTTGTTTTTAGTATTGTGAAAAGATGACCTATAATAATACAAAAAAGACATAGTTTTTGGCTTTGCTGTCCTTTTAGAGAATTCCAGGCGGTTCAAATTTTCGGAGACCCCCCCCCCCCCCCTCCTTCCCCACACCACGGCGTCTGTCATATTAACATATCGTGGTTTTCGGACGTAAAACCCCAGAAATCAATCAATCAATCACCTCACGGGCTTCCAGTAACCAATGTGTACTCCCGCCGGTGTACCGATTTGCCTTGTTTCTTCCAATAGTACGGTTCCTCGAATATAACAGTCGTCTCTAGAAAGACGTTGCTCTCTTGAGCCACCATTAGTGATGTGCGGAAGTATGGACCTCTCGTGCATAGTGGAGAGGGAGGAAAGGGATGGGGAGGAGGGCATCCTATCGCGCCAGGGGACCATACCAGCGCCATATTGTGTGCACAGTGTCGAATCGATTGTTCTGTTGCGTGCCTGGGCACCATATGTTTCAACGCGCTAGCACCACCACCGTTGGCGCTATTGCAACAACAACAAAAAAAGGACTAAGAAGCAGTACACCCTCTACCGTGTTGTGCAGCCTGTGAAAAGCGTTGTCTCGCTGCGCACTGTGTTTTTTTTTTTTTTTTTGCGCGCCATTGCCGGGCAATTTCGAAGTTGGAACGGCCCTTCTGGAAACCCTTAGGCGAATGCTTTCTTGTTCTTTCTTTGTTTTCACGCCCTCTCTCTTCCTGTTGTGTGTTATCTCGTGACGGTGAGCAGTAAACTGCTGTGCTTACGTGACACCGCTAACACCAGAAAACAACAACAGGAAAAAGAACAAAAGCGTACCTCTTATTGTCAGCTGGTTGTGACAGTGAAGAACGCAGCAGCCGAAGCCTCAGGCTTTAAGGAACGATATCTTTATTGGATCGAACTTGTATCCTGCAAACACCCGACACCCGGAACTCGCGTTATACGCGCATTCATGATGCCAGATGTGGCGGCACATTGCTACACTTCTGCGTGTGAATTGCTTCTTCAAAATATAAAAAAAAACACGGCTCTTGCCAGAAGAAGACGTTTAGAAAGATAGAGAAAACGCTGACCCAGACGGGTGGCGATGCTGCTCCGAAGTTCCTGCACTGTACGTGACGTCAGAGATTTTTGACGGCGTCTGCGCAGTTTAGCGTGTCTGCTTATTTATGTAAATATTTATATAAAAAAATATGCGTTGCGTTCTGTGGAAGCCATAGGCTTAATTTGAATGGGTGGCGAAATACAAAACGCACCCGTGTACTTAGACTTGGGGGGGCGGGGGGGGCCACGTTAAAGCAGGGGTTTCCCCGGAAATTGAAATTAAGGGGTGTGTCTAAATGTCACAAATGGTGTGAAGCGGCGGGTGTTTCGAATTTGTCAAAAACTTTTACAAATTAATGGGGTGTCTTTTGAAAGACAAGGAGGGGCCCTTGCCGAGTGCACGTATTTGAAAAAAAAATTAAGTTGCATAATTATTACCTCTGACATGTACGAATACATGGTTTTTTTTTCGACAGTAGTGTCTCTTTTATATTACGGCCTTCATTTATACATTACCTGAGTGCTTCAAATACATTTTTTGGACGGTGTGTTCGTACGAAAGCTGAGCCGGTTCAGCCGTTTCCTGTCCGCGTATGAGCAGTCACGAAATGTGGTGTCACGGTGGCTCCACGTTCGATCTTCGGCGTTCCTGTGCGGTGATTGTAAAACCACTAGACAAATCAGCACAAGAGTCCCGCATTTTAAAATATTCACACAGTACCTTTGAAAAATGTAAAACTACGACCGCCACTCTCACCTCTGACTTGGAAACACACTTGAGCTCCATTAAGCAAACACCGACATGCAAACTTAAATGACTGGGTTATCCGATGTTATACTAATGAAGTGGCCCTGAAAGACACTAATCTATACGGTCCTGGTACGGGCCAACCACGTATGTTTTCGGGATATTTCCTAAGTACACATAGTTTGGACGTTTCCTGCATATCCCATCCTGGATGTGGGATACGCATGCACATTTTTGAAACGTTCCTAGGACGTTGTGTGTCGTCTGGGAACCTTCTGTGATGTCTGTGCGCAGTGCCTCTCTGCTAGCGTTGCGGGATATGTCTGCACATTTGTGGGATGTCCCTGGGATGTCGTCTGGGAACTTCCTGTGACGCCTTTGCGCAGTGCCTCTCGGGTAGCGCTGCGGGTGATGTCTAGACATTTTCGGGACGTACTTGGGATTTCGTGTGTCGTCTGGGAACGTCTTGTGACGCCTGTGCTCTCTGCCTCTCAGAATAGGCCCTCCATAGTTTCCGGACCGGTCGAGGTTTGGAAGCGGTAACCTTTAGTGGTAATTTACCGCGCATAATTATACCGCTTGCCTACTGTTAATAAGAGAAAAGAAATAGCGGGCGCGAAAGAAGAATTGTGATCGCGAGCACGTGGTGTTCTGGGTTTTTTCTGTTGGAATAAACGGTTCGTGGCGTTTCGCTGCTCGGCGCTCTTCAGGCGTATTGTCTTCCGCCGCACTTCGAAGCCTGGTTATTATTCATCGAAGTCCTCGGACTTCACACCTACCACGTGGACCGGGGCCCATTCCCATCATCCTCCCCTTTAATTTTTTATGACTAGGCTTAAATATTGTGACGTGACGTCCTCTCCTAGTCCTTTTTCCTACCTCCACGATCAGAAGCGGATACTCTTACCTCCAATTTTTTTTTGGTAACGAATTTATGGTAGCCAAAAATTAACGACGTTGGATGTTTTGTGTAGAATAGTTTATTAGCTTAAACCAATTTCATATTGTATTTTTCTGAAAAAGAATCGACGTAGAAGGGCAACGGTGGCGAAATTAATGTCCTCCGGAGCGCCGACCGGTGTAATACGTGCGCTTCATATAAAGGCTGACTAGAGGGGCCATTGAGTTGCCCGCACCACTCCTCCACCCTGCCCCGAAATTTTTCCGCGTTGTGTACGTGTACGCATGCGTACACGTAAACACACTCACGCACACGGCCCGGCCTGCTACTCTGTATGCATAATTCGAGCTGCCGTCTAATTTCACCCAAGCATGATGTGAGGAGACTTCTAAAGCGGCACGGTTTTATCGAACACACGCCGCCGTGTGACGGTACGTGTGTAGGTACTATGCATGTGACCCCATTTTTTCCGGATGGTGATTGGTGCGTGTGTGTGTGTGATTGAGTGAGGGGGGGGGGGCTTCCTTGGAAGACAACAAAGTGTATCGATTGGGCACGCCTCAATACTTCAGCGCATACACATGCGCGTATGTTCATTACATATACGTGTAGTCATTGTTTAAAAAGGGATGTTAAGTTGAAAAACGATTTATCTCGTGTTATCAAATCAGCTTTTCACATTACCAAGGGCACTATACTCGCGCGCGGAGGAGACGCCTGGTAAGCGATAAAAAATGTTCAAAAAGAAAAAAAATGCCATTGGCGACGCCTGCACGGAGGTTCCCGCACTAACACGTACGTGTGACGTCACAATCCTTGACGGCATCTGCAAAGGCCTATGCACAGTTATTATGGGTAAAATAGATGTATATAGATTGCGTTCAAAGGAACCGAGATACTTAGCAGTGGCACGTGTCAAAGAATTTGACTGAGCCAACCTGGCGAGAAGGCGAAAAGGTGGTGTAGGGATTGTGGCGTCATCGCCTCAGTGTATCGGCGCGTAATTCAAAGGTAAAACTTTGACCTTGATTTCTTTCTTTATTCTGATGTATTGAACATAAGATGATGAAATTAAGGAGGGTTGAGTTCCCGAACGATATTGTACATACCACTTTACTGTCCCTTTAACGCATGGGTCAGTAATGACGTACACCGCAGCCCACAACAACAACAAATCGAAGGGGATAAAAAATGCTGCAAGCAATTGTGTCTTTGAGGACGGAGCTAGAGCAAGGAAGGGCCGGTGTACACTATTTTGATTAAGGTTTCACCGTTGTGTCTAGCATAGTGCCGAGAATAGCTGTGTTGTTTACGCCGTGCTGCACGTAATTAACGTGACGAGGTATGCGTTTCCGAGTCACGTCCACAAAAGTGCCGCCGAGTTTGCAGACAGGCAGAGAGAGAGAGGGGGGGTGGGAGGGGAACGATCGTAATGACATCGGACAGTGGCGCCGCCTAGCCTGATACATTAGCCGCGGCTCGGATGTCGGCCCATTTTATGAACCGCGTTCGTTGGTCCAATCAATAGCGTGCACTCTGCGCGCGCGGTTTCCAAGCTTATGCTTTCTTTTTTTTTTTTTCACGGCGCTAACTCTCTTTATTTTTTACCTGTTCTCTGCACTGTCGTTTGCTGTACTGTGCGTTTGTCTTCGTGTTTTGTTTTGCGGTGCGGCGGCCGGGCCGAAGAGTCGATCACTGCCGCGGCGGCCCCTCTTAACGATCGTACCGCCCCCTTGCGGAAGCGATCGTAGCGAAACGTGTCGTTTGTCAATTAAGCCCTGTTTATGCATTTTGTCCTTCAGTCGCCCCAGAGTCTGACTCCCGAATAACCGTTGAAAGGGAAATGCGTGCTCACTCATTTATCTAAGTCTGCGTTGCAGCGAGGTTGTGCTGTTGTGTGGGGCCTGGCAGCATCCAGTTGACAAAGGCTTTGGGGTATCGTTGACGGGTAAAAAGGTGCTGATCTGGGGTTGGTTTTTTAGTGCTTGCTTTTGGCCAGTCATTTACTCCTTACCTACACTGTGAGGGGAGGGGAGTTGCAGTATTTTTTGCCAGTTTCAGGAGCTCTTTGACACGTGAATTGCCATGCCATAATGAAGATAATGGGGAAAATCCTGCGTGTTTGTATACAAAGCAGGCTAGAGTTTGTCAGTTTGGCGAAAATCTTGAGACTGAACGAGCCTTGAGTAGATGTAGAACAAGCAAGCCACAGAAAGCTTGTTAGGCAGCAGCTGGTGGTATTGTAGCATGTTGGAGCAATGCTGTTCATGCATTGTATGTGATGGCGGCCTGTGGCATTATGATCATTGGTTAAAAAGACACAAATGTGGATGATTTGGAATTTGTGAAATATTGTTAATGCTACTGTGAAAAAAAAAAGCACTAAATGTTCTGTGGCTGTTTATGTTATTGTAACACGACAGCAATGTGAAAAGCATTGAAACTATTTTAGTGATTTCATAAACGTGCTAAACGTATGTGATGCACACAAACTCTTTCCTTTCAGTTTCTGTGAACACAGAAACAGTAGCATGAACAAGCTGAACGGACTTCAGAAGAATATTTTGCTATCCTAACACCAAAGCCCAGCTGCTGTTGGGAATTACAGTTATAACTGTCATGAAAAAGTGAAATGTGGCATCCAGAGCCATGGATCTTTCAGTCGATAGGGACTCCTTTTGTATTCTGAGCTTCTGATGGCTTGAGCTTCCTACTGATAACTTGGGTTTATGGGTATTATGGCAATTCCTTTTGCTTTTACTTCATAAACATGCTGAGTGTACGCCTATTTCATTAACAGTGGCCCTAAAGTCTTGCACAGCCCACGAAGTGTAATTGCTTTCAGGCGCATTCTTGTTTTATACATCCTTTAGTGCATTTATTAAGGGTGGTCTTGTAGGCAAGACAATAACACACATTGTGCACTTATTGGTGCTTTTGTTGTTTGGCCGCTTGCTGTGCCTTGATGTATTGGAATCTTAATGTTATCATTGATCGTAGTCAACCATTACAAATCCTAATCCCATTTTGTGTGTAAAACAAGTAGCGGTGCATTTATAAAACTTATGGAAGCACGACCAGTTATACTGAAATCTATGATCACACGTCTATAAGGATGACGGTTGTTTCATATGTTTGTCACATTTCAGTGATTGATGACTGTGCATGCTGTTATCTTTGCAGTGTGCTTGTTTTACCTAATTAAAGTTTTGCTCTGTAGCTTACGTTGCCATATTCGTAGGAGTTGTCGAAACATGGCAACATTTGCATATGTGTGAGGTCAAGTTGTCTTTGTTTCACTCAGTCAATGTTCTTGACTTCTCCCTCCCATTGCCAGGACTTGGTGGACGATCACTGGCAACTTTGGCAACATCCTGCCCATTGACTGGTCCAAGTCTTACGCCAGGAAACTGCAGCTGCCAGCGCTCAACCTCAATGATCGAGTGGTGAGAGATGGCGTCTTGTTCTTTACACAGCGTCAATGCAGGTGCCACACTTTTTGAACTACGTGGCTCATGGAAGAACATGCACATTTGACAACTGAACTTTCATTTGGGCCAGGTTATCTCTGTGCATGGACTGCACTTGATTGAACTTTTTAAATCACACTTAAGAAAAAGAAACGATCAGACTCAAATGTGTTGCTCATGCCAGATCATCTAATAATGTTAGTGTTTTAACTGGTGAAACTAGCACTATGCAGCTGGCTGCGCTCGGGATGTGGGTTTCGTACTAAAATGTGTGTGAATGTTAGGTTTCTGTGTATATTGTTGCAGGGAGAAACGTGAAATGTATTTGCTGGGAATTCAGTGGCTGGCAAGACGGTGGTTAGCTCATGAAATGTAAAAAGTGTTGTCTTCTTCTCAGTGCTTCATTGTCCTCTTCTTAAAATTGCTATATAAAGATCTATGTTGTTGATAAATGCTCCGGACATCTCTGTTATGTGAGCAAATTAATGTTGAAAAACACATTCCCGAGGACATCTGGACCTAAGATTGGCCTTTATTATCTAGACAAAGCCAGCACTGCAAACCATAACGTCAGGATAAATTTACATTCTTTAAAATAGATTTGCTGACGCCTGTGTATGTGTGTGTGTGTGTGCACACACACGCACGCACACACACACACACACACACACACACACACACGGCTGTATCTGAATACTGACCTTTTATTAAAATGTCAAGATGCTGCCATGTTATATCTTGTAATTGTGTATTGAAAGGTTCTGTGTGAACACGTGGGATTGGTTCCAGGTTTAGGCTTAGCAACAAAACAAGCTGCCACTAAAACTGCTCTCTTATTGATGACGAATTTTGTGATTAATAGTGATGGAGTAGTATAGCTCTACGTGAACAAGTTCAATCTGGTTGTGCACTGCAGAAGTCTGAACGACTGGACGGCGGACTTGACAATGGCTCGGACGACGAAGAGGAGCTGGCCAAAGATCTGGACCTCCACGCTCTCATCCTCTCCAGTCTACAGCAGGAGCCCATCTTCACAGCCGAGCAGGTGCTTGAGGAGATTGACGAGATAATGCAGGTAGGGAGGGAACCAATGGTGTGATGATCACTTGACAGAACCACCTACCTACCTACTTTGAAAAAATGAAAACAAGAAAAAAAGTACTAATGATGAAACATAACCCACTAAACTGATGACCACTGCACTACACTCTCAGTATACTCGGTCATCAGCTCTCTCTTGACATCTGTCAATGTTGGCATCCTTATTTCCCTCACTGCCAATGAAAAGATTTGCGAATGTAGATCCTTTTGTACTTTGCAATGCTGGACTCTTCTGTTCGTTAAACTTCTGTCAGAAACTCTACAATAGCAACCCAATACCTACCTCAATTACTGTGTTTTTGATATTTATTTACACTTTACCTACTTCGCAATAAGGTGTTGGTTAGGTGGGGGAACATGAATTACAACACGACACAGTTAGCAATGGACAATTCACAAGATACTGTATATTGAATTATACAGAATATAGTATAAAAAAAAGGAGCATCACAATCATACATTTTAAACATCAGAATGCTTTGGGATAATAAACCATTTGTATCGACAGTATAATGATATGACGATGGGCATTGTTATGACGATGGAAAGAAAAGCTCATTATCAGTCTCATTGACAATATTGTGTAGGAGTTGGTTCCGTGCCTGTATTGCTTTTGCAAAGAACTACCAAAAGTGTGCATTTTCTGCAGGTATTCTAAATTTTTTGTGAATAACCTTGATGGATTGAGGCCGACATCTGTTCTAAGAGGTATTCATGGGAGTTAATGGCATTTCTAATATAGTACTAAGTGCTGTGAAAAAAAAATTAAGCCGCACTTTCTTCCTTTTTATTGTTAATGGCCCCCATCCCAGTGTCAGTGTTATTTCTGTAGTACTTGCAAAGAAATTATAGCCGTTACAAATCTGGCTGCTTGACTGTGAACGGTTTCCCGTCTACAATTAAATATATTGTTGATAAAGATCCAAGATTACATAAGCATAACCTAGAATAAATCTCAGTTAGATAAAGTTGTGTGTTTGTTACATGGTTTGTGAAGCTTGCTTAAAAATCCTCTGTGCAATATAAAACATCCTACTCACCTTTGTCGCCCCGCCACGGTGGTCTAGTGGTTATGGCACTCGACTGCAGATCCGAAGGTCGCGGGATCGAATCCCGGCCGCGGCGGCTGCATTTCGATGGAGGCGGAATGATATGGCCTGTGTGCTGTGCGATGTCAGTGCACGTTAAAGAACCCCAGGTGGTCGAAATTTCCAGAGACCTCCACTACAGCGTCTCTCATAATCAAAGCTGGTTTTGGGACGTTAAACCCCACAAAACAACAATACTCACCTTTGTCATGGTGATTTCTATGTGCTCATGCCACTTAAAGTTGTCGGAAAAATAAATGCCCAAGGACTTATAATGACACTCATTGATGATTATTGAATTTTTCATGATAAAACTTGTCTCTAATTTATTAATACAGTTGTTGAATCATATGCAGTAACGCTTCCAAATATTTAGACTCATTTTTCCAGATCTGACACTATAGCGATATTGTGCGCAAATCACCTTGCAAAGTTCCTGCATCCTTAGGTGGTTTAATTTAATCACACAGTAATGTTGCATAATTGTGGGAGGCAGCCTTTGAGTGATTATTCTGAAGTGACCCTTGTTTCATAAATAGCCTTTGATGTCATATAGCTTTGGCTGACAAATTTTGGGCCCCCTGATTCCCCTTCTTCTTGTTCACCATTGTTCAGGAAGCATCTCCATTACAACAGCATTGAAGCCTTCAAGTGCCATAACTTATGAGAGCTTATTAGCCCGTTGCTGGCTCTGAGGTTACACGAGACATTGTGGTTATACTTACAAAGTTGTTTCACATTACCTGCCACAGTCAGCAACATAGACGCCTACAAAATGCTTACAATGTCTACAAAGTGCTTATAATATAGAGAAACGACAGAGAATGAGACAAAAATATGAAGAGTGGGATGACTTAAACTCCTTGTTTTAAATTAAAGTTCAATCACAACTTGCCACATAATAAAAATAATGCACTAATAATACACAAACATGGGTGCTTGTCTTTCTTTAGGCTATCAGGATGAACAGAATAAAACTGTCGCACAGGTGTCACTTGGCGCAAGTGGTGCTTTGACATATCAGAAGCTTTTGTAATGTTGTTGATGATTGTAATTGTGGCCCTCTGTGTAATGCAAAAAGCCATGTCTATTCTAGAGATTATGTGAGCACCAAGCTTCAGTGCATGATAATGCGTCTTTACACACGCATCAAAAACATCTGCAAATCTGATCTGCAGATGTTTTATCTGCAGATCAGATTTTTGATGAAGGTGTTCACTGCTGATGTTATGCCATCAGTGCTCTTTGCGAGTGCACACTGTGCTGTTGTTTTGTTTTAATGGACACTCTCAGTTGCAAGCAACATCATTCACGATCCCAACAGACCAGTAATGTGTAGAATTCAAACATGTGGGCTTAATATAAATTATTCATTGAATAGTGGCACTGGTGTTATCTGTATTTTTTTTTGTCCCTATGTTTCGCGCTACCTGTGGTATCAGTTTAGCCTGTTTAGTTTGTGCTCGATAACGTTGGACAGCATCGTAGTATTCCAAAGGTATCAACTTACGAATACTGCTGCACAAGAGCTATCCTAAAAAAATAAGACCATGCTGTCTAATTGACATGCCTGCACGGAGGCATTACTGTAAAATTTGGAATATGGAAGTTCGAATTTTATTTGTTGTTTTTTGGAATAATTAGCCTTTCACTTCAAAGTTAGTGTAAATAGGGTTAGGAAGGAGCTCTCAGTCGGTTTTAAACTTAGGACTTCTCCTAGTTCAAGGATGCTTCAAAGATGCTTTGATTAACCATATGTCCTCATAAAGAAATCATGTGATTGGAGTCATATGCACATTTGTCATAGTGCGTGTTCATTTTTTTTATTGCTCGTGTTCCTGTTTCATATGCACATTTTCAGCCTTTGGAGTTACTTTTTGTGTTTAGTTTTTGTTGCCATCGTTGCTGTATAATCATTACTTGTATTTTGTTCACTCACCTGAGTTCTTTTACTTTGTTTTATGCTTTGTTGCACAATGTATGGTAAAATGTACCACTCCACTCTGTAATGACCTTGGGCCCTGAGGGTAACGAAATAAATAAATAAAGAAATAATGTTCCTTTAAAAATGCCCCGCAACGTTGCATATATAGCAGCTGCCGACTTGAGCCCTCAGACATGTTTGCACTGGCGGAGCCACGAAACAACCCAGAAATAATCTCCAGAGAAAACAACTGCAAGCTTTGCCAGCAATGGCCAAGATAAATATTTTCTCTCTTACTCAAGGTCTCTGTGTTTTCTTTCTTCCTTTTTGTATTTATTTAGGAAAACGGCCCTTCGGAAGGGATGCCATCGCCCGACGGCTCCCCGGAGAAGACGGCCAACGATGCCATGACCAAAAATGCTATCTCGTCACTCGTCTATGGAGAAAGTGAGTTGACTCAGGCTTATGCAGAGACAAATGTAGCCCTTAAGAAGAAAAATGGCTATTTGTTGCACTTTCACTCTTCAAGTAAGTGTAAGCACCTTCAAAAGATGGCTCCCCTGTGTGTGTGGTTGTAGCTCGAAAGGCTAGCAGAGGCAAGTAGTGCAAACACTTACAAAGGAAGCTATTTTTACAGTGACAGTGGATATGGCTCGGATCCTGAGATTTCTTCGTTTTCGTTTACAGAAATTATGGGTGAATCCCTGAGACAGTGCAGTTTACCATGTTTACTTGCATACTGTCTGCATTTGTGAGCATTACTTATGGTTGACTGATATTGAGTATTTGCTGTTATAGCACCAACATTGCCTTCCTTCAACCTCAGTATAACAGGTTAATAGTCAACCAAATAAAAGCACAAAACAAGTGTTAAAAACTGCATAATTAATTAGGTGCATCCATACAATGCTGGGAAAAGACATCTCTGGCATACGAATCAAGTAGTGATGTCACTGAAAGAACCCGCTTTGCAAGACACAAAAGAAGACAGTTGCCAGCATCATTTCAAAGTTTTTGTACAGCAAATGTAATTGTTGTGCTGTCAATCATTTCATGTGATGCATTACTCAATCGTTGAACACATTGCAGTGGTCTGTTGGATGAAGTGATCTTTCAGGAAAGACGTACAGAGGGGCGTAGTTGCAAACGTAGCAGTGCTTTACTGGATCAAGGGATTTTTCGTGAAAGAAATTCATAGAGTGGCGTAGAACTAGGGGACGTTAGAAACAACCACACCGTCATTGTTTCAAAACTGAAGCCAAAAAGAGGGTAAAACTGCTCGTCGCAAGCCTGCACTATATGCTCACCAAAGAGGTATGTGAGACTGACTCCTCTACTGTTTCTTCAAAGTGAATTTCAGTTGAAACTCGGTGCTTGTCTTCATCATTCATCTGTCCTTGTCTTCATATGCACTGTAAGTTGCCATTCCAGTGGGACATCAGTGAGCACTATCAAAACCTTGCTTTGTCCTGCAGTGGATCCAGATTGGTTCGCGACGATCTCATGCTTCAGATTTACACAGAATTGACTTGCAAAGCAAAGCTGGCCGCAGGAGCGAGTGCTGTGACACCGTCATTGATGTTTTGGCTGTGGCCATGCAGGGCTCAAGACGCTGTCGACGGCAGAGCTGAACGAGGTGCTGGTGGAGCTGGAGCGGCTCATCCGCGAGCACTCGGAGACGCTGATCCAGGAGCTGGCTCTGCGGGATGAGCTCGAGTACGAGAAGGAACTCAAGAACACCTTCATCTCTCTGCTGCTCAGCGTGCAGAACAAGCGCCGGCACTTCCACATCGACCGGCGCAAGGGGCGCCCGGCTAACTATCACAGCGTGCCCGAACCCAAGGTGTGTGGCGTCTCGTTAAATTGCACGAAGGTGACGATGACGAGTCAACTTGTGCTTGGCGTGAAATTTTCACTGAACCTTGCAATGACATTGAATAAGATGAATTACTTTCCTTCAGAGATCGTTTCTATTGCAGGTCATAACTTGTTTTGTTCCACTTTACAGAATTATTTCATTGAGGACATGTGAAGCATATATTGCACTTTCTTTCTCTTGTATGTGCTGTGTTTCTCATTGTACCTGCACTCAAATTCAGTTGTTGGCCTAGCATTGCATCCTCATGTATATCACAAAGGCTGTTGATGTGGCATTATATGTTAATAATGCATTATTTTCTTTTTTATTTTTGCTTTTATTATTATTTTATGTGCCCAACTCCACTCTGGGAAGCTATTTAGGGGAAATAAATAAAAGAAAGGGCCGTTCACCAGTTTTGAGCATTGCAAATGAACAAAAATGACATTTATATCAAACATTGAGGATCATGCCTGCATAGTTTGATGCTTCAAACACAGAAGGGCTGTAAAAAGCTACTCAGTAACACAAGCTCTGTGGTGAACTCTGGAGGCCAGTGAGGCTGCAATGCATGTGCTGGAACACTGACAAGTGGTGTGATGGCCACAATGAAGATGTAGAAACCGCTGCACAGAGCCTGAAATTCAAGGTGGGCTGCCCTCAACTCGGTTGATCTCCGCCACGGTTGTCTAGTGGTCGTGGTGCTTGACTGCTGACCTGACGGACGCAGGGTGTTTGTCGGTCGTGGCGGTAGCATTTCTGGTGGACATGAAAATGCTAGAGGCCCGTGCACTGTGTGATGTCAGTGCACGTTAAAGAACGCCAGGTCGTCGAAATTTTCGAAGCCCTCCGCTGCGGCATGCTTCATAGTGATATTGAGGCTTTGGCATGTAGAACCCCATCAATTGTTTTTGACAACTCTTTTAATAGGAGCAGCAATGTCTAATGTCTTCTGTAGACCAACGTGAAGACTGGCTCCGGTCTTCTGAACTTCATGCATACAGTCAAACCTCAGTGTAACGAATTCAATATGACACAAAAATGGCTTCGCTATATCTTGTCATTTGTTATGAACGTACATTCATAATACAGTCGAACACTGCAATCACGAAGCCCCAGAACAACAAAATTCTCACAAAAACGAAACATCTCGCAATCCCCAGCGAAGCCCATATGATTTGACATATTTCGCGTCTCTCGATAACAAAACGTCACTAAACTGCGAGCCCGCGGTAACAAAATTCACCGAACCGTTAGACGCCATGGTGGCTCCAATTAAGTTCAAGAAATGTGTCAATTGCACGTTCTGCCCACTCAAGATTTGCAATATGATGCCACAGAACGCTTGCATGGGCACCGCCATATTGAAAACGTTATGGCCGCCATTTTGGTTGTTGGTTGGTCATATTGCCTCCGTTGTTGATTACCGCATCGTCCTTGTTTAATGTCAGTAAGCATGTTGTGAACGAAAATTATTTTTGGTTTCGCACTATTTGCGCATAATGCTGAACAACCGTGTGTGCAGCTTTGTAGCATGCATTGAAGTATGTCCTGCAGAGGTGTGTTGCGAAGTGTGCGATTTATGCCGTTCGTGCCGCTGCGAAATGGCAGTGCTACACAGACTAACATCACATGCATTGCCGCCGAACAGATTGTCTCAATAGATTTGCCGGTGATAAGTTGTACCGGCACATTAATCAGTTGCCATCATCACGTACGCATTCGTGCAACTCAATACCAGGCATCACTACATTCTTACCGAAACAGAAATCTTCGGTTGATTGGTCTCTCTTTCTGTTACATCACATACATAACGCTGGCTACACCGCAGGTTGTGGAGTTCAGTTGGGGTACAGGGGAACCCCGCTGTTAAGTTCCTCACTGCTGCGTTTTCCCGGCTGTTACGTTGTTTTTCATCGGTCCCGGCATAGCTCCCATAGGATCCCATGTATTGCGAACCCCACTGTTACGTCGCAACTGTGGGCCTGTTCCCGCATGATGCGTTGCAACCTGGCACGCTATACCCACCCGGACACCGCTATTTTTATTTGACTTTTGGCAGTCTTGCTCGCGCTTGCAGGAATCGGTGCCCGCTGATGACTGCCGAGATAGCGTGAGTGCCAGCGCTGTCTCGGCAGCCATGCGATCGCTTGGCAGCCGAGCGACACTCCCCCCCCCCACCCCCCCTCCTCGCCTTTGCGTCTTTTCATGTTCGTTAAAGACGGGCGGGGTGTTTCCTCTCCGCTTCGACAGCAGGCGTCCCGATAGGGGTGATGTTATTGCCTCCGAGCGACGGAGATGGGCCGGGCGCGTTTGATCTCTGCTTCCACCGTTTTCGTCGCCCCCACTCGCGTGCTTTTATTCTAGCGACCGTACTTTGGGCTCGGAGGGCTTCTGGAGAAAAGAATCGGAAAAAGGGACATTGCACTCGCAGCCCCTCTTGCGTATGACTGCGCCCGCCTGCGCAGGGAGGTGCGCGGCTATCCAAAGTTTGTCCGTGCGCGTGCCGACGAGCTGGTTCGGGCCGGGCGGCGAGCGCAAAATATGCGAGGAATTTTTTGTTAAAGCTGGCTAAATATCAGGGGTGCACAAAGTATGTGAGGGCGAAATTATGCGGGTAAATACGCTAAACAAGCTCTGAAGGGACGGAACGTGAAAGCGCTATCGAGTGATCGCGGACCCGACGCGAACAGCCGACCACTCGCAATCACAAACCACGCGCGGGGTGCCGGAACAGGATGCGGTGATCGCAGTGACGAGGCGACTTGCCTCCAAAATTGGCGCGTCACGGTGGAACTAAGCCTCAATGATCACAGTTTTGTTTGCGATCTCTGAGGCCATACTTTCTCACATCAGGGCGGCGGAGGCTACAATGGAGGCCCATTCACTAAGCTCGACAGCCGCGGAGTCCGAATTATCGAATTTAAAGCTAGAAACCATCCGAAATATCTGTCGTCTTAACACATTAAGTCTATAGGGGGGCACTGGCGGTACCGCGCGGCTGTCGGAATTATCGGTCAGCGATCTAGATGGCTCACCTTGCTGAAATAAACTGTTTGAAGTGAAAGCGGCCCTGTTCTCATTCATTTTCGGAGCTTTCCTCACTCTTGCATTTTCCGGCTGTTACGTTTTTTTCTCCCGATCCGCTGAAAAATGTATGAATGGGGTTCCACTGTATTTACTCGAATCTCTATCCTGTACCTTTGTTCTGCAAAAATGAGCCTGAAGTCTGCCTGTGCGTTTGAATCGAGTGAGAAACGGAAACCATGCTTGCGGCGTTCTTAGCAACTTCCCGTTAGATTGGTTGGGTGCATTGTCGTCTCCATCGCAAAATGGTGAGGGAGGACATCTGCGGCGAGTTTACAGTGGTTCGTGTCGAGCTCGACTGCGCTCTGTGTGCGTCGCATCTGTTCTTAATTAAGTTCACATGGTGTTGTGTGGCCTTTGCTATCAAGCACTTGTCAATGGAAAATTATTTTGCTCACTTAAGATGGCCGCATTGTGTCGTCTTTATGTGCCCGAGGCCTGCGATTGCGAGTAATGCAAAGAGCAGTTGGCCAAGTTCCCATAGTCCGCAAACGAGAAAACAGCCTAACCTTGAAGGTAAAAATGCACCTGAATGGATGCGAACTTGCAGCCATCCAGGTGCATTTTATCGTAAATTTTCGAAAGTCGGGTACTTGTTGAATTCAGAGAATCAGGACCACCCTCGCGGAATAAAAGCAATCACAGCAGCAGGCATACTATGTGGCAAGCAATGCATGTCGCTCCATGCAGGAAGACTAAATCGTGGACTTATCCCTGCTGTGAGTCACTAAACTTGCTGTTGGCAACGATGCTCTGAATAGCCTAGAGCAAGACTCACCAAAGCAGGCTAACAAAATATTCACAGTAATGCCCCGCTTTTTTGTAATTTTCTTCTTGTACTGGCTTATTTTACAACAATGAAATTCCCGCAACAGTGTATAGTTTTTGTTCCCCCCTCCCCCCACGAAGTTCGTTATGCCGGGTTCAACTGTACTGCTGTAATGGCAATAGTATTCTTCATTTAACTCTTTATAATGAATAATTCGTTATATTGGGGATTGACCATACATGTGGGTTTCATGGGCGCTCCATGCATAGCGACGCTGGTGTTCGTACAATCTCTTGCACAAGCCTTATTTTCTTTCATGTACTGCATGAGGTTTGCTCCTTTTTGTCCTCCTTTCAAGGTCAGCTATGCTGTCTGCTCTTCTTTCCGTTCATTTATTTTATGCTTCTGCACGTTATGTTTCACTTCTTTTATCTGCATTGCCTTTATGATTAGTCATCTACTTGTGCTGTTCCGGTCTGACGGGTTGTATTTCTGGGCTTTTTTCTCTCGATGCAGTATCTCACCACAGTAATCCCTTACAACGTCGACAAGGGTTCTCCAAACAATGCCTCCTTACAGATCCTCATCAAAAGTGAGTACCACGTCAAGCTACACTCACTTTGGGCTAACCGCTGCACAAATGAGCACGGAACAACTGTTGTTCGTTCTTGCAGTTCCTTGGAAGAACATTGGTGTGGACATAGACTCATTTGTTAGTTTGTTTATATTTTTGAAACACATTTCTTATTTGAGCATAAAGCTCTTGAAGGACTGAAAGCAGTAACTCACATGCATACATTGAAAAGTGAGTTTCCTGTTTAGGCGCTTATGAAATCAAACACAACATTGAAACTACATATTTGCTCAAAATAACTGCCTCCCATTGCTACGAATGTAGCCACAAAAGGTGGTTTTGTTTTGTGATGTATTATGTGAATGTGAGGCAAGCCGAGGACAGTAAAGAAGAAAGTGCGCCCAGTACCTAGCGCTAAATTTGGAATTATTTTTCGGTTAGGAAATTAACCTGTCTCTTTGGAGTCGTGAAGAAATTTTTATTAGGATCATAGCTATTGTTTTAGGAGACGGTTGTGGTGAACTTGATCAGGGAGGTGACCTGTCGGACCCCCTTATAAGTGGCACTGATACACGAGACAATCGGATATAATATATTTTACAAGATTTACTCACATGTTTGTCCCATCTCTCCCATTGGTTGGACCTCTTTTGTAACAGACATGCTCCTGAGGACAAAAATAATTTAGCAGCTGGGAAAATGGAGCAGCCGGGAACGTATCAGCAGGGTTCTGCTGTATAAATGAAACTGTATGGCCGGTGTGCCCTAGGAAAGTTTCAACATACTTTCTGCACATACTTTGTCTTTTTGCTCGCTTTCCCCACATTTTTTGACGTATTGCATACATAAGTTTCATTGCAAGTGCGTTCTGTATATATATTTCTTCTTTTTGTTTACTACTGGGTGAATTGTATGTATACCTTTTTAATAGTTAATAGTAGTTATATGTTAGCAGCTTTTTGTACACTTTATTTGTATACTCCCGACTTTGTGTTTGTTTGCACATGCGTTTCATTATGCAATTAATTACGCAAGATTATACACATGATATAAGTGCCAGCTATATTTTGTTTTATGCATGAGGTTTTTTGTGCCTTGTTCTACAATTATCTCCCCCCCCCCTATGTAATGCCCAACGGGCCTTTAGGGTAAATAAAGGAAAGGAAAAAAAAACAGTGGCATGCCTCAGTTTGCATCGCCTTTAGGCTTGTTCGTGAACGTGCACGTAGTTTGAGATAGCCTCACTGTCAGATTCATCACCTTAGTTGCAAAAGTGCAGTAGAACTTAAGAAAAGAAAAAGGCAAGCAAGGATAATCTAAGTTGAAAGTGAGTTAATGTGTGAATGCTCTTGCATTAGCGCAGACACTGGTACATGCTACTTTAGTATTTCTTGTTGAGGTCCCTCCTGTAAAAACTTGCCATGCGCAGATTTCATTAACTGTTATCACGAGAATGCGGCAGCCCTGATCCAGTATTGCAGGTTATTGAACCACTGGCGAGTGTAACGTCAATGACTGTTCCTTTTTCTTTTTAACTGTTCTGAATCGCAGTTCTCCATGCCATCAATGATGACAGCCCCACAGTGCCGACGCTCTTGACAGATTACATCCTGAAAGGTACGTGACCGACCATAATGATTAGAGCATCAGTGAACATAAAGTATGTGCAACATTATATGTTATCGTTAGCTGCCGTTACTGTGTAAGCATACAGGAGAACTCGGCTGTGACAAAGTTGCATCCGATGAGCCTTGGGCAGCTGCTGGTTACTAGTAACCTGTTCTAATACCATTATGGACAGCTCCAAACTCACTGTTTGTTCATTATGGAAAAGCAAATCTTTAGCATCTTTGCTTTCTACATGGTAATGGTACCATTACTTGTTCTAGTTGCTAAATGGTTTTGTGTAAAAATGATGTATGAAGTCAGAAATGAAAGAAAAAAGGCAAAAGTGGGTAATGGTGACTTGTATATTTGTCACAGAAAGGCCGTAATGGACTCCTTGCAACATTTTCATGCCTCTGTTTGCAATTTTTTTTTTGGTTGTGCCTTTTCATGAGCCTCAGTATTGTTTTTGAGCTTTATGTTTGTCTCCCCGATTTTTGGCAAAAGCAGATATATTTTCTGTGTTTGCATTGTCTTAACCTAAAATAATGGAGAGGTAATTATGCTAATACTCTGTGCTAAATGTCAATGTCAATAGTTATACTTTGCTGAACTTGGTACGTGTAACAGGTTTAGTTTATTGCTCCGTGAAACTGTTAACTGTAATGGTCTTACTTCTTGCTGGTTAAGTACCCACCACTGGTCAATTTGTTATGCTCTAATAGTGGGGACACTGTTCCTCTTTTTAGCTGTTAATTCATTATAAATGTTCATCTGTTACACCCTGATAGCAGTGAGTCAGTGTCTATATTTACTTTGTTATATTTGGCAATTTGTTACAAGTGCTTATTTGTCGCACTGTAAATGTAGGGAGGCAATTCCTTAGTTTATTATTTCCTGTAATGCATTGCAAGCTTTCTTTTTCTTTTGTTGAGTTTCAATTGTGGCAAAGCCATTTCACTGTCTTGTCACTATTGTCATTGTCTCGTCTTGAATCACTATATCTCTGATTTATTTCCTGCATCGTCTATTGCACAATAACAGCGACAAAAAAAATTTTTTTTCGTTTACTACGTTGTAATGTATAGAGTTCCACTGCAATCGTGTTTATTACATCGTGGTCTACCTTCAAAAATGAGTACAATGGCCGCTTGTTGTGTGACATTTTGCAGTGTTATGTCCGACGTAAAGCAAGGAGACCCCGAGAAGCAAACGCCTTTTCCGGTTAATTTTTGTGGCCCACTCTGGCGCCGACTTTGGCACTCGGCCCTCGGCCTTCACATTGCAACGCTGGCATCCAAGGACGTGGCCGGAGGCTGAAGTCCGCGAAAGCGCTTGTGCCGCATCATCCCAGGAAGACTGGCCGATAGGGTTCATGACGTCACTGTTCTGTTTGTTCTCGCCCCATGCCGTATGAGACTTATTTATTATCAGAAGTACACCTGTGGGGCCTGCTTGTGAGAAAGATCTTTTTGTTTCGCTTCTGGGCAAACTTAAAAGGGTGAGGACTGCCTGTAAACCCTATGCCTTCCACAACTATCAAGATTGTACTGGATAACGTTTAGTCATAATGTTAAAAATTGTAGTTCCTTACGTCTTTTTTAAAATTTCGTGCCAGTATGGATAACGTTTAATCGTAATGTTAAAAATTGGTGTTATAGTCCTTATGTCTTTTATAAAATTTTGTGCCAGAATAATCACGAGTACGGAGTCATTGAAAGTTCTAGCGTTTTATTTTTTTCTTTGTGTCAATACTGCGCTTTTAACAGTGACTGCAATTTTGGAAAGAAAAAAAGGAACGAGTACAGGCTCTTATGCTGACCGCAACGAATGGACTTTTTTTTTATAAAGATATGTTGCGGGCAACTCGTTCGGTCTCTTATTGTTCGAACAAATTTTAAACAAATTGGCCATGACAGATACGGTCCTTAATCATTCAAGGGGTATTACCTGAAGAGGTCAACATTACTTGCACTAGAAAATAGCAGGCTGAAGTCGCTAAAAAGACGTGTTAGTATTTTCATTAACCCACATCTCAGTGGTCAACAGAAGTCCTAAGATTCGCGCATCAGTGGATGTCCCCATTGCATCAAGTACAGTGTCTAGGTTTGACAACCACGTTTTATAATCTTGTCGCACCACAAGCCGAGTTTCATAGACGTTTCACAGCAAAGGGTCTCCAGGCAGTCAAACTATCATCGTCGCCACCCAAACAAGCTTTTACTTCATAGAGAGTCATTTCAGACTTTGAACAAGGCAGCAGCGGTGTTTTTACGTTGCTGACCGGTGGGGCTTGTAAATCGTGGTTGCATTTCGCACGTGCCAATCAAACGTTCGGCACTGCACGGCGAAGCAGCTCTCATCCACGTCGTAGTCAACTCGAGCCGCTGGACTTAAGGTTTTTTTTTTTTGCTTACCTGCGAGGTGTCTTTCATGCTTGAGCTTGTTTTAGAGCTTGCACTTGTTTTTTAATGTATGCTGAGAGACAGCTATATGATGTTTATATATAGTTTATTTAAAGTGTACAAATACGGGAGCCCCATTGTGGAACGATCATTCCTGCAAGCATCGTCATCGGCTTGTGTTAATCAAAACACTGGAAGTGCATGTGCTATGCCTAATGCGAGAGTGTTTTGTCAGCTACATGCCAAACTCTCTCTCCTTATTGTGCAGAAGTTTGCTGCATTAACGAGGGTTAGAGAACAAATAAGTCGCTCTCATTTGCCGAGCGGTGCTTCTGTGAACTCTGTAACGAACACATTGGCTGTGGTTAAGGAGTATAGTAGGAGCAAAAGGACGCGAGACCTTAATAAAAATTGTGAGCACGTGTGCACGACTGCACGTCTTTCTTATTTTTTCTTTCACAGCTTTGTTGTCCTCGCGCGTTCGCCAGCGAGACTCGCCTTATAAGAGCCCCAGCGTCGAGTAACATTTATGTAACTGTTGGAACACTTGACACATGTGATCGGTCGATCTGGCACTGGTTTTAAGGCAGAGATCTGAACCTTTATGCGTTTGTGTTCGAACTCCGTGCTGCGTTTTGCAGGAGGACGTGCGACAGCATAAACATGGCGGCATTCTTTGGTGCGGCCATCAATGTACCGAGCTCGCAGTTGAGTGTTGCTCTGCACGTAAATGCAGGAGTGATCGTTGCACACCGCGGGCTTGGATGTTTTATTGAGTCAGTGTTTGTCGGTTTTAACCAGGGTCATTTTTTTTCCCTCTTCATGTTTTTCTGTACATGTACAACTTTATTCTTTCTTCGGGGCCGGTGTTTCCGTGGCTTTAGCCGGCGTCGTGTCTCGTTTCACTGTCGCCGTCGGCCACGAAAACTTTTATACCTGATTTTGTGAGGGACAACACCGAACTTCTCTTTACACCAAATCTTTTAAAAAACATGCACTCTTTTTGAACATTTTTGCTGTTCATTTTACACAGGGCATTGAGCAAACTGCTTGAAGACTCAAGTAAATGTGCTTGTATATTTTGAAAACGTGTGCGTAAGTGCACTTTAAAGTGAATGATCACAGTTGTTTCATGTGAGTCCCAGGATGATAGCATTGAACAATGTTCTTTCGGTAGCTACGTCTAGCTAAGGTTCTACGTCTAGCTGAGCCTTATGGATCCTGAAGAAATATTTTACGCCAAGTCCAATTCAAAGGCAGCGAAATCATGTGCAAAGTTTAAATCCAGATGCTGTTGCGTTCGTGCCTGGTTTTCATTTTTTACAGTCAGGTTTTAAATGTGGAACATGTGTATTGCACGGCTGTAGCCACAGGAGTATGCAGGAGATGTGGTGCAATGGTTTCAAAATTATCACAGGGTATGAAATCTCAAGAAATTTTTGGATTTTACTTTTTGTGTTAATAGATTTTTCATAATGTTTAGCTGGCATACTGCTACAAGATTGCAGTTAGGCAGTCAATAACCGTTATATGTCATAAAAATGGCTGGAGTGTCAATATCATTGAAGTATTGTTGCACTTAACAGCAGATAGTGTGCTCTGGTTGCTTTGTGCGCTCAAAACTACGTACGTTCAAGGCCATAGCCATATGTGCAACGTAGAAACGTATAAGAACCTCATAGGTGGCTTCAATTTCTCTCTACATGTCTACAGAGTGAACTGTGGATTGTAGCAGTAAACTTTCTGCTTAGAATTGGCTTTTGTAATGCACTCCTATTAGAAATGCTTGATTAGATTTTGACTGAAGTGTGAATGTAACTTTTGAAATCAGTGCGCTTTCAAGCGTCTCTGAACCACACATGTAGAAGCAAGCTTTTTTTTTTGTTGTTGCAAATATATTCATTACTGTCATTTGAATCTTAGCAGTGGCTTCGTGCTGAAATTGAAGTTTAGTGGACAGATTAGGGGATGTTATCTTTGTTGGGTAGGGCAAATTTTCGTCATTCATGTGGTCTGTGATGTCCTGTTTATTGAAGATTATGTGAGCTAGGAGTGGCTGCTGCTTGTTACAAGGTGCTCGAACAAATTTATGTTGTAGGAAAATTGCAAGAACAACATTGTTTTTTGTATCTAAACTTGAGTTCCTTTATTCAGGCACGGTCTCGTTTAAGGTGATGAACACTCCTGAATAATCATAAGTTACAATAAAACGTGCTTTACAGGTGCATTGCATGTAAATGGGCTCCAGCAGTGAAAGGAATGATTAAGATGTATAGGATAAAGAAAGGCAAGACAAAGTTCTTGGTAATATTTAGAAGTTGCAAGTGGTTGTTTAAACAATTTTGGTTGTATGTTTCAGATAATGCAGCTTTCAGATTGCTTGTAGAAGTGACGTCTGCAGAGTAATGTTCTCTTTGGCATTATGGTTAATGCATTTCTTTGAATGCTGCTTCCGGAAGCCAGCATAGCTGAAGCAGACACACAGCGATGCATTTTCACTTCAGTACCAACATTTCTTGATGCCTATAATCTTGACCTCGAATTGCGACAAAGATCCCAGAGTCGCTTTCTTGTAAAGGCCGTACATTCAAATGTATTTCATTGATGTGAGGTAATCGGAGCAGGGAGGTGATGTTGCGATGTTCTTGTGTTCTGCTGTTCATTGTCAAGCGCTTGCTTCCAGAACCGTACTTACCAGACAAGGAAAGCTAGTTGAAGTTTGTGTGAACAAAAAAAATGAGAGTGCAGTTTATAGTTACTGATTGAATGCAGAAAGCGCCAAGCCTTTGGCGGAAACACTTACGCATGGCGGTCATTTTCGGAGCATACTGTAGGAGTCGTGTTGTGATAGTGTGCTATTACTTGTGCGTATTGCTGTGTCTTCGCATGAACACTTGCACTAAAAGTTGCACGCATTTGAATAGTAGATAAATGTTCAATTGTAGTTTACACTGTCTGCACATAATTGTGTTCAGACTTGTCTTTCTGAAGTAATCAAAATTTTATGCGTTCCCCTTTCCATCTCCTCTGAAATACACGTGAGGGGGTTCGCTTTGAAGGACCTTCTAAAACAGTCACTATCAGTTACTATTTCCTGCTACGACTGAAGCTCCTACACAAATGACTCTATAGTGTCTCCAAAGTGAAGCTCTTGGCGTGTTTTGTACTCGGTCAGACTGAAAGTCCTCGTGAACTTTGCATACTGGAGTGATAGGAAATGATTGATTTTGCGAATCCGAGTTGCCGCAGAGACGCAAGTCACTGAAGTACTTCTTCACATTGATGAAAAGCAAGTCACTGCTGCTTTTGCAGCTTTGCGATCATGTTGGTGAAGGCTCCTTTTTTTTTTTTGTGAAGCTACCGTCTCAGCTGACGACGCGATGAATGCGCGCGACACATGAGTTTGTACAGCATATTACAAAGTGCAATCGCTTAGGTAACTTTCTCGAGTGCATTCTATCATTGTTGAACTGTTCACATTTTTCTTTCCTTGCCACCTTAGGTATACTGTACTATCAGCGTTCATTTTGTTTTCACCATTTGTGGAATCTGTCTTCTGCTTGTCTGTGTAACTATTCCTCGAAACCTTTTGAAGCATGATGTTGAAGTCTGCGCCACCTTCCTCCAAGTCCACAAAATGATACGATGTCCTTGACACTGCACGTGAGTTTCAGAATAGTACATGTCGTTTCATGATATGGTTTCGCATGCCTGTTCTTTGTACATAAAATACTACCCTCGCCAGTTGCGAAACATGTGTGCTTCTGTCTTTTGGCATAGCACCACAATCTGTGAACAGAAGTGCTTACGGGACAGCTGCTGCATTACTTTTCGTTTCTGGGTGCAGCTTATTTTTTATCGAATCAGGCTAAGCGAAATCTGTTCTTTGAAAGTAAAAGCATGCTAGTTTGTTGAATCAGGGTAAGCAAAATCGGCTCTTGGAAAGCAAAAGCATACTAGATAGAAACGAAGCAATGGTTTTTCATTAGGTCTGGCTTACATTTTTGCAGGACATTTGTATGAAATGGTAAAACAGGTATTGGTGTAGTCTTAAAGTTTTTGGAAATTGCATCTTTGGAGATTGCATGGCATACAGTATTGCACATAAAATCTCTGAAGCTATGGAAGTTTTCGTAACACGTGACAGCCGCACGTGATGATGGGTCCATGAAAAAGAATTACTTGAATCTCATGTTGAATACAGATTTGTGTCGACATGCAGCGCATACGGAGGTGATGAAGTAGCATAATATGTGTATTGCTGATGCATGATGACATTCTGACGCATTCTGAAAAATTTTTCGTTTGTTATGTACTGTGCTACAGCATAACACTACTTCAGTATAGGATCAAGGGCTGGCTGGATTCGTCTCATTTGGCTTTCTTGCCAATATACATTTGTTTACTTTTATGGCTTCAGAAATTAATGGCATTATTGAAAACTTGCCTTTTTTGAAGCACAGTATCCTGTTTCTCAGTCTCCTGAGGCACTCAGCTGTGTTCGCTACTCAGGTCTTTATAGTTATTCCCCTCATTTGCTTCCGGTGCAGCTGCCAAAGTAGTCTCTTGTCAAGAAATATTCATTGAGTGAATGAATGAGCGAGCAAGCATGGACGGTTGTGAATGGTACCCCAGTTGCGTGGCAGAATTAGTATATACCATTTACTAACCCATTTGCAGCCAAGCAGCAAAAGGCTTTACCTCGTATCCAACGTGACAATTGCAGGTAACCACGGAAACCTTCATAGGCAGCAGCGAAACCAAATGTAGTTGTAGGCACGTGTTTGTGTGTCCCACCTTCATTTGCCACTGCCTTTGACCCTCTCCGATTACCACAAAATTGTATCGCGCGGTCATTTTAAGCCGGTTAGTCCGTTCTGTGTACAAAGGGTAAACGTTCTAGGAGCTAGCAGTACATAGCAATGCAGTTCATTGAGTATTTGTTTGAATTTTTCAACCTTAGGCTGATGCAATTTGTCCTGCCTTCCATTGGGACAGAGTACACGTGACACGCTGCTCTTTTCTTTGTCCAAAGTTCTTAGATTATTTTATGCAAAACCTTTTCGAGATTGCGTAACAGAGTGCGCTTTATGATTGATAGCACTGTTTCAGAGTTGTACACTCATGCTGAACATGTACGGCAAGAAGAAGCAATGTCGAAACTTGACGGCCGCATCTCTATGTGCGGATACCTTGTACATTATTTATTGCTCCGAAAAACTTCTTCCTCCTTAGCGCCACTTGAAAACTGTGTGTACAGCACCTTGTCGTGACGTGCACGTGTATTTGTGTAGTAGTAGTTGAATCATCTCCTCCCTCTTAATTTCTTGCGAATATCACGCCTGCTGGGTCGTTTCAGTGATGTATAGAAAGCTCATTCGAAGGTCACAAAACTTGTAACAGTATATGAAGCGTGCGTGGTTCGTTCTTGCAGCTCGTTTCAGTCGCACTGCTCCAGCATTGCAGTGTAGATCTGTGCCGTGCCATTGACTGCGCGCTGTTGCTAGACAATTGAGCTGTGGACTTCGGTGATTTAACATTGTGCTTATCGTGTCCTGTTCTCTTGTGGGACGTAGTGCCCTGTACAGCTGCCTGAAGTACAGTCGCTGTGGTTCATTGAGAGTAAAGCGCAGTGCATGATCGAGTCATGCTGAGGAACTTTTTTTTTTGTTACGTAGCTGTGCTACAACATAGCGCAGCTAGAGGACTAGAAGAAGACTTGGATGCCCTCCGAGGTACTTGTGCGTGCTGGTGGTTTCTTGCGTTGAGAGATAAATAAAAGATGAACTCTATCTTAGAGTCGTGTGCGTTGTCTCTTATGCCTTATTTTTACTTTGCTGCAATATTCAGCAGCCTGACAAATGTTGTGATTACTCATGCAGTGCCTGCAATCTTCAAGACTATGTTTATTCAAGTCCTTTTGCAGAGGGGCATTTGATTGCAAGGGGTAAACATTGCAGGGGCTCATAAACTGTTGCTTGTGACAAAATGTTTATGTATGCATGGGTAATCACAGCAGAACATAGCATGCGGAAAACAAGGTCTTTTCTTGTGTCGTGTTTGAACATATCAAAACAAATCACATAAGTTTGTTTGATATAGCAGAGTTATATACAGAATTACGGGTCACATTGAAATGTGTATTTACCCACATCAAATGAGTCTCTTTTGACTGGGTATAACTGTACCACTGGGTCGCCTTCATTCTGTACATTGTTTATACAATGTACAGAATGAAGGCGACCCAGTGTAATATATATATTCATTATACAGTGTAATATATATATTCATATATACAGTGTAATATATATATTCATTCTGTACAATGTACAGAATGAATATATATATTACACTGTATATATTTGAGGTGTTATTCAACAACACTTCTCTAATTACATGGAGTACTTAACCCTACACTTGTGCACAGAACAAGTGCATTTCACTGAAACTTAGTTTTTGTGGTACACTCTTTGCCTGAATATTTTTTGGTATACTAAGCCGCCTACGTAGTCTAGTGTGTACAATGTACAGGTATTGTTTAAGACCTAGACGTATGTATACAATGAAGTGAACTTTATTTCCCTCATACAAAAGGAGGAAGCCGGGGCTAAAGGCTGGAGTGCATGACGAAGGCCTCAGCTCCCCTGTACAGTCTGACATAAGTAAACATACACATAACTGAATATGTAACAATAGAAATGCAAAATCAGCTGTGCTTGCAGATGTCCATGATGCAGTTACAACAGTGAAAGACAGTGTTACACAAAACAAAAATCAGAAGCTCTTATATATTTATTTCCTTTTTGAACGTTTTCAATGAAACATCAAACTAACATTTGACGACATCTTACTAATAGCCGCAGTTAACTGATAGTTTAATTTTTGTTTGCCATAGCATTAATCTTCCATATTGCTGAGTACCACCATACATACGTCATTGTTTATGTAAGTGTCTGAACGTCTAACTACTTACGCTTTGTCTACTGAAGTGACTCCACAGATGCACCCCAAACTCTGCAGCATCGTTTTGACGGAGGAGCCCTAACATTTTTTCACATAGATTGCAATTTACCCTGACCATGTTATGTATACACGTATGTTTTCTGCACAGAACAAACTAGTCTAGCGCCAATCGTGCAAAACCGCTACGCGACCACGTAACGCATGTATCCCTCGCCGTGAGGCGCTCGGATCGCTGGGCCGGTTGTCTTCGGCGGGGAAGACGACTCCCATGCCGATGAAGTGTGCTAGTTCGCCTTGAAGAACCCAAACACGTTAGATTGCGATTTAACACGAATTTGTAATGTACGTAAGCACATCTTCACAAGAATAATCCAGTCACACGCAATACGATTACGCGACCACCTAACTCATGTCTCGTCCGCTGCGGGGCGCTCCGGTCGTCCTCGGTGCGGATGATGGCTTCTATGTTACATGTTCCATTCTTGGTTCGCCTTGTGGAACCTAAACATATTGTTGGATAGATTGCAACTCATCTTGAACTTGTACGTATATTTTCATAAAAGTATAGCAATCTAAATATCTCGCATTATCGCGACGCGACCACTCAGTGCACGATCCGCCCGCTACGAGTTGCTCGGGTCGCTGGGTCGGGCATCTTCGGCGCGGAAGACGACGGCTTCCATGCCGACCAGGCGACCGGGCAGCGTGCCCCAGGACTCCCAGCACAGCTCCGAGTCGTCGTGGTGGTGACCCGCACAGCCTGCTCGCATTACCAGCATGTCCGTGCGGGCACCGTTGCTGTCCTGGTGGTCAGTGCACCCGCCAATGGCGTACACGTCCTGAGCTGCGAGCCATTTGCGAGAGGAAGCATGTTACAGCCTCGTGGTGACAATAGGGACACTTAGCGTGTCCGAAAACCGGTATACGCAAAGGGGTAGCGGACACCGGATAGCGTTGTTTGTCGCAGTCAAGTGACACCAGCTGTGGATGATAAACAGAACAAGCAAGCCCGCTTAATCTATGCCATCCGAGATTCTGGTAGACACTACAGCTAAGCCTACAGCTTCGATAATTTGATTGTGGCTCTCGGAAACTGCGTCGAATTGTGACGGATACTTTACTGTCGAAGCTTCACGATGCAAATGCTAAGACAACCGTCCGTCAGTAACTTAAAGGGACCCTGAAACGCTTTTGACGATTTGGTGAAAACATGGTGATCCGGTAGAGGAAGCCATTAGGATCATTAGAGGACAGATTTCAGCACTGTGCGTGAAGTGTGTAATTTACAATTAGGCTTTGAACACGCGCATCGCAAAAGATCGCAGCGGCTTATCGAAATGCGTTTTCAAACGCCCCCGCCTATCGAACGATGGAATGGGAGGCCGGTGATTGGCCCCCTAACAAGTGACGTGCACGTAATTTTCCCAATCTAACTGCAAAAACGTGCTCCTACAACGTGTTCATTCGTTTCAGCCAACGGTATCGTCGCCGGCGCTCTACTACAGATGCTAGCACTGGCGAGCATAGGTCGGCAGTGTGGGAGAACACTCACACTCACCATAATTTTTCCAGGACCCGCACTCATTCGCACTCACACTCGCTTGCACTCCCACTCACGTCTATGAAATGAGTGCGAGTGAGTGTGAGTGAATGCACTCATGAGTGCGCCGACCTATAGGTCGGCAGTGTGGGAGAACACACCATAATTTTTCCAGGTCCCGCACTCACTCACACTCACTTCCACTCACTCGCACTCGCACTCACGTCTATGAAATGAGTGTGAGTGAGTGCACTCATGAGTGAGTGCGCCGACCTATGCTGGCGAGGCAGGGGACCTCACTAAAGATATCGGGGAGCTATGTCGCTGCGGAGGGCTCCGCAGGGCGGCTGACGAGGGAGGCGTAGTCGTCGCTTGCGCGCACTCCGCAGCTGAGTTGAGGAGAAACAGCAGTGGTAAGGAGGAAGGCGACAAAAATGAGCTTAGCTGCGTTAGCGCATGGTGCTTCGCTTTATTTATGGCGCGAATGATTTCCCAATTATGTTGCGTAATCAGTGACGCAATGTCAAAAAACGTTTCAGGGACCCTTTAAGGGCTAGAGAGCGCGCGACGGCCACCTGAAATATTCGAAGCGGACGGCATACCCTTTGGGTGGTCGGCCATGTTGGCGCATGCGCTTTCTACACCCGGTATTCCACTCTAAAGTGCTTTCCGTATAATGGTTTACTGGACGCGATAAATGTCCCTAATCACGCACCAGAAACGTAAAAAAAGTCGCAGTCATGGCTACGAGTGGCGCTGACAAACACTCGATTCCAGGAATAAATGTACAGAAATGCCAAATAAAGTGGACGTTGAAAGGACCGCCGCCGTGGCTCAATTGGTAGAGCATCGGACGCGTTATCCGAGGCTTGTGGGTTCCGGTCCCTACCGAGAGCTGGTGTGCTTTTCGCCTGCTTTGATCCCTTTCCATTTATGTCATTACTACACTACAGCTAAAAACTACAAATAACTTCTCCTATGCCTTCTGTGGCCTCTTTGTCTGTTAACTTGATGAGGTTGTGTCTAACAATGAAAAACGAGCCCTTGCCGTTTCCCATTTTCGTTATACCAGAACTGATAGGTATACGTGTAAAACACGTTGTAGTACGGATAAATCTAAAAAAAAGAAGAAAAAGTCAGCAGATGGAAACGAGCCAGACGGACCGCTCAGCCAAAGGCTCAGATCCATGTTATTCCGCGCCAGCCAATCACAGAAGCAAGCAATATCGACGTCATGCAACCTTTTCAAATTGACGTCGTGGGTCGTTTTGTTGACAGTTCAATAAATACTTGGGCTCCATTTTCCATCCTAACAAACGAATGAAAACATGTAGATATGTTCACTTATAATTTTATTTCCGCAGTTATCGCTTTATTATGCTTACACGGAATGACTGAAGCGAACTAGTCGCAGCCTTGCGGAGGAACAGTGGCTGGCGGTTATGAATTAAAGCGTGGGAGGAACTTCAGCCCACACGTGAGGTATATACGCGACTACAGCCAACGCCTCCTAGAAAACTAGGAAGCGTTGCTACAGCACGTGGGAGCCACGCCTATCGCCAGAGTTGTCTTTGATCATCAACACATGCTGCGCAATGCCGATGCGCGCGGTACACCTTCTTGCTTTAAAGCAACGGCCGAAGCGCTGCCCGGATAGTCGGCGGTGGACGGTAGAGGTAAAAATGCCAGAGACCCGTGTACTGTGCGTTGTCAGTGCATTTTAAAGAACCCGAGCTGGTCAAAATTTCTGGAGCCCTCCACTACGGCTTTCCTCTCCTTTCTATCTCTTTCAGTCTCTTTCCCCTGCCTCCACGGACGCTTAGCCGTGCTCCCAACATGGGCTGCCGAAATTAGCGTCCCTTCCTAAAACCGAATCACAATCATCATCATCGGTTGCAAGGCGTGGGCGCGGGCTGTGTGCACACGCACAGAGGCTAATGCCACTACGGTGGAATTTCTTTTATGTCTTCACAAGAACCAGAAAAATAATACGTATTATCAGAAAATTGTGTCAACCGTATAAAAATGCGCTGAGCTTACGGGGTAGTCCGCCGAGAAAAAAGCATTATCGAAAACCGTATTAAGCGGGTTCGTATGAACGAAACATCACTCATGAGTTGGTGGAGAAATTTCGTGTGAAGCCAAAAAGAAAAAAAAAAAACAGAACCACTCCAGACCTAATTTGGACCCATGCAACACCTTGGAGAGTCAGAAGAGTGTAACATAGCAGTGAACTAAGAATAAGAACTAGAACACTGTAGACGCGTCTTTGGAAACAGCTGCATGCGGGTTAACTGCACCCTTACCGCAACCGTCATCACTAACTGGCGTACTTGTAGCCAATGTATGAGAAAGGAAACCTGTATGGCTCGATTGGTGTGCTTGGATAAGCAGTCTTGGTGACTACGAAGTAATTATATTGGAGAATTAAACCAGTGGGAAACCCCGCCACTGGTGGTCTAGTGGTTATGGCACTCGGCTGCTGATCCGAAGGTCGCGGGATCAAATCCCGGCCCCGGCGGCTGCATTTCGATGGAGGCGAAATGTTGAGGCCCGTGTGCTGTGCGATGTCAGTGCACGTTAAAGAACCCCACGTGGTCGAAATTTCCGGAGCCCTCCACTACGACGTCTCTCATAATCAGAGCTGGTCTTGGGACATTAAACTCCACAAATCAATAAATTAAACCAGTGGAAAAGGGCGCTTCGGCAAAAGGAAAGTGCGTCAAGTTCTTGCAGCAATCCTTGCATTTTCAACAACAAAACGCAATGATTGCAGGGAAGTGCTGCAACATACGCGTACCGCACGTGACTTTTCAACTGCGCTAGCTATGAGACGCGTACCATCTGAATTCCATCTGATTACCGAAACTGGCTCAGCTAAACGGTACCGGAGAATATCAGAGCGCCCTTGTTACATTAACCGGGGACTATGTCTCGAAAACGTGTGCGCTACTGGATTCGTCTCGAAAGGACAGAAAGCTGTGCGAGTTAGTAAGGGTCCATGGTGAAAAGAACCATTCCTGAGCATGCGCAGATAAGCTGTGTGTCTTCTTTCTTTTCGCCTCTGTGTTCTGCTTCAGCTGATAGTCGGCGTTCGTGTTGTCCACTTCTCCCCCCTGGTGTCCGCGTTTTGCACGCTTGTTCTTTTCACTGCGGTGATTCGTCTGCGATGTGGGCGTGGAATTTCATTTCCAAGTGGTGTTCGGGATGTCCCGTTTACATGTATTCACGCCTGTGTCGGCATGTGTGTGTGTGTACAGTGCATACGAACCGTGGATATTTTGGAGGGATTCAAACCCTCCCATCACCTTGTCCGCCGCCTAAAGCTTACGGCCGTGGTGTACCATCGCAACCGACTGGTCTGGCTCGAGCAATCAATTCGTTATGTAGGGAATGCGTATCCACGATTACAGGTAAGACATTTAATGTTAAATGCTTATTTTATTCACTCGTAATCGCTGACAAAATATCTTGACGCCTGTACTCACGAACGATCCCACTGAGGGTAAAGAACCTTCGGGTTAGTCACAGTAGAAACTCATGGCGATAGCTTGGCGAACTTTTGCGCTAGTCTATGTTTATGACCCGAGCATATACCTGTATAGGAACACTGGTTTGCGTTGAAGTTACTGAATATTCGTAATTAAAAAATATGAAACCGTACTAAAATAATACCTAAAAGGGCATGTAATTTACATACTGAAATGTTGACTGGCTGTAATCGCTGAAAAATAGTTGCCTTCTTGAAATAGCCGACGCCTTCAGCAAGTGCACCACTGCTCCCCCTCCTCTTCCCCCGCTTTTTATCCATTTGAAAAAAATTTGGTAGATCCCACGTGCAGTGGGAATCAAGGAAATGTGAAGCACGCATCAGGAACGTAAAATGGATCTGCATTGTTGTATCGCTATACCGATTTCGGCACATATGAAGTTAACAAACGTCCGCAAGAGCACCAAGGCTGTGGCATGTAAACCATGCCGCTCATGACACGCATGTCATGATTCTAATTACCTGTCATATACGTTCGTCATGCAGTCGTGTTGTGTCATAGCAATTTTGGCATACATCCTATTAACGAAGCGCGTGGCATGTAAATGATGGCGCTCACGACATGCATGTGACAATTTTCATATTCTTAGAACGTGTCACCCATGGTCTCATACATAATTGTTTCGTCCTACCAATATTGGTATGTATCAAGTTAACGAGACGCCTGCAAGAGTACCAAGACTGTGGCGCGTAAATCATGCCGCTCATGACATGCATGTCATGATTTTTGTGTTATGACGTGTCATTTATGTTGGTCATGCAGTCATGTTCTTGCATACCAATTTTAGCATACATCCCATTAACGGAAAGGCCAGGAGAGCACCAAGGCCGCGGTACGTAAATCATGCTGCTCATGACATGCATATCATGATTGTCATGTTATGACCTGCCATTTATGTTTGTCATGCAGTCATGTTGTTGCATACCAGTTTTCGTATACGCTTCCATAACGAAACAGCTAGGAGAGCACAAAGTCGTAGGCGGATAGATAGATAGATAGATAGATAGATAGATAGATAGATAGATAGATAGATAGATAGATAGATAGATAGATAGATAGATAGATAGATACACTCGAAGCCGCCGAAGTTCGCTAAGAAATGCTTCGCACTTATAAAAAGATTCCTGGTTACGGGCCTGTAAAAAAGGCTGAATAGTTTTCAAGTTCACCGTTCTGAACTGGCATGGCGATAACTAAAGAGCGACGCGGTACAACACACCGATCGGCGCTTTCGGCTAAACTGTGACATATCTGTACTACGTTCGCACATGTCACAAATGTATCCAAACTCGTTGCCGTCGAACGGTCATGTGAAGCGTGACGACGCCCCTGGGAACGTCGAACGACGCGCGCTCGTTGGCGCCGCCGCCGCGTCTGGCTGTGACGTCGGCAGTGTCGGCAACGCCGCCGATGCATCTGCCAGCGCCGCTTCTCTCGCCGATGCCGGCGACGCTGCAGCGAATGGCTCGGTGACCGCGAGTCGGCGCCACTTGACTGCCCCGGCTCGTTCTTCAACGACGCCGTGTCCCTTTCGTTGCCTGCGTTGTGTAGCCGTCGCTCGAGACGCCACTTCTTGGGCGTCCTCTATTTACTTATTTTTTTTGCTTGTTTACACTCGTCAGCCAATAGCCGTAATGCGGACATTGATGAGTAATTCATTGATGAGTAAATCAGGACATTGATGAGTAATTGAAGTGAAGCACAGAAGTGGTTTCGGCTGATAAATCAGTCTTCGCCAACCTTATCGCCGCCGATTCCAGCATATTGTAATCGGTATCAAGGTGACAATCTGAGCATGGACAGGAAGGACGAACTACGATGAGGAGACAACACGCACGTACGGTGACGTGATGCCGTATTATGTGTCTTATCGCTAGTTTGTTGTTTGATCTCGCTGTTTGCGCCTAGATTTCCAATTCAGAAAATTATGTGTGAACTATTTCCAAACAACGCATTGCTGAAAAAAAATGTTCAAAGTTTATTTTCGGATTACGTGGCGAAATATGCAGTACACGGCGCCACGTACTCCAGTTTCCATTTTTCCTTCAGCATTTTGCCCACTACGGCTCGGTGAAATATCCCTTTACATGTTATTAAATCCTTGGTTTCCGTAGAACGCAATATACGTACGTCGTTTCTACCTATGGATGACATTGTAGAGCTCATAGCATACGAAGTCAAAAATTTATTCGTTATTGCGCCGTGTTATTATAAACAAGTGTTATCACTGCGAAAACACACACACACACACCACCCTTTATACAACATTCTTAGAGGAACACGTCCACGAGAGTTTGCAGCTCACATCTTCCACTACAATATGAGTGCTACGATGTTTACGCTTTACGCCCTATAACGACAGAAAGTGTGCAAGAACGGTTCCTTAATATGGGAAAAAGGACTGAGGCACATTTTATACATGTGCACCTACAGAGGTGCAAAAGTAGCTCTCAAAAAAGGCTTACAGCCCAAGAAAAACGAGAACACATATAGGCCTCGTACACGCATAAGTGGTACACATAGCGCCTGTCTGTATCCTGTCCGTGTCCACGCCTTTTCTTACTCTAACTTTCATTATGACACGTCAACATGCCAGTAAAGCTGCGATGAGGGCTAGTTGGTATGACTTCATGGCTTAACGCGCGACCAAGAATTGACAGAATATGAAGAGACCCCTCCTGTGTCAGCCCTATTGTGTCACCCCTGTTGTGTCTGCCTCTTCGTATACTGTCAATCCTTGGCAGCGCGTTAAGCTATGACGTCAACACGCCTGAAAAGCTTCGAGTCTATTGGAGCGCCTTAGGCGTTTTCGTGAACTACTAGTGGAGACCACTGACAGGCAGGCGATCACTAACTCACGCTACCTTCATTCTTTTCCTTCAGCGAGGACACCAATGTGACAGAAAAACAAAACATTTAAACACATTGTAGTTAAGCAAAAGGCCACAGGATGTCGCTACCAGCCCTGCTGTCAACTAAACCGGTAATCCGTTACCGCAAAGAAGTTTACACGGCCAAATCAAAATTCCCTGCTGTCTACCCACCGATAGCGACGACCAGTGCCGAGTGAATCCGGAACGGCATCGGGCACAGCTTGGTCCACGTGACATCCACGCCCGGATTCTTGAGCAGGAGCACGTCGTCGAGGCTGCGGAAGCCAGAGGGCCCGTAGGTAGCGCCCCCTACGACAAGCAGGCCGCCGTTGGCGAGGAGTGCCATGGAGGAGGATAGCCGTGCCGATGGCAGCTTCGGTAGGCGTTGGCCGCCGTCGAGGTGCTCAGTCCTAGGCGACACAATCAATCAATCAATCAATCAATCAATCAATCAATCAATCAATCAATCAATCAATCAATCAATCTTAGCGACTAATTTACGTGTGCAGCTCGCTTTCCCATTAAGACCTGAGCAGGAATGGCCGTCGGATGTACACTGTAATGATATTACTGGAACTGTGCGAATACCAAAATTTCGAGTGCGAAGCGAATTCGAATATTTATGTTCAAGTGCGAATTGAATCGAATATTCAAATATTTTTTGAATAATACCATGCCAATTTGCGGAGAAAGGTGCTGCTGAACATGGGCAAGAAATTTATTGCAGGACTAGTGTGCTCCCGCAGTGATGTTCCTAATTCCCGAAGAATAGTTCCACAGAGAAATGTGCTACCCAAAGCTGAGCTAACTTCACTGCAGTAAACAAGTGTTAGCTTTCCCGCACTACACGAAGCGTTAGCTTCGCCGCAGCACATGGGTGTTATGCGGCGAAGCGTGCTACATGCGGGAATGGGTACACTTGTTACGAGACATAGCATATTTTTTCCCGTAATTACCAACTTCGAATAGTTCGAATAGTACAACTTCAGTGCCAATCAATTGTTCGCATTTTAAAATATTCGCACACCCCTAAACATTACATAAAGAAGGAAACACTGCACAGGCTGAATGCGCGTGTGGAACAAGCACTGTAATTAAATATGCGGTATAATAAGCCAAATGCGTAGCACAGGGAATACATATCGAATCTCGCAAAGCGATAAACCTTGGTGCGCACGCGTAAGGTTTTTGTGAATTGTTGCACGTGGTATACAATGTATCGTTGACTACGATTGGTACGCGGTGTGGTAAAGTTGAGCTGAAGCCTTAATTTTGAAGTTCGTGCGAATGCACTTAGGGCATGTACTGATATCGTGCTGGTTAAATCACTTATTCTTTCCGGTTCCGCAGCGTACGATTTCGCGATGACGCATAACCGTCGACGAGTGGCTTGTTTAGTTACACGCTTAGTCACTTGGTTGTGCAAAGCGCTACTCTCCACACCTCGATTAGCGGAAGTGTCGCGTAGCCGTTGCCGCAAAGAAGCTTTCTCGGTTACGCGCGGAAGTTGCAACACAACGTTGCGCCTGTGAAAATGCTAAGAAACTTTCCCGCAGCAAGAGTCTTTGAGAGGAGAAGCACGATTTACAGGAGCATTTTAAATCAACTGTACGCAGCGACAGGTCGGCGGTGCCTGGTTTTCAAGGACCAGTTGGCTGTTGAGTTCACAGATAAACGAACAAAACGAAACAACTGCTATTTATGAACATAAAGAGATTGCTACTGAAGTTTGTAGTTGGACGAAATACTGGTTTATAAGCGGGTCATCTGCGCACAAAAAGGGATCGATTGATAGACGTTAATATTTTAACAACAACAACAACAACAACAACAACAACAACAACACAACAACAACAACAACAACAACAACAATATCACATCATCAGCAATAATACATCATCAGCAATAACACATCATCAACAATAACACATCAGCAATAATACGTCATCAACAATAACACATCATCAACAACATATCAACAACAACGTAACAACATCAATAACATATCAACAACAACATAACAACATCAATAACATCATCATCAACAACAACTAGTTGCAGACACTATACCATTATGGCGACTACATCAGGGTAGGGCTATTAATAATTAAATACCGGGTCACGTTACTTAGAGAGATGTGGCTGTCGACGGATTATGAAAACGCAGCCTTCTAAATCCGTCGACGAAAATGTGTTCGGAGAGGCCGACCGAGGCCTCTGGAATTATGCGTCCCGCTCGGACGGCCATCGCACACCGCTAATCCGGTCCAGTTGAAATCCCGTCGGCGGCTTTCGAAAATCGCTCAATTATTGGCGTTAATCCCTTTCCCGGCAGGCCGTTCAAAGATTGAGAGAGAGCTGATTCCCGGCGACTGGTGCCACAAGTGGGAAGTTTTGCGAAGTTTGTCTTAATTCTTAAACTGGCCCATGCACATACTGTGCACGGGTCAGTTTAAAGGGCAGTTTCGTACACAGTTCTGTGTTTCACGTTTCAATTTTCACCGAATTATGAATGCGATGGATGTTTTTATTTATTCCAGAGGCGTATCGCGTGGACATGTAAACACTTCGAGTTCTGTAACGGCAACTAGTGGCGACGTGTGAAAAAGAAATTGTTGTCAAAATTACCAACGTTTCATACGTCAAGAGGTAAAGACACAACATCAAATGCTACGATAAGTGAACCACCGCCTTGGTCTTGTGGTTGCGGTGCTTGATGGCTGTCCGGGCCGCGGCCACCGCATTTTTGTTTGGCGGTGATTATGCTAGAAGCCCGTTTACTGTGCATTATCAGTGCACAATAAAGAACGCCAGCTGATCGAAATTTTTTAGAGTCATCTAATATGGCGTACCTCATGTTCAGATCATCGTTTTGGCACGTGCAACACCATCTACGAGTATTATCACCTGCTAATTAAGCGCAGTTACTAGCGCATGCCATGCAAAGATAAAAAGAACGAATAGCCGTCACATTAGGATGTCATATCACCGATTCAGATAACTGCTTATCTTGATATTGTGGTGGACGGCTAACACCGTTTGCTAGTTGGTGCATGTAACGCATGTCCTTTTCTCGCGTCCTTTCTCTTAGCAGCGCAATTGTTTTCAAGATGACATAGAACCAGCTCGCAGAAGCCGCCAGTGCTTTAGTCATAACACATTACAGAAGTGCACAGTACAAAGGAGAACGTGTCTCTGGGCGAGTTGGTTCATACATGGCACGGAAAAAATGGAGCGCTAAAAAAAAGCGACGGACACGGAAGCAAGAGGGACCTAGAACAGGCGCTCAACTTTCAACTGATATTTTTGGAGCAGCACGACATTTATATGCACAATCGGCATTATGTGATCACAGCCGTGGTCGAGCTTTCCGATAACAAAACGCCAATCCTCCTCGGGAGCACCACAGCAAGTCCGCGCACCCAACCAGTCACTGCAGCAATGCAACTCAAGGCGAGGGAAATGGTCAGACTGTTGCGCACTGCAAAATCAACTAACTTCAAATAATTTTGGAGAAATTCTTTAGTGTCTGTGTAGCCGCTGTAGCCTCGTGAGCGAATACAGGATTTATCCGAAGGAGGGGAGTCAGGTCATGGGAAATCTGCTACCTAAATCTGGGTATGAGGCGTCAATACCTAAAGCCTCCGTTGTATGATTTGCTAGAACTTCTGTCTCATCATTTTGATATGCATTTATTTAGTCTTAACCTGCGACATCGTAGGTCCTCCTGTTGGGGGTGTAGACACAAACTAAGGGGGCATCAGGAAATCCAGCCATAACCTAAACTAACCTTACCGGCGCTACACTAGGACTGATAAGTGCACGCGAAATGCCGGCTTCTGATAGAATTTAGGCCTACATTAGCATAGACTGTCGATCGTCGTTGTCATCATCATCATCATTATCAGCCCTTATTATGTCCACTGCAGGACGAAGGCCTTCCATCATTTCCTGTCCTGCGCGAGCTGATTCAATTTGATGTCTGCGGATCTCTTAATTTGGTCACCCATCTTACTATCTGTCGTCCACGGCTACGCTTGCCCTCTAGTCGGACTGTCGAACAGCGCGGATGGATAGGATGGATGGATGCTATAAGCGTTCCCTTGTAACGGGGTGGTGGCATGTGCGGCACCAGGTTCGTAAAAAAATTAAGAACCTTACTTTTTTTCTTCTCTCTTTAAAATGCCCTCATGCCTTTTAAATCTACTTCAATTAAATCGATCATACTATTCGATCATAGCCCATACTATTCCATACGAGTCCAACTAGTATTCAACTAGTCCACTATTCCATCTAGTCCATACGATCATAGTCCATACTATTCGGTCATACTAATCGATCATACTGCGAGCTGAAATCGAGCGCGCCCTCTTACGTGAGCTGCGGCAGCTTGAGCGCGACCACGTCGTCGACGAGGTACGCGTTCCCAGAGTCCCCCATGGGACGCATCGCGCCACCACCGAGCACCAGGCGACCGGGTCCCAGGGTCACGGAGGCCGAGGACATGCGAGGGCAGCACAGCCGTCCGCTCAGGATGGTCCACCGGTCGGCCGACGGATCGTAGCACTCGGCAGACGACAGCACTCTGCGGTTTTCATTGAATGAACTGCTTTATGTTGCGCTAACGATATTACAAGACTAAGGAAACGCGCTGCGCAGTCCGAAAACGTACGCGCGATAAACGGCGCGATAAGTTGTACGTTGGATAAACTAAACGGGAATGAATGCGCTAAATTCGTTTTTGAAGTTCTTTGTCTGCCTGCCTGCCTGCCTGCTTGCCTACAGATTCATCTCACAATAACTCTACCGGCACACGCAAAAGCTTTGTGTAGGTTGTTGCATATGTTACGCAGTGTCTTGCTGAAAATACTGCTTCTACTACTAGTACTGGTAGTACTAGTAGTACTAGCCCTAGCAGTACTAGTAGCAGCAGTAGTAGTACTACTAGTACTATTAGTAATACTACTGTACTATTAGTACTACCACTGCTACTACTAGTAGTACTACTAGTGGTAATACTAGTAGCAGCAGTAGTAGTACTACTAGTACTATTAGTAATACTACTGCTACTACTAGTAGTACTAGTACTGCTAGTATTAGCTCTAGTCGTAGTATTTTCAGCAAGATACTGCGTAACAAATGCAACAACTTAAGCAAAACTTTTGCGTGTGCGGGTAGACTTAACGCACTGTGAGATGAATCTTAGGCTGGCAGTAGTAGTAGTACTAGTAGTAATAGTCCCACCACCACCGGCGACGACTATGTGCGTACCAAAACCAGCTATGCTTATGAGGCACGCCCCGTAATGCAGGGCTCCTGCGTAATTTGACCACCTGTGGTTCCTTAACGTGCAATAGTCTATGTACACGGTTGTTTTCTGCGTTTCGCCCTAGCAGCTTTTTTAAACCTCCTTGATTTCGCCCCCATCGAAATTCAGCCGTCCATGGCCGGAATTCGGTGCAGTATCTTGTCGACTGCGATCAGACTGCACAGTGACAACGTCATGACGAAGTTTTTCATTGCGAGGTTTGTGCAAGTGCACGTCCTTAAGCAACGATGTCGTGCTGGCTGAATCACTGTTCTTGCTGGTTCCACAGCACACTATGGGAAGTCTTCCGACCAAATTAAGATAAGCGTGACGCGATCCATCCACCCGACTCAACCGCGTCACTGGTCACGTGGTTGAGGACACAGGGTCACGTGAACTCACCTATTGCGCTCGCCCAATCCGCCGAGAGCGTAGAGCCTGCCCTGGTGCTCTACCAGGACGTGAAGCAGGCGACCCTGAGACATGTCGGCGAGCCTGGGCGCAGTATGAAGAGGCTTTTATTAATGTAAGAACGCTGCTTACTAATGCTAATGAAAACAGTGCTATTAATAAAAACATTGCTACTGACGACAATGAAAAAGCACTTACTAATGAAAACGCTGCTCATCAATGCCTTGGCCCGTAAGTTTTTATTTTGTATATTAATGATATAACAACGATCAGTGACAAACCGAGTTATATTTTGTATGCAGATGACGCAAGCTTACTATTTAAAAGCAGTGACATGCAGTCTCTCATCCCAGTTATTAACAAAACAATAGAAAAGCTTAGTGAGTGGAGCGCTGCGGACGAGTAAATAGTAAATTAGAAAAAAACAAAAAAGAACAAAAGCAGTGTTATTTCATGTTCGTCAAAGCTCACTGTCTATAGAACCTATCATAAAGTTGTTTTTTTTTCTGGGACGTCAGACACTATTCGCAGCGTTTTCGAGAGTTCACATGCTCGCACGGGTAATACATCCGTCTCGCCAGTTCTGTACCGGCCGGAGGAACGTCCGGCGAAAAATTTCATTAAGCTTTATGACGTCACTGCTCAGCCAAACGCATTATATTAGGCGGGGATGACAGCACTGTAATTTTCGATGTGTGTAGTATCTAACTCTGCAAAGAAGACGTATTCGCTCTTTTAATGGATGACAACTATAGTAAGCTCACTTGTGCTAATTAGTGAGCCTACTAGCTGTCTTCCACCAGGTTTGATGCCACAAACAGGCATCAAACCTAGTGAACAGCAGTGTCGTGATCGCCGTGCGAAGGACACGGTGGACAAATACTTGCATGGACATATCGCTTCAGTATGACGTCACCCTTCACATATGACGTGGTACTTCGTGAAAGAACGTAATTGCGTGGCGTAACACCACCTCTCCGTCGATGTTCTTGAGTAAGAGGCTACGCCCATATACTACCGGCGTCGCTTAAAAATATTACAGGCGGAAATAATTACAAAAGCTCGCCGCAATCTTGGCGTGACTCGTTTTTAGAAAAAAAAAATCGTTAATCGCTGGGGATCTTACGCTGTCGTTGTAATATGGAGGAAGGATGAATTTAGAAGGTCCACTACGGACCCGGAGATCGATCGCGTCAGTGGCAGAATTTTCGTGGATTCTTCTGCCTTCTAAAGGAATATTTTCCGGTGTAGGACATCCGTAACTGAGCGCCTAGATTTACATGTACATGTAGTTGGTGTTTTTATGCATGCTGCAATATGTCGGTGTGAGTCGGACTATCTCGAGAAGTTAGAGTTATATTCTGAGTCACAAGGAACAAAGTTGAATAGAGAATATGACATGAAAATTGTCAGCGTGGTTGCTATGCCAGCAGATAACTTATATTTACAAGAAAGAGGACTAAATTGCAGAGATTATTATCTACTGACTAATTAAACAGTAGTTATTATCATAAATTACTCGCTGCCGCAGGCGACACACGTTCCGTAGCTAAGTGCAGCGAGAGAGTATTTCACAAGACTCCTTCACTGCGGTAAGAAGATATGAGTAGATATAGCCACATCACTGTAACAGCACTTGTCTTGTAGAGCCACGATCTAATCCTGATAATTGAAAATGAAGTTAAAGATGTCGTGCAGAAATTATTGGTAATTATTGTCAGCGTACACGAAAAGCAGAACGCTTCTACTGAGCTGCTCTATTAAAGGAATGGTACAGGCATGCAAATATGTTTCTGGCGTAATACTTTTTTGGTGCAGAACAACCCAACACACACTATGCTCTAGCGTAGCTAACGGAGCTAGTGTCCTGTCGTCTGCCCTGTGTTGTAAACAGTGAAAGGCGCTAGTAAAGCTAGTGGCATGTCGTCTGTCCTGTGTTGTCAGCAGTGAAAGGCGCTAGTAAAGCTAGTGTCATGTCGCCTGTCCTGTGTTAACAGTGAAAGGCGCTAGTAAAGCTAGTGTCCTGTCGTCCGCTTTGTGTTGTAAACAGTGAAAGGCGCTAGTAAAGCTAGTGTCCTGTCGTCCACTTTGTGTTGTAAACAGTGAAAGGCGCTAGTAAACCTAGTGTCCTGTACTCTGTCCTGTGTTGACAACAGTGAAAGGCGCTAGTAAACCTAGTGTCCTGTCGTCCACCTTGTGTTGTAAACAGTGAAAGGAGCTAGTAAAGCTAGTGTCATGTCGTCTGTCTTGCGTTGTCAACAGGGCAAAGCGCTGGCAGAGTTGATGTCCCGCCTGCGTTGTGCTGTCGTCAGAACAATGCGCTAGTGTCCTGCCGTCTGCCCTGTGTTGTCGAAAGGACCAGTCGTCTGTCTTGTGTTGACGACAGGACAAGGCGCTCTTTCTTGTCTTGTTGATTTGTGCTAAAAAGTATTCTAGATTCACGCCTTCACAATGTGTTGGCGGGCCAGTTGCAGCTAGCTCACCAACGGATTGCGATGTTTGTTGCAGTGAGGGCATTTATGTACGGGTCCTTGTACACTGCGCCGTTCGTAGCGAACAAGGCTGCTTCCACCGCACCTGTTTGAAACTACACGAAGTGTCTACGAATACGAGTGGATTCATATGTGTACAAGGAAACAGGTGTTAGTGCAAAATGAAACAAGAAAGAGGAAAGACAACGATTTGGCGCTGGATTTTTTGTTCCCACGATTTCAAGCAAATAGCCCGGCAGCTTCCGCATGATCATCGTATGTGTCTTGTCTCCGATTAGGGGTCTGCTGGAGCCTCAACGTCACTCTCATTATTGAATTGAACCGTATCTTTAACGTGGCATACATGAAGGATGGTGGAAGTAAAATCTGCACTAGAGGGGCTTGACCATTTCCCGCTCCCTACAAAGGAAGGGCTGCCAAATCGGTGACGTCTAAAAGAAAATCATCACATCAGATAATACACATCAGATAGGCTACGTTAAAGGAACCACGAAACAAAATTATAACAAAACACAAAATTGATCAGGATCGAGTAGTTGTTCATCATGATGTAATTATTGACTTTTCAGCCACGGTGTAGGGAGTGTACCACATATAGGACCAATATATGGTATAAACATTCAAAATCATAAAATGACATTGCGATTAAATCTGTTGGAAGACATCTCTTTTACACCAAGGTCATCAAGATGTATTGACGTTGACGTCTTTTGAATAACATTTTAAACGAATCTGGTTCCAATACTTAGCGCTTTAACATAACACAATCCGATATCATTTTAGTCAAGCTTCGCCTTGTCACGGCTATATCCACTGCGTTGAAGTGGTTGTTCGCGATTACTATCACACCACTTAGTCACTTTAGTCAAGCTTAGCCCTGTCGTTTTTTACTAACAGCTACGTGTCCCCTGCATTGAACTGGTTCTTCGCCACCAAATTACGCATCGCTTAATCACTATGGGTTGTTCGCCGGCTAAATCACTGCTCCCGTGAGTCACTCGTACTCTGACGTGCCATTTCCGACACTCTAGGATTGGCCGTCTTGTAGGCTCTGATAGACTCAGAAGATTGCTACGGCTTTCCCGATTGACCTGATATGTCACTTCGGAACTCGGCAGCGTACAGGATAGGAATCCCTGCTCTCGGTTCGTCCTCACCTTCTCCACGTCATGGTGGACAGGTCCAGGGCAAAGCAGCACTTTGAAGGCCGCTTAACTCTCAACGCCGCCTGTCGGAGGTCCAGTCCACCTGCGGCATGCCCACCGAATGACGTTAAAGGAACACCAAAAGTTAATTACGAGTTTTCTGGTATATATAAATTACTTTTGAACATTACCGAAAGCACCTTCTCGCGAGCTGAAGACTCTTGGCGAACTGTAGAACACGCGCAAAAAGAAGTACGAGAGGCGACGCCTGCACGAAGGTTTTTTACACTAACATGCGTGACCTCATTGATTTTTCACGTCGTCAATACCAAGTCCTACATAGCTATTTATGGGAAAAATAAATATACATTGGTTCTAAGGAAGCCAGAGACAACACGGCTCTACCCTCCAAGCCCAATGAGGCTTTCGCAGGCCAATATTGTGTGTTGTTCTTTCAAGGTGTTAATAAATTCTTCTCCTCCTCCTCCTCCTCCTCCTTCTTCTTCTTCTTCTTCTTCTTCTTCTTCTTCTTATTATTATTATTATTATTATTATTATTATTAGTTGAGACAATTTGACTGAGTCAGTGCGGCGAGATAATGCAGAAAAGGCAGAAAAGGAATGGGGTTCGTGACGTCATCTCAAAGTTTTGGCGCGAAATTAAAAAAAAATGAAACTAGCCCCGCCATGGTGGCCTAGTGGCTAGGGCACTCGACTGCTGGTACGAAGGTCACGAGATTGAATCCCGGCTGCGGCGGCTGCGTTTAGATGGAGGCGAAATGTCGAGGCCCGTGTATACTGTGCGAAGTCAGTGCACGTTAAAGAACCCCAGGTAGTCGAAATTTGCGGAGCCCTCCACTACGGCGTCTCTCATGATCACATCCTGGTTTTCAACTCAAATCAAATCTTTATTTTGCCATCACGTTTAACGGAGGGAGGACAACGAAAAAGAAAAGCTGCCAGCAGGCGGCTTGACTGGTCCACAGCCCCACGTAATCACTGGCAAGTGGGGTTTTGGGACGCAGAACCCCAGAAATCAATCAGTCAATCAATCAACTTGGTTCACTTAATTCAAATTTATTTTCTGTGGGAGCCACTGCTCTCCACGCCCTGTACTGCCCCTCGGGATCGGCCGGTCACTATAATATTTTCGTTCTGCGCGTCGTTTCTTCCGCGGACTCGATCAGCCAGAACCTAGCCACATAAAGCATCTGTGTAAAACACAGAAAGAAATATCATTTCAAAAACAAAGGGACCCCCCCCAAAAAATGTGTGCCACAATATTTATTGTGCTTCTTGCTCTATAAATTCTGCAAGTATATTGCATCAAACGCTCTCTGAACACCACTTGGAGGCACATCTCTGTAAGCCATGTAAACATCTATATCGCCGACTAGGTGCTGTGTGTGCGTGCATGCGTGTGTGCATGGCGATGCGAAGGGGGGGGGGCGGGTCGAGGGGGGAGGAGTTGTCGCTTTGCTAGCCGCGTAATACATTATGTACAGAGAGACAGACGCTTTCAACGACCGAGGCGCAATTGTAAGACAAGACTCCAGCACTGCGACCACAGTTCCGGCTTCTCAGCTCAGCTCCGTTCTTCGAGGACGCTTACAGAGACTACTTCGCAGTGTTCTCCCCCGTCTTGCAAAACGTTATCAATCATTCAAACTACTGTGGCGTTTAGTTCCCAACGAAATCCCGCACTGTATTTCAAGATTGCGTGTAGCTGTCCGGGTCTAGTTTGCGTTAAGGGAACTTCTGTAAACGCCAGGCTTCTGTGTTTTCGGGCGCTGCAATGCGTTGCAGACGTTACACATTTTATAAGCCGCTTTGCCGCGGGACGATAAATTTTGAAGTGAGCCGAAGTCGTCTTTCCCGCACGCGCGTGGATTTCATCGATCTGCGAGCAAATCGTACGTAACCACTGGAAGAGCGCTTGAGAAAATCCTGTCTGCACCTCCGGACTGAGGCGCTGATATAGAGATAAATAAATGCGTACCCTTTAGTATCACAGTTTCGTTGTTTTCATTTCACACTTCTTGATGCAGCTAGTTTACCTGATCCCTCGCTTCTGCGTGCGTTCCTGTTCGTTTGCCAGAAGCGTACTGTTGGCGATAATTGATGGACAAATTGCTGAAAACGGCGAGCAGGAAATGTCGCTGTAGTCAGCGTTTTGACAAGTGGCCTTGTCTTCTTCAGGATGACGCCGTAGAGCCAACTTTTGACAAGTGGCCTTGTCTTCTTTAGGATGACGCTGTAGAGCCAACGTTTTTACAAGTGGCCTTGTCTTCTTCAGGATGACGCTGTAGAGCCGACGTTTTGACAAGTGGCCTTGTCTTCTTCAGGATGACGCTGTAGAGCCAACGTTCTGACAAGTGGCCTTGTCTTCTTCAGGATGACGCTGTAGACCAATGTTGTGACAAGTGGCCTTGTCTTCTTCAGGATGACGCTGTAGAGCCAACCTTCTGACAAGTGGCCTTAATTGTCTTCTTCAGGATTACGCTGTAGAGCGAACCTTTTGACAAGTGGCCTTGTCGTCTTCGGGATGACGCTGTAGAGCCAACGTGTTGACAAGTAGCCTTGTCTTCTTCAGGATGACGCTGTAGAGCCAACGTTTTGATAAGTGGACTTGTCTTCGTCAGGACGTCCGGCATTTCAGCTCCACTCAGCTCCGCTCTTCAAAAGCGCTTACGCCAGGAGTGATACGTTCTTGTCGTAATGCGCTTTCGTGATTCCAGCAGTGACTAAAGCAGGCAGGCACTACGATGTCCGCTAAGTTTAAGACTACATAAGCTAATGATCGGTAATGTTGGTTAGTGTCGCTGATTACTGATTACTGTATGCTTATGTTGAACATCAAGGTGACAAGCTAATTAGAACCAAGCAATGTAATATTGTCCACTTGTTTGTTAATGTTGGATGGGTGCTGGCGAATGTTGCCTGCTGCTGCTAATTTTGTCTATCAAGGTAACTGAAGGTAATTCGAGACATAAACATTAATGTTCTCCAGGCATTGGTTAATCTTGATCAACGTTGCCAACTGCTGGTTGCTCGCCAGTTTGCTCATGTTATAGGTAGTACTGACCATCAAAGCTTTTGAAAGTAATTAGAGGTAACAGAGGTAACGCTTACGCATTTATCTCATAATTACAGTTAAACCTCCAATCCACAACGTTAATCTTGTTAACAGGAGGCCCCGCTGCAGTCGTTAGACGTTTGGGACCCTCGCCGAGGTTCCACAAACTTTCAATTCCTGCACTCGAATATATTAAACTAAAATTGACGTTTCTTCTATTCCAGTTCATAAAATTAACTCACGAGCTTGCGTTCAGCAGCAGTAGCACACCATATTCACCCAGTCACTGTGACGAGCGTCGGTGAATTCAGTTTAAGACGACTCCATAGTGACCGAAATCGGGGTAACTCACCGACCATGTAGATGGTCCTGTTGAAGCACACCGCCTTGACGTGGTAGAGCGGGCGGGGCAGGATTCCGAAGCGCTTGAAGAAGGGCGACTTCTTGGGGTACAGGCGCGCCATGCATAATCCTGAAAATGACGAAGGAAAAGAAAAATCGCGGTGAAACCGCTACGATATAGAGTAAGAGGCCTTCGTTACGAAGTGCTCTAGACGTCTAAGATACTTCGTTGTATGGGTCACTACGTTGTAAACGGTTGCTCAAGGCAAATACCACAATGTGGCCGAAACGCCAGCATTACTTCAATCGCGGTAAGACCGTAAAAATATAAACTAAACTGTCATCATTACTATGTGCTCTAGACGTCTCAGGTACTTCGTTGTATGGGTCACTACGTTGTAAACGGTTGCACAAGGCAAATACCACAATGTAGCTGAAACGTCAGCATTTACTTCGTTATACAGGTCATTTATTTACGGAAACGTTCGCTGTAGAAGCGTTCGAGTGCAGTTCCCGGCGATCAATTTAAATATTTCCTCAGGTGATTACACTTTATCAGGTGAGTTCTCAGGTTCTTGTGGTACGTGACGTCTTGTATATTTCCAAAATGCAGATTATAACATGTAAAATATAAAACGTAATAGCTGGGGCTGCCCCGCAACAATGGTTTTGAGGAGGAGAAATACGATTTGTAGGCGTTTTTGGAAACGTGGGAGAGGATTCGTGGTAGTAGCGCATACCGGAGGAGGGGTTGCTGCTGCCGTACATTTCATGGGAGTCCATATTGTGGGTGCTCGCAGTATTCAGGCGAAAGTGTCACGTGAACAAAAATCAGAACGCCGTAGTCGGCGTTAATGCGAGTGCTGAAAATGGCGCGTCAGAGATACGGGCCAGGTAATAACGCGACAGAAATAATCTCATCGCAGGACGTCTTGTAATGACGTTACTACGTATGCGTTTGTGATGACGTCGTGATACTGTTACTACGTGACGTAAGGTCAAATATGGCGCCATCATTGAGGTGACGTTTCACGTAAAATGTTTTAGGATTCATGTCAAACTTCTCCAGCAGGCTCTTGCAAACACACTCGGCTAGCGGTTTTACAGAGAAACTACAAACCTAGATTCTGACGCATCATGTCCGCGGACGCTTGGAACATTCCTTACTAGCAATGACTCCGGGATCGGGGGCAGTGCTTTAAGCATCGCATTGCGTCGCACTGCACCCGATCCCGGGGGCAGTGCAGGGCATGGAGCAACGGGTCGTACTCAATGTGAAATCTCACTTCAATGAACCAAGTGACAATTTCAGTTTATCAGAGACGCATTAAACGGACTAAAGTCGACTTAATAAAATGGAAATTAGCGAACTTAAATGTTAATCAAAGTAACTCAATGGTGCCTCAACTGAACCAAAGGTATAGTGCTTAGAAGGCAACAACGCGACACGCCGAAACGTAAAACCGACTAGAGGCGCCGGCTGACTAAAGGTGTTCCTTCATTCCCACACGTACCCAGCCTCACGCGTCTCTGCCACACTTGATGTGCCTAGTGCGTGCGTGACTGCGCACTGTACGTCACACTCTAAAGCTGCCCCGCCACGGTGGTCTAGTGGCTATGGTACGCGGCTGCTGATCCGAGGGTCGCGGGTTCGTATATATCCCGGCTGCGGCGGCTGCATTTCGATGTAGGCGCGAAATGTTGAGGACCGTGTACTGTGCGATGTCAGCGCACGTTAAAGGACCCCAGGTGGTCAAAGTTTCCGGAGCCCTCCACTCTCTCATAATCACAGCTGGTTTTGGGACGTAAAACCCCATAAATCAATCAACACCCTAAAGCTGACTAGAGGCGCTGGCTGGCTAAAGACGCTTTCGAATTCCCACACGTGTTTAGTGTGACTACGCCTCTGCCGAGTCGTGCTGCTTTCTCAGTGGAGAGAGACGCGACACACAGTCGACTCACCGGCGGAGACTCTGTCCAACTTGTCCGGCTCGCATCCCCCGAGCAGCGCGATGACGGGCTCGCCCTGCGGAGCTCTCAGGCGTTCGCTGAAGCCCACCTGTCTCCAGACGCTCTCGGTCCACTCGAGCCGCTTCTGCACCGAATAGCGCCTTTTGCCGAACGACCGCTGCACCACGCCGCCCCGCGATGCATCCTCGGGGTCCTGGCAAATGCGAACGCGCAGCCACACGCGCACAGTCACCAGCAATACGCGCAGCTCGCGTTGTCTGCGTGGAAGGGGCTCGAAAGGCATCCGCACGCAGTGTGTCCTACCGAAAGGCACACATGGGCTCTATTGTACACGGAGGTCCGCTTAGGCATATACATTACTGGAGCATCAGCATGAGTCTGTGGGCTGTTACTCCGCATTCCCCACATTCTTTATCTTATCTGTCCACCTCTTTTCCTGCCGCCCCCTGCCGCGCTTGGCTTCTCTTGGAGTCTGTTGCCATGAGTGGCCACAGACCGCATTGGTTTCTTATTACATGCCCTGCCCATATCCGTTTCTTCGTAATTTTAAATCAAGATGCCACTAGAGCAAGTTTGTTCCCTGACCCATTCCGCTCTCAATTTGTGTCACTTATCGTCCCACCTATCGTCTTCCTTTGCATCGCTCGCTGGGTTGTCCTCACTTCGAGATGAACCCTCCACGTAAGCCTTCCAGCTTTCTGTCGCACAAGTAATGTAACATTCATGCTGAAGTCAGTCCAGTGACAATGCAATTAACGAGACATCTACGCACCGGCTGGTAGCAGTGCAGGTCGATGTAGCGCCGTCTCAGCAGCAACGTCCGTGCGATGCCGTAGAAGCGCCCCTCGGGCGACAGGCCGTCGTGGGTGTCGGCCGAGCAGTGGCACTGCCTCCTCTGCAGGTACGTCTCGCGGAGGATGTCCAGCTGGAGGCGCACCTCTTCCTCCGTGTCGCTCGGATCGGGTAGTCGCTGGAGAGGGATAGAGATGGATATATGAACAGGAAAAAACAGACAGACAGACAGAGACAGACAGAAGATAGATAGAGTCGAAGGTCGCGGGATCGAATCCCGGCCGCGGCGGCTGCATTTCGATGGAGGTGAAATGTTGAGGCCCGTGTGCTGTGCGATGTCAGTGCACGTTAAAGAACCCCAGGTGGTCGAAATTTCCGGAGCCCTCAATAAGACAGACAGGTGGATAGACAGCTATAGAAGGACAGAAGATAGATAGCTATAGAAGGACAGAAGATAAATAGCTATAGAAAGACAGACGATAGACAGATACAGAAAGACAGACAGGTGGATAGGTAGCTATAGAAGGACAGAAGATAAATAGCTATAGAAGGACAGACGATAGGCATACAGAAAGACACACAGGTGGATAGACAACTATAGAAGGACACAAGATAGATAAAGAAAGTCAGAATAGATAGATAGATAGATAGATAGATAGATAGATAGATAGATAGATAGATAGATAGATAGATAGATAGATAGATAGATAGATAGATAGATAGATAGATAGATAGATAGATAGATCACATGTTTGAATGAACACTGTCCGCATCTGGTTGCATAGGCGGTGAAAGTAATGTTGGAAAGACAAAAATAGTCGGCAAGGTGGAGGGAAAAAGGGATGTTCAATCTTTCGTTCATTAGGCTAGTGCATAAAGAACAAGAGCGTAGCTCACCCACAGGTGGCACCTGTGTCGTCCGCTGTATATCCGCGGCTGGACTGCGTACTGTGGGAACAGGTGGCGGCACTGCTGCAAGCTGGCGCACAGATAACTGCGAAGGAGACCGAAAAAGACAACGAAACCGGGGACCATCGTTCAATGTCACTAGCAGTTAAATTCCTTGGAGCCCTACATGTCTGCATGCCAAAATGCAGGCTACAAAATGAAAAGATGAATAAAGTTTGACTACGTGTCCTTGGTAGTAATTTGTAAATTTATTTAACGATACTGTCAACCATCCTGTGAGGGTCCTTACAAAGAAGGTAACATTTACAAAAAGGAAAATGAAGGACATTCACAGGCACAGAATACATCAAGCTCAGCTGGTACACTAGTACAGGTGTCCATCCAAAGTCAGTTCGAATTTAGACAAATCATGCTGTTCCAGAATGCACATTGGCAATACATTCCACATTTCAGTTGCACTGAGAAAGGAGGAGTGTCTGAACGTATCACAGCGTAATCAGAAATTATTTTGAACAGAGAGACACAAACACAGTGAAAAGCGTTGGTCTCGGTATCATTCAAAGTAAACATCGAGCCTTCGCTGCCACGCACCAGCATCCGGTGAGCAGGAGCTGCTTGACCTCCGGTATCTCGACCACCTCTGGCCTGAGCGGTGGGAAGAAGCAGTGGATGAGCTGGTCGGCGGTCATCCGGCTGAACCGGACGCATCCCATGAGCTCCCGGGTGTAGGCCGACCGGCCGGGGTAGTCCGCGTGTAGCCACACCAGTGAGGCGACGAACACCGGGATTTCGCTGCGCACGCACCAGTCAGAGCTATCTTCAGAAAACTGTCCATATGCGCTGATATTCCGATCAACAATACAAGAATCATCGTCATACCACCACCACTACCACATTAGGCTCTACCTGACAGTTATTTTACAGATACAGAAATGAAAGGTTTCGGTACACCGCGGTTTTGTGAGTGGAGTTTTACGGGACAACTGTGGGTAAGTATCTGTCCTTACTCGCCTAAAAGATTAATATCTCGTACCTCTTAATCACGTGTACGTACCCATGAAGTGTAATGACATCCTCTGAGTTTATATTTCATGTTCTTGGTCGGTATCGCGTCTCGTCCTCAGGCAGCTCAGCCAAAGTTGAATTTTTATGTTGCTCCCAAATACACATGTACGTGCGTGAGCAGTATGACTGAGTAGTGCGATAAGTGGTCTTGCATTGCACTGGAAATGGTAACACTTGCATTGCGTCACCTTCTGCCTACTTCGTAAGAGAAAATAAAAGTAAAATGGGTGTCCCATAGGGCATTTTCAGTCACTGCAGAAGCTATTCCGGTTCAAAATTTGCGATCTGAATTTGTTCCTTTCCAAAATTCATATTATTCTCATGAGAAAATTGTGACCGACAAATGTGATATCAATCTAGCTCGACTGCGATCATCAAAGCGCCGCGTGGCATTGATATAAGTAAAGGTTAGGCGTCAATGTTGGGACAGTTGTTTTTCCCGTACCAACAAGTTTCCAAGTCGTCTTTCTTGAGAAGTTCGATCACTTCGGTCGGGGCCAGGGGTCGGATCGTATCCGGCATGAGCTGCTTGAAGTGCTCCAGAACTACGTCCAAGAAAGTCCGAGCTGTCGCCGACGGCGGAGTTAGAAGCCTGGGCTGCTGCTCAGCCGGTGACTGTTCTTTGCGTCGCGCACCCGTTACGGGCGCTGCAGAAAGAACTTGCGCCTGCGATGCCGCTGGACCGATGACCTCCTGGACCACCGGTTTCTGGACCGGAGTCATAGTGCCTTGGACGGGTGTTCCCCGAGGTCCAGTGGTTACTTTCGGTGTGGCTCCACTGGAACCAGCTACGGCTTTTGAGGAACCCGGTATGGCCTGCGGCCTGCCGTCTACCGACGGACTACCGGGTCCGGCCTTCTGCTCGGTGCCCTTCGGTGTACCAGGCTTGGCTTGGCTTCCGTCGGCGACAGCTGAAGCCTTCTGGGCTCCCGCAGAACTTTTCGCAGTATCGTGAGGCTCAACCTTCAGCTGTTGTACCTCTTTTGTAGTACTGGGCTTGGCTTTGTCGCCTGGAGACCTGTACGTCTCGCCTAAGGTGCGGGATGAGATTTCGTCTGCTACAGTGCCGTCGCCTTGAGGTTGTGCTGGCCTCGGTGCGACTCTCAGTATCCTGGGAATCTCGGTTTCAGATTGCGTCGCTGAAGCTTGAACTTGGTCCGGCTTGACTTCGGCTCTGGTTGCGTCCCTGGCTTCGCCAATGCCGCTTGTTATCGCCTCTTGCGTTGGTGGCTGCAGTGGTGGTGATCCGAGTTCTGGCTTTGGTTGGCCTTCGGCTTGAGCTTCAGCTCCAGGCACGGGCTGCGCCTTAAAGCGACACGGCGGTATTTAATCTCTGCCGTCTGCTAAGTACATGATAGTTGGCGAGCACACTCTATGTGGCGACTCTCACCTGAGCACTCTTGGTATCGGGCGTAGGCCGGGTCTCGTGAGGGGCAGGTGGCGCTGCTAACGGTGACTTCGGCTCCGATTTCGGCTGTCCGTCAGCAACAGCAGCGGCAGCTTCGGCTCCTGCATGACCCTAAACGACAGACCCCGAAGCCGTGTTAAAGGTGTTCTTGGCAGTATTCTTCACATACGCATGCAAAAGGTGCGTACACTTGAATTAATCTTAATGACATGGAGAGCAATCATATTCAACCTGTCCAATACCACGTGAATCTTTAAAAACTTATATGAAGACACTACGAGAGGAAACGAATAACGCTTTGAGTTCCGAAGTCGTATCGATGCGCTGCTTTGCCTCGCTTGGCACAGACGCAATATTACGTCGTACTGTATTGACCACTAGGCCACCTTTGTGTTGTTTTCTATTGATATTGCATGTGGCACTCTCAGGGTGGTATGTAAGCAGTGAATAAATATGAATGTGAAGGCACTGATAAACATGAATAAATGCGTGTCGAACAGTGTGCCGTACCGATGTCTGCCAGGCATTTCCATAGGAACGAATAATTTCGACACGACCAGGCACGGCCCTTCTTCGGTGTCAAGTGGCACACAAATCATGCCGAATCTGAAGAGCTGTAGTTAGTTGGCATCGATTGTGCCCATGCTTTTCATATCCACTTCTCACTAACAATTACTTTGCACTTACAATGAAGGATCCCCAACTGGTCCATTCGGCCTCGTTGTTGATCAATCGTACTGTTTACACAGCATCTCTGACTCTGAGAAGTTATCTGCATAGAAATACGATCGCACACCTGGTCGGCTGTGGATCCAACCGTGGCTCCGTCCTTGACTTCGGCGGTGGTGTCACCCACGTGCACCGCAGCAGACGGAGCTTTCGGTGATTTCGGAACCGCTTTGGATCGGCTTGTGGCCAGGGCTTCGGCTCTTACTAGAGGTCGCACCTGTAAAAAAGAAAATGGTGTGGTTATGGTAAAGGTTACGCCAGAATATGGTAAACATAGGAAACATTGGTAGAAGACGGAGCTGGCGTATGTGCCCGTTTTACGAAGACATACGTTGGGTTTGTCGCTCATATAAAGCTGTCATTTGGAAGCACCATACGCCTTAATCCCCAAATTCCTTCGCACACTACGTCAGCAGTTCACCAAAGACACGTTGTCCGCAAGGACAAAAATGTCCCCACGTTATATTCGTGGTTCTTCCGTGGAACTACACTGAGACTGAATTACCTGCAAGCACTTGTGGACCACGAAAGGCATCTGCAACTTGTGGGCTGCGAAGTAGACATCGGCAACTTCGTGTTCGTAGAGGTTCAGCGTGCCGGTCTCCGCGTAGCTCAGAAGGGTATCCAGGACATCCTTGCTTATGCCGCTGATGGCGATCTGGGTGACATGATATCGGCGTACACGGGTGTTACACCCTTATCAGTTGAAGACGAAATTCCCTCGTCTCGCACAGCAGCGCCACGTGACGTAGGCACTTACAAGGCCCCTACGTCACTATGAGCGCATTACTCTCTCCTCTCTCTGTGAGCGCGAGAAGCAGCGTGCGGAAAGAGAACCACGTGGCCTCTCTCTCACCGAGCCCGAGGAGCAGCGTGCGGTAAGAGGAGCCGCACATCGTGCCGAATGTGGTGCTCCTCTTACCGCACGCTGCTCCTCGGGCTCGGTGAGAGAGGTCACGTGGTTTTCAGAAAGCTTCACTCGCGTCGCCGTCGCGCTTCACCGCTCAATGAGACACCTAAGGCCTTCGCCTCATTATTGCGTGTGACACACCCACATATCCCGGGCTTGGGTATGCGAGCTTACACCACACGTGATCTCAAGGTCACCACTGGGGTATGCGGATGTTGGCCACAAGTGCAGGGGTATATGCATTTCCACACAATCTCAAAGGTTCACACGCGTCGTCGCTGTGTTTCTCTTTAAGCTCACCACTTCATTAGCACTTAAGGCTTTCACCTTAAATAACAAAACGTTGCCACTAGATGATAGCAGGCACAATTCATCGAACGCTAGTAAACATTAACCAATGGTTAGCTAAGAACTGCGAGTGCTTGCACTACGCTGGTAAATGCAGTAAGACTACGTCACTGGGTTGTGTAACATGCATTTAGGGATAACAACCCTCTGCACAAGAAAAGCGAAATTATTCTCAGAAACTACCGTACATCGTGGAAGTCGTCATTTAACGTTACGGAAGGAAAAAATTGGTGAAAGACACAGATGAAGACATGGTCTGCAAAACTAATTTGTCGAATTCTCGTAGCGAAAAATTGCGAAAGCCACACGATGTTTAAGAGCGAGGAGATAGATCGGAACTGAGAGACTTAATTATTTCGTACAAATTAAGCATATGACCTGCAGGTAACAAAGCATAGAAAATCGTAAACGAAATTGGGTAATACGTTGTATCACGTGCAGAAGAAACTCTGAGAAGGGAACAATGGGTGGACCAAAAGAAAAAAAGATGCGATTGGTTTCCGTAGATTCCTGTGAGGAGACAATGTATAGGTTCAACTCGCAATTTTTTAATTTTTGAGGCACACTTTTAAGGTGCGTATCGGTCAATCTTCTGGTGTTTCTTTAATACCTAAAGGACATTTAAACGACAAACTTATGATATATCTGCGGCGATGTTTCGATACTCCTGTGCGTTGCGTCGTCCCTTTCGTGATAATTTCGTGACACTTTTTTGTTTCGTACTTTGCTGACACAACCGTTAAACTTCATGCTGTACTTCTGCTACGCTTTTGTGACAGTATTATGTTATTCTCCGAGCACTTCAACGACGTATTTTTTTTTTGACAGCCAGCCGCCATATACTTTTCTTATTTTAGTGATACCTCTGTGACACCTGTCTGATAATGTTGCGGCACACCAGTAACCCTACTCTGGTTTCTTGAGACGCTTCAGTGACATGCCTTTGATACATCTGCGATACATCAGTGACACTTTTTATGTTCGCTCTTGTGTGGTATTTGTGATATGTGTCAATGTCGTTCATTGTCGGTTGCCACCACTCACCAAGTACTTGCCGTCCACCCTGGCGTCCTCGGTCAGGGCTTGCCTGAAGAAGCGGCTCACCTTTCGAAGCTGCTCGCTTCGCGCTTCAACGATGCAGTCGCCCTCGACGCAGATAAGCACATCGCGGCTCGAGCAGTCTCCCAAGGGCTGCGCATGCGCAAAAAGACGGTATCCCATAGCAACAGACCGACCGGTCGACCGGGTTCACAGCGCATAACGCACACGTCACTATACGAGACGCAGAGACGAAAACGGGTTGGTTTTCTTAATGCGTTAGTTAGCGTTATAGGCACGTATCTCAAAAGTGTCTGGTGTGCTAAAGCCCAACTCGCATGCTGCCGGCACTGGTAATGTAGTCTAAATGCTAACTTGTGCTCACTTTTAGCTAGTGCTTTCTGTCCAGGTAATTAGAGCTAATTAAACATAGATACGGTAATTCCATTGCATTTCTGTTGCAAACATCACTAAAGTGCCATTGTCTTTATTTTTTTTTTTCATGAGAAGTGTGCGAGGTTTTCATAGTCAAGCAAACCGCATTTGCTCGTATAACACCTGAAGAAACTAACGGTGACTTTTTGACTTATGTCACGGGTGTTAAGCAACTTTTCATTATTTTCGGCTATCAGAGCGATTGAGCGAAATTGGAGGTAAATAAGGTAATGACAATGCATTTCTTTTCATTTAAAACTTAATTCTATTGACATTCCCTTGTGTTTCTTCTGCCAAGATGTGTGTGGAGTTTCTCCATGAAGCTAACCGAATTTGTAGCCTAGTACCAGAAGCTGCTAACGCTGGTTAACTGTGGGCTTGAATTAACTAGAGTTAACTAACTCTCGGCCAGTGCTTGGATATAAAGATAAATGAAGGTAAGAAGAGTAATTCAAAGGCGGTGCTAACGCATTTCCTTTGAAATTTCCTCCTAAAAATCGCCACAGCATTAAAAAAAAACATTCCGACAGTGCATACACTGCTAGAGCTACATGTTGACTGCGGTGGCTGAGAATCCTTATTTGAGTGTGTGTCTGATGTTCTAGGGTGCGGTATCAGCCGTGAGCAGTTTAGCGTACCGATTACTAGATAATTGTGATTACTAATGAAGCTTTAGCCGAATCACGACAACAAATTATTCTTGCAGGGCTGTATTCGAGGCAAGGAAAGTGAACAGTGTGTGCGAATTTTTCTTGATGAGGCTTTGGGCATCTTGAGTAGCGCAGAATATTTCAAACCGTGAAATGTGGTCTTACTTTAATTGGTGAGCAAAATCGAAGAATCAGTAACTGCGGGGTACTTACTGAGCAGTCTTAGTAAGAATAAAAGCTAGGGCCTCTGTATTTACAGGTGACAAAGGTTACCTCGTGCACGGTACGTAATCATACCGCGAGGAAACCATGCTGGTAAAGTTAGTGCAATGAAAGCACTGCAAAGGCCTCTGTATTTACAGCTTACAAAGGTTACCTTGCGCGCTGTACATAATCATATCTCGAGGAAACAATGCTGATACAATTAGTGCAATGAAGGCAGTGTAACTTCAATGCTTGCACATGATAAACCGATAACTGTTGTGTGTCAAATTTCACTTTACCGTTCAAACAACGCTGAAGCATGATGCGTGTCCAAGGTGGATCTCAGGGTCGTCTTGCTTCTGAACAGGAAAAAAAAATCACACGGTAAACATAAAATCTTAGCCCGCTTTTTACATTTAAATAATCTTTATTGCGGCACAGTTCGTCAGCGGTAGAGTAACAAAAATTCAAACAGGAATTCGCACAACATGGAATGCTCTGAAACACTGCCGCTTTTAATGAAACCCGCATTGGTCATAACATAAAAAAGGCGGAGTAAAATTTAAAATAAAATAGAAGGTTGTGGATTCTTTACAGCTGCTAAAGCCTCATCGCAAATGGTTTCGTCAATATGCATTTTGTTTTGCTGTGGTCGTTTATGTTTTATATTTTGCCATAGCAACAATAAATGTCGGCCATATTTCTTGCTCGCTTACATTTTTCTGTAATGATGCATGAATGGTACTCATGAGGGGTAATAAGTGACACGCGAATATGAGCATGACACAGCATTCTTGGCTGCAAGGGAAATAGCGGGCTCCTGCGGCGTTAAGGAGAGACGGTTATGGCATTCTAATTCACTTTCATTACCCTAACGACATCTAACGGGGTTGCACACAAAATATGTCTTACAGAAGGCCGCCCACGGTATTAGACTTGATCTCTCGAAGGAAGCCCGTGCCAATCGGGTAATTAGACTAACAACACCCTCTCACACATCTCAGAAAAACGGATAAAAAAAAAGCATGCCGCTCATGACATGCATGTCATTATTTTCATGTTATGACCTGTCATTTATGTTCGTCATGCAGTCATGTTGTTGCATACCAATTTTCGTATACATACCATTAACGAAACGGCCAGTAGACACAAAGTCGTAAGGCGGATGATAGATAGATAGATAGATAGATAGATAGATAGATAGATAGATAGATAGATAGATAGATAGATAGATAGATAGATACGCTCAAAGTCGCCGAAGTTCGTTAAGAAATGCTTCTCATTTAAAACAAACAAGGAAGCAGACAGATAAAAGTGTTGAAAGCAGTTCACTTCAGATTGGTTATACGCATTAAAGCCTCCCTTTGAGCGATCGCAGTCCGTGTAGAAATGCGCTCGACTTGGTTCTGCGTATGTGCTATGAGATTGACATCTTGCACAAAGGTACACGCACAAAGGTAAAAGCAAAACGTACTTTCACAGACAGACAGACAGACAGACAGACAGACAGACAGACAGACAGACAGATGCACTAATCAACACCCTCGTCATTCCTCGAGGCGACCACACTCCACGCTGCCACGCAAGACGTCACAGCTAGGAAAGTAGGCATTTTATTGTTGTTACCGTTGCCTTGCCTCGTTAATGGCGCGAAGTGTACAGTGGGTGATGACGTCGGTGTGGCTAATCGGATTAGCTGCGGTATTCTGGGTAAGTAAACTGGTTCCCCCCGTGAGCCGAAGCAGACTCAACGTTGTTACGCAAGAGTATCAAGTCATGTCTCGCGCGAGCTCGTAAACAGAGAGAGTTGAAGTACGCTGGTGCTATACTATATGTATATATAGCACCAGCGTGTATGTATATATATATATATATATATATATATATATATATATATATATATATATATATATATATATATGGTCTGCGAACGGTCTGCGTTGACATTCTAAAGGAAAGCATCGGGTAATTATTCCGATATCCATCATTTAGCTAGCAGTATCGAAAATGAGCACCCGCTGATTGATGCCTGGTAGAATGTGAACAATATATATATCGAAAACATTCTTGCTGGCTATCGGGATTATACGATCAGAAAGTCACAGTGACAAACGTATTATTTAGTATTTATTTCGACTGACGCTTCGGCTGGAGACCAGCCTTTTGCAAAGGTTTCAAAGGACCTTTGAAAGAGGTTAGTCTCCAGCCGAAACGTCATATATATATATATATATATATATATATATATATACATAATTGTCATTCACATTCAACCAGGCATTGATCAGCGGGAGCTAATTTTGGATACTCCTTGCTAAATTATGGCTATCGGAATAATTACCCGATGCTTTCCTTTAGAATGTCAACGCGGACCATTCGTGAATTACAGATCACGGTCCGATGTTTTAGTTGCATGCTGTATCGTTATTCCGCTGTTATAAAAGGACGTGTCCAATGCCAGCCTACCATAGCGAGGGCTGCTATCGTACAAGTACGCTAAGCCTTCATACAAACTGCACGCAGTTGATTTTCGATATGAGTGTTGTTCTTGTCGCATATTTCGCAATGACTAACTTTGTACGATTACTCGCATGTCCTACTGTGCATCACCAGAGATTTCTGCGTAAAATTTTTACCCTATAAAATATACGTATTCCGTATAATGCCGACCGGAAGAGTGCTTCTGAAATGCCCGTGGAATGCCTCGCAAAAAATAATAAAATAATGAGCAACGACAAACCTTTCCCAGCACAACACGAGAACATGCACTCGGTGGAGTATCGTCCCACACACACAAAAAGTTGCTTCAAAGCACTGCTACGTACATGTACGCGCACTCTGCGTCATGATGCTGACGCCATTCGCCCAGGCGTCTCAGGAATTCCAGGAACGTATCACAGGCCAGCCAGCGAGCCTGTGTTTGTGTTACGAGTTGTTTTCGTTTCGTTAGGCTTAGCACGCGGTTGCAGCTCTCAGACGAAAAAAAAAAAGCGAACGCGCTTGCAGTAGTTTCCAATTCGGGTAATGGTGTTGCAGACGACATTCTGCGAGTCTGTCGTCTGCTGGCAGACATAGTTTTCGGACGACGAGAATTGGGTTTCTAGCCTGAGAAGGTATGCGCGGTAACAACGAGTGGTAATGCAAAGCGTCGCGCTGTACGCTGTCTCCAGGGGTTTCGTATGCGGGGGTGTAAGGAGGGGCTCTAACACCCTTTTACCACTGCATCTGGCCACATGGAGTGGGAAAGGCTAAGCCTCATATTTGCCATATCCCCGAGCTGTTACGAAACATCAATGTATTTCTGGCTTTATTACAGCTCGTGCGTCGTCTGGCCAAGTTGTAACAAACTTTCGTCTGCTTCCCTTTCGTTTGGCTGATGACGCGGTCTCAGACTTTGACGTATACACCAAGTTTATGAAACGGTGCATGGGAATTCGATTGTCGTCGCGATTAAACACGACATGACGGGCAGATATTATTGATAAAATGTGGCGCATTAATGAATATTTGAGCATGCGCTTGTGAGTCCTATCTGCAAAAATTTGAGATTGAATGAAAGCAGTGTTGGGGGTATCACACGGTGGATAGCTAGGATAAGCCGGTATTGGCCAGCAGAAACTAGCACTGACTAGTGTGTAGCGTTTGGCACCAGTTGGCAGACATTAATGTTGGTAGCAGAGATTAGGCATATTAGTCGAGAATTAGGCAAAATTAGACGATGTTACTGGGTATTAGCCAACAGGTAACAAGCGGCGAAGACTAGCGAACTTCAGGTATCATTCAGGCAACATTGAAGAGCACTTGCTGAGGCTATAGCCAGTAAGTAGCCAACACTAAGAAGCATTAGCCACGGGTTAACCAACACTGCGCAGTGCTGCTAATACGCGAGCAAACGCGGTCACCGGCCCCGACATGGTCACCCGCCCGCTGACCCTAAGGTCGCGGGACTGAATCCTGTCCGCAGAAGCTGCACTCCGATGAAACTCGGAATGTGGAGCTCCGTGGGCTGCGTGATGCAGTGCACATTAAAGAACCCCAGGTGGTCGAAGTTTCCGGAGCCCTCCACTACGACGTCTCTTATAATCACATCGCGATTTAAGAACGTTAAACACAAGAAATAATTCTATCTATCTATCTATCTATCTATCTATCTATCTATCTATCTATCTATCTATCTATCTATCTATCTATCTCCTACGTCTCGGTGCTTTCGTGGTCGTATCGTGGAGTTAGTGGCTTTGGTATACTATCGAGTTTTGGTACCAGTAACGCCGAACGTTCACAGTGAGCATCTGATAGACCAGTGACAGAATCGGCATTCGGCTATCTATCTATCTATCTATCTATCTATCTATCTATCTATCTATCTATCTATCTATCTATCTATCTATCTATCTATCTATCTATCTATCTATCTATCTATCTATCTAAATCAAACCGCAGTCGTTTGATTTGGTCAGACATCATCGTGGCCCTTGTCGTCTTATTGTTATGTTATCGCATATCATGTCACGTTGCTTTTCGTTTTAGGGAGCATAAGCCGCAATGGCTATGGCGCGCCACACAAGATATTAAACGAAAAGGTGAAACGAAATGGACGAAAGAAACCTTCGCTTACTGTTTAAAAGAGCTGTCGGTTCCAGGGATTCCATATTCTTATGACAGTAAAGGGAGGGGGAAAGTTGTTAGTGTTTCGTGTAATTCATAAGGAATAATCACTGCGTCTTTCCTTTTTGGTTTCGATATCTGGACACATTCATAGATATGGTTTACACATACCTCCATTGCAGTGTTCACGTTCTGGGTTTACTTCGCTGTGAAATGCTGCTGGTCACGTGAGTGCGTCCTGGTCAAAGGTGACCGAAGTTAACCCCTGTAAATCGCTCTTGGTGGCAGCATGAATTTTATTCTTGTAAGATAGATTTGACTGTCCGGAGTTTGTTATGCGGTTTAGGCACGAAGGCTTTCTGCCATTTCGCTTTGAATGTCGTCGGGCAACTACTAATTAAATCTCTGAATTATCGCAGTGCCTAGTGAGAGAAAGCGAACGGAAGAAGACCGGAAATACACCGCCTTCACAATGAAGAATACAGGAAATAACTGCCCGACTCCATTTTACCTTCGTTGCCGGGCTGCAGCATAGTACGTGTTTCCGTCGCGTTGGGATCGCAGTCACTTCCGGCAAGCGTTGCGCGACAAAATAATTTCCGTAAACGTTGTAAGGAAACTTCCTGCTGTCAGTCAGTTCATGCGCAGCGTTCACGTGAAATAGGATTTCTTTTGCTTCGGTAGCCGAGTCGCCTACACCAGGTTAATTTGTGGTGTATCCCGTAATGCGAATTTTCAGTATGCCTGGGTGTATTCTTAGCTTTTCGGTATTCTTATCGTACAATGCTTCCTTTCTTTACGTTGCGATTGCTTCACGTGAAATAAGATTTCTTTTGCTTCGGCAGTAGAAGCGCCTACGACAAAGTAATTTATTGTGTTTCGTATAATGCGGGTTTGCAGTATGACAGGGTGTATTCTTAGATTCTCGACATCCTCGTCACACAAGGTTTTCCTTTGTTTAAATTATATTACGTTCCGATTGCTTTCCGCAAACAGTGAAGTTTGTTTTTCTTCTATTCTGGAGACAGCTGTATGCATATAACGCGGAATTTGTGCATCCATATGCGCTACCGCGCTCCGTAATATAGCAGACATGTGAAGACCCTCGTTGAGGAAAAATATAAGGACGTACCATCTTGTAGTTTTGTATTCGTAATTTTTTGTCGTTGATAGTCGTGCATTGTCCCTCACAAATGTAATTATGGTGTCACTAGGAATAACCACCCACGATGATGACGCCAACGACAACAACAGCAGTAGGCTACCCCCTCCTTTCGACATGACTAGGAAGTAATAAGATGTGTCACCTGATACATCGCAATTATATCCTGACGTCTTAGACTTTGACAAGCATTATCCGCTGTGTACAGGGATTGCAGTGTACACGGGGATAATATGCGATGTTTTATTTTATGACATTAAAACATATACGACGTATGCGACATTAAAGGGGAACTTCGGTAGTTTTCCACCATATTCTGATATCGACGTTTTTCCAATAGTACTGATAGCGCTGAAGCAGCTAGGCTCAGAAACCTACGAATGATTTTAAATAACCGAATGGACGGCGTGTTCAAACCGAAACTCGTAGACGCTTCGTGCAGCGTATGCGATGACGTCACAGCCTCCCCGCCATCAGAAATACGAGGCTGGTGAAGCTGGTGGCAAAAAAAAAAATGAAAGTGTCGATGTCATTCAACGATGTATTAAGCTCTTCTGGACTTGACAGGGACAATTTGAGCGCTGAAGTATCGCCATTTTGCTTTAGACGGCCCGCCTGCTCGAGTATAGGCAGCGTTGCAGGTAATGACGTCAAAGACACAAGGTGGCTCGCGTGTGAATCCGCTAAAAAAATTTCAAATTCATTTTCACGAAAACTAAACGACTTGCAACCGCCTGGCTTGGCATAAACTATTGCAGTACCAAGGAGAACATATATCGAAAATTTCGTTGAGATTATAGGACAATGTAAAATCGCCGGAGTCGCCCTTTAAACGTCGCAGTGGCAAAAGCTGCATTTGGAGCATCGAAGGTAAAGGTAGGCCGAAGCGCAGCTTACGTCATATTCAACGCGATGCTCGGCCGAGCTCAATATGGTACTGTGAGAAAGATGTAGCGCAGATCAGATTGAGCAAGAAAGAAGAAGCAAACAAGGAAGTGACCTAGGCAACAAAATTAGCCCTAACTTTGCCGGCCATTTCCTTCTTTGGATCATCTCTTTTCTTCTTGCCGAATCTGAGCTGCGCTACAGCGTTCTCACAGTTGCCCATTCTGCTGTACTTGTCCATATGGTACTAACGCAATTTCTACAAAGAGTGCAAGGGCGTAACACAGTGTAGTAAACACGCGCTGTTCAAGAATGACGCAATGCGCTTTGACACAAGGTGACCTACAAAGGTGCTTAGATTGAATCATGGCTGCGGGAATGTACCCTTTGACAATCAGTGCCGAAATAAGCAGGCACTGTGCTTACAGAACCATGGGAACCATGGTTGCACAACTATGGCATCGTGCCGACATAAAAGTGGAGTTGCGGGTTCGACTCCTTTACCTGGGCAGCTGCATTCAGATGTGGAGTGAAATGCGAGAACGCCCTTGTTCTTGGATTTCGCAGCACATTGGAGAAGGCTGGGGTGTTTTAATCTATAATCCCGTGTTCTCCTCTACAGTGGCGCACCTTAATATCGTAGATTGCTTCGTTGGCTGAAAAATCTCTGGTTAAAGAAAATGACATTCTTGCTAAGCTGAGGTGAACATAATGCTCTTTCTCGAAAAAGGCTGACGCTGGAAGTAATAATCATCAGGAAAAGAAAAGAGGTGCGTTAAGCTTGCGCAACCTCGGTGCAAGCCGGTAGTTTCATGGTGAAACGAAATATGCAGCTACTTCCTGATGATTTCAGGCCGGGGAAATTTGACCGCCCCCTTAATAACGGTGTGTCTTTGCAATTAATTCTTTTTTCGCTGCGTCTGATATGTATAGGTCGTTCGTTTTACGCAATGCCTTTAACAGAATTCTTTGAAATTACCGAGAACGACTTCCAGAATCCCCAAACCGCATCGTCAACCACGAAAATTAGAGGGGGAAAAATATCACAGGTCAGCAAAGAAACAGTGGAATTCTGATGACGACATCGACTAAGCCGCCAAACAATTTGCGAACGGGAAATGCAATTCTTGAACCTACGGAAATGAGAAATCTGAAGCCGTAGCCACGTTGTGGTCTAGGTATGCACGTAAAAGGTTGCTGCGCAGTGGAAAAAAATGCTAAGAGTCAGAATTACAGTGGATATTTTCTTTTGATGGTGTGCGTATATAAATCCATGCTAGTTTCAGCCTCCGTTCCCACTGAATGTGACTCGTGAAATAACATTCTAAGACGAGTCATTTGCATTGCCTGCCATAAGGTAATCACGTATAAATTAATGAGTGAAATTAGCTCACCGGCAATTAATTATCATCATTCAGCACTTAAAAGAGTGCACCGTAGCTGAAATTTCACTTATGAGGAGGTATTGTTCTTCTCGGAAACCCTATTTTTAAGAATTTCCGTCAGTTTTTTTTAACGCCCGTATAAGATATAACAGAAGCGGTGTGACAAAAAGCTACGGATGGCCTATCAAGTTAGTCAGTTTCTCCATACATTTAAGAATAGGTTTCCAGACTGTCCAAACGCTTTCTCGAATTTTCGTTTTCAACGAGAAACATAACTGGTACACCGTGGTGTCAAAACTAAGTCATGACAAAAGTCTGTGGTGTCCAAAGTCTCTGGTGTCCAAAGTCTGTGGTGTCCAAAGTCTCTGGTGTCCAATGTCTGTGGTGTCCAAAGTCTGCGGTGTCCAAAGTCAGTGGTCTCCAAAGTCTGTTGTGCTAAAACTCTATGGTGCCAAAACCTCTAACTGGTGTCTCGTTCCCTTGTTATATATACCCATATTAGCACGGAAGGGCACAAATGTAACACGAACATGGCTAATAGACCGTGACATCGATGCCTTTATATACTTGTCATTTACGCATCGATTACCGATAATACAATTCCGAGTGGCTCGCACCCTTATTACTCGGCCAGGTATGCAGGTATGAGCAACTGTTAATTGAATATTAACTTTTACAGCCCATATCAGTCAAGGAACGGTCAGCACAGACGTAGCTAATACAATGTAGTGACGAATACCGTAGCGATAGACGTAAAATAATGAAAAAGGCAAACGCAAAAAAAGTACGCAGCTTCCGCTAGATCGCGCTAGGCCAGATCACAGCGAAGCTCGCCGATTATCATCGTCATTATAAAAATATTCATCATCATATTTTACTTCATCATCATAATTATCATAATCACATTTTTAGTCGTCGTCATAACCATAATCGTCTTCATCATCGTCACTATCATCATCATCATCCTCATTTTCATCATGATCGTCATATTCATCGTCTTCCGGTCACGTGTCGTTGTGACGTCACATTACGTGATATAGCAGGATGTCGGGGCCATACAACGTTATGCTGGTAGATGCAGCATCGCTTGTTCGATAGGCAAGGTCATTTCAAGGTCATATTTCGTGACAGGACACAAAAACTTTAACTAGCTTAGGCAGCTTTGCTGTTAAAAGAAGTTTGGTGCTTACGCCTTCATCTTTGCATGGGGTAAGGCAAAAGCGAATTTTCTTTCCTCTTGCGTCTGCGAACGCGTTCCGTTAGTCAGAAAACTCGGGGTTCGAAGGTTCCTTGATTTAACGTAGACGTGCATCCAGTGCCAGCCGGAACTGATGCATGAGGTCATTCAACAGGAACTGTGGAACTGTCGCTGAAGCCAGCATTGGTAGCAAGAGGACTTCCCTTCATAACAACATGCACTGGGTTGCCGATTCGCCAGAATAGCAATGCCGCAACAGACGACGGATGCCTGTTGCCAAATTGGGTTCCTTCCCGTTACGAGCCCATTCAGTGGATAACAATGGCTATACCAGGAAGTAATGTGCCCTCTGTCACGACAACGCGACGCCGTCGGTTGGGTGTCCTGCAGTGTATAGTGGAGGACATGACATCTCTGAGAAACGCATCTCTTCGTTCCTCTTACCTGAGAACAGCCAGCACAAGTACAAAGAGATGTAACTCGGAAGAAAGGACTATACGGCGAATTTTTACACCCTGACGAAAACAAAAGAACAAAGGCAACCAAAAAAGGGGACAGCAGATGAAGGCGACAACACCAGCGCTTGCTTACAACTCAACGTTCGTTGAAAATAAACAAAATATATGTGAATGTTAGGAGACCACGTTGTGAGAAGACAACAACTGATTGATTTTTGGGGTTTGACGTTCCAAAACCAGCTGTGATTATGAGAGACGCCGTAGTGAAGGACTCCGGAAATTTCGTCCACCTGGGGTTCTTTAAAGTGCGCTGACATCGCGCGTTATGCAGGGCTTAACATTTCGCCTCCATTACAATGAAGCCGCCCGGGGTTCGATGCCACAATCTTCGCATCAGCGGCTGAGTGCCATAGCTACTAAACCAACGTGGCGGGGCAAAGAGATAGACGTAATCAAAAGAAAGAAAATAAATCCACAAATAAAAGAGCAGAGTGCATATTTTTTAAGTGACAGAAGAAAATGCATGACGGAAAGATGGAATAAAAATTCAGAAATGCACATAATGTAGGAATGAATCACATCAAGGCTACATCAGAAGCAGAGTATCGTCAAGCGTACTTGACCACCCATGGTTTTGACCACTTGGTTTCATTAGGCGTGCAGCTAAATATGAGTACTCAGGTATGATGTCACTTCGTCCCCATTAAACTGTGCAGCTGTTGTCGGGAAGCGAACCTGCTACCTCGACATCAGCACTTGCTACCTCGACATCAGCCATTGAGCTATAGCGGTGGGTAGCAATACAAATCAATATTGCCCTAAACTTCGCCAGCGTTACAGCCAGTGCTGGTAGCGTGCGAGAAAATACGGCAACTGAATTAGTTCCGAAATAGGCATACCATACCGCAGATAGTGAGCGAGAGAGGCCGCAGAAAAGCACAGGTCTCAAAACAATGTCCTCGCTGGAAATAACCTCTGTGAGTTGTAAGGCGATTTCTGCAGCCTCGCATATCTATAACTAAAGAAAACGTCGCTACGGAAAGCATCTACGTCTTTAATGAGGCAATCATCATTGCACTGACAGTCGCAGCAGACTCTTTCAGCAAAAGTGCGGTCGCTTTAGTTGTTTACTTCCTTAACTATGTTGTTAAGAACACCTCAACCAAGGGACACGAAATTTTTCTATCAATATTAACGCGGCCACCATCTCATCTACTCCTTCTAAGGTACTCTTACAGACACAGCGGAGAGACAGAGGGATATGTTGCCGCGAGAAGACAATTCCATTGCGGTCCAGATAATATACCTGCTTTATAATTTCATTGCGGTCTAGATATTATACCTGTTGTAATTTTTCTGTTGTGTAGAAGTCACTGTTTCCTCAGATTGCTTTCTGGCCAGTTCCATACTGTGTAGCGAGAGCCGAGAGATCTTGTGCGAGCCAGTCAGCGACTAGAACTGGTTGTGTATTCCGGCGAAAGTAAGACGGAACAGGCCTATTTCGTATAGTGAAGGTTATGTATATTTCATGTGGTTTTTCAAGAAAGCTTACAGAGCAAACTTTGGAATTGTAATCTAGCTGTTTACTTATAAAGGCCTCAGAGAACCCACGTCTGACATTCTGTAATAAGGGTTGGTTAGAAAGTAAACTGAATGTAACCACAAAACATCAAAATACATTAGCAACTTAAAGGGTCCCTCACCAAGCCACTTATAAAATTTTAGTTATACATGCTCTAGAAGTTGGTCCCCGCTGAACGGCAAGCATTGACCCGATTTTTTTAAAAGTTTGAAACGACTTAAGCTCTCGTCGTTGGCGACCTTCGAGCGACCTTGAGCGAAATGCCGGAGTCCCTATCCGGGCACTCAAGCCAAAGCTTAGGAAAGTGGAGTCTCTCGCATCTGGCTCTCTGTTGAGGACTGCATAACATACGCTACTTACTGCCCAGGCAAGCTACGAATCTACTGCTTTCGAGATCTCTCTTTTTTATGCACAGTGCCGCAGATGCTATACTTTCCAGTGTAGAATAAAATACTCGAAATAACGCGAAACCAAGACCACACACACACACACACACACACACACACACACACACACACACACACACACACACACACACACACACACACACACACACACACACACCACACACACACACACACACACACACACACACACACACACACACACACACACACACACACACACACACACACACACACACACACACACACACACACACACACACACACACACACACACACACACACACACACACACACACACACACACACACACACACACACACACACACACACACACACACACACACACACACACACACACACACACACACCACACACACACACACACACACACACACACACACACACACACACACACACACACACATACATACATACATACATACATACATACATACATACATACATACATACATACATACATACATACATATATATATAGACAAATCTGCCTTCGGTGGGAACCTAACCGCGACATGCGAAGGTCGTGGGTTCGGTTCCCACCGAAGGCAGGTTTGTATTTTCGTCCACTTTAATTCCTTTCTACTTTCTCCACAATTACAATACCACAAGTAACTTCCCCTATGCTTTCCTCGGCTTCATTGTCTGTTTGCTCATTAAGTTCTTGCATATATAGGAAACTCAGTGGCGTTACCACTTCCGCACGGCTTTCTGAAGTCTTTCTAAGTTCGTAGAGACAACGCAATAGCCTTCTAACTTTTCGAATGCTTTGAGCACGTAATCACACAGTCTTCGGTGTACTGCACGGAATCGCGTCAGCGAAAGCGGTGGTTAGCTTGCGTCCAATTTCGTCTGCTAGCAGTGGACCGCAGAACAGACGAAATGCGGCCACGTAAATATACTTTCCTGAAAAAATTACTAGAGGGCCCTCTCGTAGTTGGAGGTTTTCTAAACGAGTTTCATAAATTACAGAAACACTGCTGGGTTTTCCTCGTTTTTCTTTATTTTTCTCGGTACCGAGCCTTCCTCGTATTTTCGTAAACACGTAATTCTTGAAATAGCGTCTTCCGTGGTTATTTTTTTTTGCCCTGTTTGTTGTTGTGATTGTGCGAATGCTCGGGAGTAACGATCCAAGGTCCGGACTTTTGTTTGCCGCAAACAGTCTAGGATTTGTTGAGCTGAGCCGTCATCTCTCAAACCGCAATGACAAGGCCACCGTTTCTTTTCTTCTTCTTCTTCTTGTTGTTATTATTATTATTATTATTATTATTACTATGATTGTTGATGATGATGATGTGAATTCGTACAGGCGATACACAACATATATAAAATAAAAAAGTAAGATTACACGGCGTTATAATTTACAAATAAGGAGGCTTTGACGCTCGTTGTGGGCTAGAAGCGACGACGGTATAGCGTGGAAGCCGGGCTTGAAAGAGGTCACACACAAAGAGTGGAACAGTATAGACACCCTGTCAGTATCGCCAACAGTAATGGACTACGTCTAGCTTCGAACGAAACCTTAACACACATACACACGCAGAGCTAATGCATAAACTGGCAGCGTGCTGTACGAACTGTAACAGACAAAAACAAAAAATAGAAGTGCTTGCATAATAATTTTATAATTTACGAAAGTCAACTAGCTTACTAACATCGCATATTGCATTTGCAAAAAAGCAGCTTCCATTTGAACGAACCTGAGTAAAATGAAATCATGAGTCGATGACACGCTTCTATGTGGTGAACACCACAGCTAGCAGCTCATCTGCTGTGAAACCAGAGAAAGTGCGTATAGTACGCACAACCCGGCGGTTCTCGTTGTGAGCCGGAGAAGCGCCGTGGGGGGAGAAATCGCATGCTCGACGAGGCGGGGGCACCCTCCATTGCGCATCGTGAGTATTGGCAGGAAGCGTGATCACGCGACAGGAGGAGGCGACGGTCGACAAGTTGAGCATCTGAAGCACCACGCGCTTAAGGAAGTGTGTGGTACATGAACGGTGTTCCCGAGTCCGCCCCCCCCCCCCCCCCTACTGACTCAGTGATTATGCTGTCACAATTGACCGATTTATGGGGTTTTTACATCGTAGAACCGCGATTTGATTGCGAGAGACGCCGTAGTGGAGGGATCCGGAAATTTAGACCACCTGGGGTTCATAACTTTCGCCGATATCGCACAGTACACGGGCCTCTCAGTATTTCACCTCTATCGAAATGCTGTCGCCACGGCCGGGATTCGATCCCGCAACCTTCGAATGAGCAGCCGAGTGCCATAGGCACTAGACCACCGTGGCGGGGCTATGCTGCCACAATAGGAACAGACAAAGCTCGCGCACGATCGGAAATCGCAGATATGTTTGGAGAATAATAAGCAAGCATATAGTGGAATGAAAAGAGCAATTCGAGATTTTTTAAAAGAATGAACAGCTTCAATCCGGCCATTTAATCCAGGCAGCATAAGACGTTTTTGTTATGTTTAGAGCTCATTACGTTCAAAGCAATAGCATGGAACCCTATGGTTCAAAGTGAACATACACTTAAAGAATGTCTCAGCGTAATTAGGTGGAAGAAGGATTACGACGACTAAACGCAACTGCTCTTTTAAGTTTTTTGCTGGGAAATACATAGAGATTCTTAAACTGAAATGAAGAGAAAAGAACAGGATAGTAACTGTCTCTCGTCGAGGAGGACACCTCAACCGTCCGGTGCGGAGGTGGCGAAGGGGGACTAAAGCATATAAAAAGGAAGACAAAGTAAAGCTGAGAAGAGGGCGACACGGGCGTAGGAACTGTACTATACAATACTCAACTGCCTGCACCACGGTTATACTTGGAGGAAGAAAGAACACTTGGTAGACAACCACGATCATCGGACTGAGCTTGAATGAAGGCAATAAAGGCGTCCTTTTAGTTGCAGAAATGTTAAATTATTGTGCTTCTCATTAATACTGCCTCCGACAAAAATTATTGCCCGTGTAGTTTTTCTTTTCGGAGGGGGAGCCAGTGATTCAACATATTATAAGATCACCTCGCGTAGGTTGTCCACTGTATACGTCCTTTTATTTAACCTGCTGCGCATTGTGAGAATACTTTCGCGTGCATTCTTGCCTTTTTTTGTTGATCGTCTCAGAATCAGGTGTTTTTCACTTGCGAACTCGGGTTGTGCAATTGGAGATCGTATCGCGGGCTGTGGCAACTATATTATGGAGCTATTGAGAGAACTAGAACGGTTGTTCTTGGAGGAGTGTTACCGTACGTGCTGAATATAATGCAATGAAGTAACCGACACCTCTACAGGGATCTATCCTCCACATGCGCAAGTACAATCAGAAGAACTGTCTTCGTCGAACTCGTATATGAACTAACCTTGCAAACAGAATGACGTCACTCTATACAACCTGCGAGGCTAGCTCACACTGCCCAGATTTCTACGCAGTCGCTTGTTTCTTTTCGAAGCAGACGAAAAACGAAATGCAGCCCGCCAGACTTTCGCATGTTCCCTATCAAAGGACTACAGAGACCCTGAACTCGCTATATCTATCCATTCTATTAGAACCCGCCGCGATTGCGTCATCGACATTTTTCTGCGGCATCAGGGAGCGCTGGCAGGAATCCGCCGACGAATGCAATCCTGCGGTGTTCGCAGCGAAATGTCGCGTAGATATGATGTCCTGAAAGTTTCGTAAGAGCGCAGCTTCTCTATCGAACTTCTATTTTTCGCTTTTCCTCTATCCTTTCATTCCATTTGCGGGTCCGTCTGGAATTGCGCGCAGGCACAAATTGCTTTAATGAAAACAATACAATTTTTAGTACTTGGGGCTAGATGAAGAAAGCATGCGAAACTGGATGCTCAAGCGAAAAGAGCCAGGAACATAGATTAACTTCTGGAACCGGAGCTACAGCTACAGAACCAGACGGCCCAGAAAGTGGTTATACGTGTATTTTTTTCTTCAGTTCGTAAGTAGTCAAATTTATAATATGCTAAGACAGCAGACAGCCCCCCCCCCCCCTCTCTCTCGTCGTACCGTTTCATCTGAATTGACTGATTCATTCTTTGAAATTACCTTTCGTGGCTTTCATACTTCTAATTTGCCGGTACCGTGACCACTGCTAATCTTGCAGCGCTGTCATGTATTACTAGCCCGAGAAGCAGCAGCAAAATTAGTTCTGCGTTCGAATTACACTGGCATCTGGACTTCTTTGGCTTATCACAAAGCGCGTAGTTGAGGTTAATATTTTTTTCGATATTTGCTTTTGTTTCGTAAACGACATACTTCAAACTGTTGCCACGGAGACTGCCTACTGTACGTATTTCCACCGGGCTTGTTACGCGCTGTGCGGTCGCAGAGAGATATTAGAAAAAAATTCGATTTGGCAAATTTTTCTTTTTTCATCTCGTCTCCGAGAAATCACCCACAGAAGATTCACGAAGTATACCACGGAAGACGAGCCTGGAACAGAAATTGACGTCGCAGTGGCGATATATTTAAAAGAAGTGAGTAACAATTATGCTCTCAGCTTTCTAATCAACATTTCGCTTTTCTTCAGAGGAATTCAACTTCATTCCTTTAGTACGCTTTCTCCAGTGCTGCAGTTTTCTATTTCCTCGAGCACATAATTACAGCATGACGTCTTGTGTCCAAGTTATTAAACTTTAAGTTGGTAATGAATATTTTCCTTTCTTAACACACTGTATACTTGATCTTGCACTCAGGCAGCGAAAAAAAAAGATTTTAATTAGTAATTAACGTTAATGTCTTTCATGAACGTGAAATGCTTTATAGCTCGCATAATCCATTGTTTCGTCCGATTGACCTACGCTTTCTTCACAATAAGATCTCAAAAAGCATTGTATTAGTGCCTCTTGATCTCTTGCCTATAAGGCTATATTTAGAATTTATTTCAACGAGTAACCGAACGTATGTTTTTGAGTGTTGATTGATTTGCGGGGTTTAACGTCCCAAAACCAGCTGTGATTATGAGAGACGCCGTAGTGGAGGGTTCCGGAAATTTCAACCACCTGGTGTTTTTAACGTGCACTGACATCGCACAGCACACGGGCCTCAACATTTCGCCTCCATCGAAATGCAGCCGTCGCGGCCGGGATTCGATCCCGCGACCTTCGGATCTGCAGCCGAGTGCCATAACCACTAGACCACTGTTGCGGAGCTCTTTTTGAGTGTTGGGAACGAAGTTTCTTTCTCTTATGAAGGATTACAGTATTGCTACAAGATCAGTCATGGCGGCATATTCCGTACTAATATTCCCATTGTGCTGAAGAATTTTGCCGAGAAGTGATATCAGATTGCCATGGGGAAACGACAAAACGTGATTATCTTTGATTTTGTACCAAATTTACTTAGCTTAAGTACGTGTTGTACAACAATATTAATTACTACACTTAGACGTACGCACTACGAGTGCTGCCAGAGGAATCAGTTTAGTCTGACGTGCATGTCGTGACAGTTGCAAATGTGTGATTTGACTGCAACTTTTCTATTTATTACATTACCCTCCTGCTTAAAATTTTCGTTTTGCGTGAAGTACATGTTTATTTCCAAATAAATAGATGGTAGTTAAGTGATGCTGTGTTGGTAATTACAGAGCAATACGTATCATGTTACTAATTACATCTAGTGAACTAAACCGTGATGCGAGGGCTATTCCGGAAACGGTAAGGATCACCGTGATCAAAGATTTAAAGCGAGGAAAGTGTCGCTAAAATATTACAGTTGTATCCAGAGGTAAACAATCCCTACCGGAGAAAATATGTCAAGAAAACCACTGTAGAGAAGAAAACTGTTATCAGCAAGTTAAGGACGAATACGTAGTGACTCTGTAAAGCTGCTGATGCTGTCATTAGAGTCGTATGCTTTGGAATACGGTTTATGCGTTTTGATGCGTCTTTGCCCTATAACAATCGCAGTCTAGCTGCAGAAACTAACGTTATTTCCTTACCAGAACAGATTTCAATTATTCAGTTAGCTTGCTGGCTTCCATTTTGTTCGAAATTACTCTCGCATGACTTAATATCAAGAATCCACTGCCATAACGCGCACACCCTTCTGTTATTTGAATGCACCGTGCTCAAAGATTTAAAGCGAGGAAAGTGGCACAAGACAGTTAAGAATCATTTTTGTGCGCCAGAGAGATGCCCCGACGCACTCAGCTGTTCTTCAGAGTGCTGACAGGTAGACCTATAGCCATGAATGGGTAGGCGGTTAGGCTTAACTCTACCAGCTCGGCGCCCCTGCTAGAACGAGTATGTCGCGTACTGAATCCAACAGAAGTGCAACTCTCTAACATCAAAACACTCTGCGAATTTAGTTGATGTGCTTCTCGCCGCAAGCGGAACGGAAGTGCATTCTTTAACAGTAAAAGCACGCTGCGAATTTAGCTTATGTGCTTTTCGCCGCAAGCGGAACGGCAGTGGCGTTCCACTGCTGTGAGGGGAAGTGCACTCACCTGACGGAACGCCAGGTGGATGGGGATCCCGGCGCCTCCTCCTGGTTTATACGCCGCAGGCGTCACGTGATAGGACTCTAAGAAGGCTGAAGTGACTGTGGGCAACGCCGGTGTGCGACTCAACGGAAGGTCTACAACGCGCACAGCGTTCCAAATCTTAGGCCTAGGGCTGCGAGTGAACTCGCTTGTAGCCTGGAGATTGGAGCCATGACGTCACCGTGCTGACGATGGTTCCTTGACTGCTGTTCCGATTTCGAGGTAATATAGAGGAAGAAGAAAGCCACGGCGCCGAGGACGACGCTAGTGACGGTGACTAGTACGATGATGATGACTATGATGATGATGATGATGAAAGAAGAAGAAGAGACGTTAGCGGTAAACTTAGTCGCACACACCCACTCAAGGGGATCGAAGCACAGTTGTACAGGGACAGGGATATTTCTTAAAAATCTCCAAAGAGGAATCCAAGTTGAAATGAATTAGAATTTGTCATTTGCGAATGAAATGAATTTATGCGTCTTTATATTATATGTCGTTATATTATGAACGCAAACGTAATGACACAGTAATATAATAAACAAGCCTGTACAGAGTGTCGCTCGGGTAGCGTAGGCGTGTCCACTATTATGAAACATGTAATGACGGAAAGCTTTTACGAAGTAGGCTTCGAGAAAATTAGGTTAATGCAAAACAACGCAGCAATCGAACGATCATCGAAGCAAACAAAACAAATTGCACATTTTCTTTTTTGAACGAACCATTTTGACAGAACATATAAATAGAAGAAAGAGAGTAGAATATTTACGGGGTATCAGTGCTGGTAAAAGAGCAAACAGTTGCACAAGAAGAGGAGAAAAAGATAATGACTCACAGGATAACGTGTCGTAAGATTATGAGGGAGAAAACAAGCCAGCGTCACAAAACCACTACGTGAGAATGGCCAAGAACCGGGTGCCATTACAAAAAGGTTTAGAACGTATCATTGGTCATTGTATGCCGCTAGACACATAGGAAAAGGCACGAGATGATTATATTGATATCCTAGAAATAATTGAGAACAAACATTACAGGCTTATGACGCACTAAAACGAAACGCTAATGCGGTTTAGAACGATAAATTATTCATCGGGAACTCTGCTATATCATTTCGCCATTTTTCTAATTAGAAGACGAAACGAAGATTAAAGCTTCATTTTTTAACTTATCAACCAAAAAATTAACCGAATTAAGGAAGGAGAGAAAAGTGCGTTGAGTGCAGTCGAAATACCGCGAGAAACATTCTTTCAGGGGAATCAAAAACACCGAGGCAAATTTAATTTGAAAGAGCTATGAATTTATAAAACCGCTTACAAAATGTGTATAGTGAGGGGACACCCGGCAGTGTTCACATTCCCTGAATACTGCTGGAAAAGTGGACGGTCCTGGACAAAAGAATTTCAGGAATTGAAAAAGAAACAAGTCGTTCCGATTTGTGCTGTGGTGTCTTTAACGTGTTCTTCTCTTGCTGTTGCTCGTTTTGGTTTCATTCGCAGGCAGTCGTGCTTCTGCCCGTTGCGAAGCAACGGTGCGACGAAGTCTAATGCTTCGAGATTGTACCAGTGAGCTCCTTTTTACCGAACGAAGTTCGGTGCACTAGATGTCCGGGAAGGTAATTTCGTTCTTCTCCAATATTGAGCCAAGCTCTCATAAGGATAGCACAGGCGGCGGCGGGTGCTGCTGGCGGGGCTGGCGCTGCTTTACTGGTGTTGATGGTGGTGGTGGTGTTAGTAATTATGATGATAATGAGGAGGAGGGGAAGAAAAGTTATACCCCGCAGGCAGATGCGGCTTCACCTTGGAAAAAAACACGTGTAATCTATAAACCTACGGGAAAGAGAAATGCTCGTTAACTACACCGAACTTATCTCTGTGTAACACGTAACGAAGAGCATATGGAACATCGCGAAAACGTTCAAAACTCTCAGTTGCGGTTACTTAAGGAGAGCCGAGGGCGAAACCTCTTGACACCTCCAATTTGAGGTGCTTTTAAGACGAAAGCCTTTGATGTCTGTGCGTAAAGGTCGAGTTTTGAGGTCCAAAAAGATCACAGTATCCTATCAAACGCATGTGCTCAATCGTGTGTGGCGCACGCCCTCTTGAAGCGACACCCTTTAGAATAATTAGTAATCAAGCAGTTATGAATTATCGTTTTATTCACTCCGGTGATCATTAGTTAAGTCTTACAGATTTCTGTGGTCGGATACAACTCGTCTGCAGCGAATTCGCTCCTACGCTCCCATGTAAATCAGCCACTCTTCCTCTGAGAGGCTGCAAACAGTTCACTTCAAACATCCCGTGTAACCAAAATGAAGCGTTCACTACAGAGATCAAATTGTAACTGAGTATACATTCATATGTATTCGTTTGTTTGTTAGTGAAAGATTGAACGCACTCACAGTGCGTGAAATCTGTTAGTGCGTTCCATCTTCCATGACCCACGACGTGATTTTGAAAAGGTTGCATGACGTGGGTTTTGTTTGCTTCTGTGATTGGCTGACGGAGTACGATTTCCCCATGGGTTCGTCTGCTTGTTGCCAACTGCTGCCTTTGCTTCTTTTTTTACAGTGTCATATATTTAAAAACCCCACGAGGTAAACTTTCCGGAACCCCCAACTAAGACGTTCCCTGGTGATCATTTCGCGGTCTTCACACATAAAACTCAACGTAGCAACTTATTTATTGTGACAGCTTCGGCTCAGCCGTCATCGGAGAATGCAGTCGAATGCCCGTACAGGCGGCGTAGGCGGCCATGAAAATATAGTGCCACACCAGCATGTAAGGAATAATAATAATAATGCTAAAGGCAGCGCAAATTGGAGATTGCCATAGCGGGGGAGGCTTGTGTCGTGCAGTGGATGTAACATAGGCCGATGATGATTATGACGATGATGATTACAGCGGCAGCTTGAACACAAAACGACGGCAACGAAAGGTCAAGAACGTTGCTTGCTGTATTTAATTGAAAGTACGGCGTGAACTCAACAGTACCAAACTCACCAACCTCATCCAGGGTTTGAGGCTTTAAGGAGTATCCAAACACTCCTCAAACCCATCGTCCTTGGCACGAAAGTAAAGCACACAAGTGGACAAGATATATACACTTTTTCGTACGTTGGAGTGGCACGATGAAATGCCGCGATGAAAACACGGCAGTTGCCTTGATGGTAGCGTATGAGCGTAAGAACATGACGACGTCATTGGCGAAAATAATAAGCGAAAGAAAACGATGAAAAAGTAAAACGCAACAATAGGATGACGAAGTCCTCGTGCAATGTCCCGCTGCCTCTCGTAGGTCCCACAGTCCGTACGCTGGGTAGCTGAAAAGAAAGAACACAAGCTGAGAAAATAATGCTAACATACGATGGATGCTGGTGTTACTGCAATGAAGTCAACAGTTTTATCATTGTAGAACTGTAACACTGTAGCGTGGAGCACGTGGCGAATGGACTTAACTATTGGAAAATGTAAAGCAACGCGTGTAACTAGAACTGCTGCTCCCCCCCATTAACACGCTACTTGAACAACGTCCAACTCGATCCTGTGCCCCGCCGCGGTAGTCTAGTGGTTATGGCACTCGGCTGCTGATCCGAAGGTCGCGGGATCTAACCCCCGCCGCGGCGGCTGCATTTCGATGGAGGCGAAATGTTGAGGCCCGCGTACTGTGCGGATGTCAGTGCACGTTAAAGAACCCCAGGTGGTAGAAATTTCCGGAGACCTCCAGTGCGGCGTCTCTCCTAATCAAAGCCAGTTTTGAGACGTAAAACCCCAGAAATCAATCGACATGCAGTTTAGCCAGCACAGTTTCTGTGGCAACTCACCGCTCCACGAGTGCGAGGGGACGAGACCTGCAGCAGAGCGTTGTCAGCGCACACTGGTCTTGCTCGGCGGCCGGCCCGCCTTGCTGGCCGAGCGGGTCAGGGGCAGCGGCATGAGCGACGGCTTTCGGGCCCGCCACACATGCCGGTGGTGGTAGAAGTCCGAGATCTCCGGCATGGGAAACTTGCTGCAAAGGGACGACTCGCTGTGTTATTACCCTCAATGCTGTGTCACTTGCTGCGTTATTACCCTCAATACTTGTATAATTAACTAACCATAAAAAACCGGGCGATATTGGCACGCTTAAAGCTAATGTACCAACTGTTATACGGTCACCTTAACATAGACTAGTCCCGCTACGTAAAGCTATCCACAGCTAGAACTACCCGCCACAAATACCTATCATACCCTTGCCCCTTACAGATTTCACACAGATGCTTTCAAATTCTCGTTCTTCCCGCTTGCGATCAGGGAGTGGAATAACCTGTCCCCCTCCATTACCAACAGCACACCCTTAGCCACTTTCTCAAAACTAGTAGAAGGCGACTTGATAGCCTCGCAAACTTAACATGGTGTTATGTGATCTTTTTTGTTATTTAAGTAAAGTGCCAATGTGTTTGTACTTTGACAAATGTGCTTGTATGTTTTTTTGTTAATTTATTATTATTTCTTCCTTTTCTATTGACTGTACTTAATCACTGCCTTAGATTGTCCACCTCTTATAATCCCTCTTGGATTGACAGTATGTATAAATAAATAAATAATTAACGGAGGGTCCCACTGCAGTTCTTTCACTTTGGAACTCTCGCCTGTATATTTTATGTACCTGTACTACATTTTTGAAAGCAACGACAAGATTGTGCGCCACGTACGACTGTGCATTGCGTTCTTTAGCAATGACGATGACGAACTACGAGACATGGTTAACGACCTAAAGCGGGAAAGTCTTAAGATAGGACTAAAACTGAATGGACAAAAGACCAAAAGTACGCTCAACAGTCTAGCTAAGCAACAAGAATTGCAAATTAACACTGAATCCTTCCTTAGAATGTGTGGATGAATACGTATATCTGGGGCAGTTAATAGGGACGCCTAACCATGAGAAAGAAATCCTCCGTAGAGTAAGAATGGGATGGAGGGCATTCGGGAGACATTCCCAAATCATGACTGGAAACTGGTCACTGTCACTAAAGTGGAAAGTACTTAGGCACGGCATTCTCCCAGTACTCACGTGCGGCGCAGAAACATGGAGCTTAACTAAAGATCTAGAGATGAAATTGAGGAGCACGCAGCGGGCAGTGGAGAGAAAAATGGTAGGTGCAACGCTATGAGTTCAAAAACGAGCGGAGTGGATCAGAGAACATACAAGAGTAGGTCATGAAAGGGAAAATTAGCATCCACCCGTTTTGTAGCACAAGGCTACAAGGAAATCCATACGGATTTCTCAGAAATGAAAGCTTTCTAGGTGCCGGAAAATTCGTCCTGGCCCGGGTTCGAACCCGGGACCAACACCTGTCCGGGGCGTTGCATACGACCTACTTAAGGCCTCACGAACTTATTCCTACTGCCCCGCCAAGGTGGTCTAGTGGTTATGGCACTAGGCTGCTGATCCATAGGTCGCGGGATCGAATCCCGGCCTGCTGCGACTGCATTTCGATGGAGGCGAAATGTTGAGGCCCGTGTTACTGTGTCAGTGCACGTTAAAGAACCCCAGGTGGTCGAAATTTCCGGAGACCTCCACTACGGCGTCTGTCACAATTAGAGTTGGTTTTGGGACGTTAAATCCCACAAATCAATCAGTCAAACTTATTCCAGCTTTAAATCGTGAAATGTGCGACTTGTCACGTCCCCGCTCTACTAAGGCTTACGGCCAAGCATATCTTCAAGCACCTTTCGAAACGCAGTGACGTCTATAACGAAGTTATTCCCGAATTACCCAGCACCCGATGGTACTGTGCTGACAAAGTCCAGCGAGCCATCACAATGTGCCGAAGAGCACTTTCGCGACGCGTGACGTAGAGATACCTCATCGCCGGCTATACTCACATGCTTCCGAATCTCCTGTCGATGGCGATGAACGCGAGGCCTAGCGCCACGCACAGGCAGCCGACGCAGACGTAGGCGATCGCGATGAACGGATTACGCGATCCCATCCACGACGCGTTGGACAGGATGAGTCGCTTGGTGCCGCCGAACACCGTCACCGGGTAGCCTGGACCGATCGTGCTCAGGAAGACGTTACATGCAGGGTTATTTCGCTGGCACTGTAGACACGACAGGCGGGGTAGTCAAACGAAAGTAGTGGCCTTTGATACTATGGGGAGTGGGGGGAAGGGGGGGGGGGGATGACCATCGAAGCTGCCGTTTACGACGGACAGAAAACATCTGTCGTCCGTTGGTGCGCGCCGTTTTAATTCAAATACGAAGCGCACACATGGAAGGAACCTTCGGTAAGTATACCCTTCTGGGATTTTGATCGCAACATTGACGGACTGATTTTGTTTGCATTTCTTAGGGAACAGATAGTTCGGTAGTTTATTTATTTATTTATTTATTTATTTATTTATTTATTTATTTATTTATTTATTGTCAAAACGAGTGTCATCAGAGGCTAAGGGAGAAGCCATGCAAGGATGGCTTGAGGACATTCTACTCCCCCGTACAGACGAATACGAGAGCCAAGGTATAAAAAGCATTTTGTTGACATTGTCGTTCGATTTGGAGCCTCCACCTAACTAAACATATATCGTCAGCTATTACCCTACACAGTTAATGCGGGTTAGATGCTAGAAAGCGCACTGGGCTTCCGTTTGTCGTGTCTCGTCTATTACGCGCCTTAAAGGGCAACTCCGGTGATTTTTCAGCGTGCACGGATCTCAATGAAATTTTCAGTATACGTTCTCATCGGTGCTGCAAAAACGTATGCCAAGCCAGGCAGCTTCAACTCATTTAGTTTTCCTGGAAGTGAATTTTAAACATTTTCGGCGCATTTCCATGCGGCCACCCCGCGTTTTTGAAGTCATTACCTTCAACGCTGCTTTACCAGAGCATGCAGGGCGGGCGATCGAGAGCAAAACGACGATACTTCAGCGTTCAAATCGTCGCTGTTGCGCTCAGAAAAGCTGGCGTAACTCAGTATATTGTGGGATGACATCGCCACTTTCATTTTTTAGGCACCAACTCCCTATTTCTAGTGGCGGGGAGGCTGTGACGTCATCGCATACGCAGCGCAAACACCTACCCGTGTCGGTTTCGGTTTGAACACATCGCTCATTCGGTTATTTCAAATTGCTGGCGCGTTTCTGAGCAAAACCTGCCTGCCACAGAGCTATCAGTGCCGTTCTAAAACAGTGATATCAGGATATGGTAAAAAAAAAAAAACTGCAGGAGTTTCTGTCTGAGTTGCGAAGACAACAGGATCCCGTGGTCGATAGGGGCGAAATTGACGATAGGGGCGATAGGGGCGTACTGTGCGATGTCAGTGCACGTTAAATAACCTCAGGCGGTCGAAATTTTCGGAGCCCTCCATTACGGCGTCCCTCATAATCAGAACTGGTTTTGGGATGTAAAACCCCACTAATCAATCAACAGGATCCCGTGGGAGTGACACTACAGATAATAAAAAAATTACACCATCTCCCGCTAAAGAGGACCATGAGGCGATGCGAAGCAGCACTGGGGGTGCACACCGCGTTTGCATCGGTTTGACTAGCCGGGCGAGGGCGCGTTCCTTGCAAGCTGGCAAAGCCTTCATCGAAGAAAGAGCGTTTCCATACTCAGTGTGCCGTTTGGAGAGGAGGTGTGTGGAGAGGGGGAGTGGAGAGGAGGTGTGTGGAGAGGGTTTGCACATGCGCAGTAAGGGTGGTCACGCCGCAAACCACCACCACCCCCGGATTGAACTCCGCCATAAGCTGCTTCGCCTCTAAAAGGATACGGTAGTGGATCTCGAGGTAGTACTCCCCACGAGGCATGACGCGATTGAACTCGCCCGTGCTGACGATGCGGCCGTACATCTTTCGCAGCGATGGCAGCGCCGCCGTACGCATCCACACCATGAAGGCCTCATTCTGCAGGCCTCCCGGCAACTGGTCCACGGGCAGGGGCCAATTGGGAGGCTTCACCGTGCCCGACAGGTTCCTGGCTGCGCGAGAAACAAGTGTTTGGATACCATATAGCAATGGCACCAAAGACGCACTGTGTATGAACGTCGCTCAAAAAAAGCTTTGTCGATTCTTCGATGAGAATGACGTGATGGCATTCAGGAAGCAGAAAGGAAAGATTATTGCTGATGAATCTTCTTAAAGAAGTGTAGCATAACGGCTACCGGTATGACGGTTTGAAAGCACGAGACTGCATGTCTTTGCCTGCAGCAAATGCACTGTCTTCAAACTGGTTATCCTGACCTTCGTTGCTGTCACATTAACCGAGAGATTGCATGTCTTTGCCTGCAGCAAATGGAGTGTCTTCAAACTATTTTCTTACTTTCGTTGTTGTCATATTAACCGAGAGATGTGCCCCGCCACGGTGGTCTAATGGCTGTGGTACTCGGCTGCCGATCCGAGGGTCGTGGGATCGCGTCCCGGTCGCGGCGGCTGCATTTCGTTGGAAGCCAAATGTTGAGAACCGTGTACTGTGCCATATCAGTGCACGTTAAAAAAAAACCCAGGTGGTCAAAATTTCCGGAGCCTTTCACTACGGCGTCTTTCATAATCATGGCTGGTTTTCGGACATAAAACTCCAGAAAAACAACAGCCGAGAAATGCGTTTTTCAAAAGAACACGTGCGTATATCGTTCCTTATTTGTTACCTGGGTGTTCAGATTTCAAATTCCCATTGCTTCATTAACACCATGACGCCTGCCTTTGTCGCAATCAATCGATAAACCAATCAGTCAATCAATCAAATGTTTACCTCCATGAAATTTTGATGGTCTTCAGGGCTAATAGCTGCTCTAAGCACCTTGACTTAACATTGGTAGCATAGGGCATTCACAGTATAAATATTTCTTTCTTGTTTCTCTCGGGGTGAACAGCACATTGCAGAGAACAGGATTTATTTTGGATTTATTTGTGGGTATTCACGTCCGAAAACGACGATAAGATTATGAGAGACGCCGTAGTGGAGGGCTCCGGAGATTTGGACCACCTGGGGTACTTGAACGCGCATTGATATCGCGCAGTACACGGACCTCAAAATTTCGCCTTCAATGCAGCCGCCACGGCGGAGATTCGATCCCGCGACCTTCGGACCAGCAGCAGAGTGCCATAGCCTCTGGACCATCGTGGAGGGGCTGTAGAGAAGAGGGAAAATCCCAAACAAACATATAACGACATCGAAAGACAGGCAAGAAGTTCACAAAATGCCTTCGCTATAAACAATATAGCACGAATTGTGTACGAATATAACGGGCCTGTGATCATAATAGGGGTGTAAGTGTGTAATGCGACAGGAACAGAGTCATGGCAGGGATGGCACCAAGCGTTTAACATAGCATGCATTACAGTAGCATCCGCGTGTGCTGGACACGTAGCGAGTATGTCTACTACGATTCCTCGCCTCGAAAGTGACATGTGTTTGAGCTGGTCACAATAAGTAAAAAGGGAAAACCCGGAGGTACTTACAAATCGGGTTCCTGAACTTTCGCTCTCGGTCCGAGGGCCAGGAGATGTTGTCGGTGGACAGCTCGACGTCCCTGTAGTTGGAGCCCGTCCGGTACCTCAGCTTGAACGTATCTGACAAAAAGACAAAAGAAAAATATGCTGGTGACTGTGGTTCCGTTAAGGAAAGGGCGCCAATTTCTACAGCGTATGTCGGGAGTATGGCTAAGCGTCCGTGGTTCAGTTCATTTCAGTTCATTACCTTAAAGGCCCCCCTTTCTTGGAGGGGCATTACATAAGGGGTGGGGTTTTATTTAGGGATAACAATAAGCACTGAAAATTGCTTTAGTTTTGAAGATGATCGATAACATGGTCTTGGAAGGCAGATGATGAGGTGATGGTGACGATGTCCTGGGGGAGGCCGTTCCAGTCAGTAGCTGCTCGAAAAAAGAACGAGGCAGAAAAGGTAGTGGTACGCGAAGATGGGCGGGCAACCTGAAATGGATGACTGGTTCGATGAGATGTGCGAGTTGCGGCTGTTATGTAAGGTGGCTAGAGGAAAGGCGGTGGTAGAGGAAAGGGAATGAAAAAGACAAAGTAGAGGAAAGCACGTAGTAGAAGGCTTCGGAAATTTTCGACCACCTGGGGTTTTTTAACGTGCACTAACAAGCAACAGTACACCGGCCTCTGGCTAAAGATAAGCTTGCCGTTTCTACAGCAACTTTTGCCTCCAGCGTGAAACTCTTCACGCGAAGTGAAAGGGGGAGCTTGCCTTCGTCCGTCTGTGGACCAGCGTTAAAAGAAAACATTTTCGAAACTTTTACTGATTTCTGCGGTTTTTACGCAACAATGCCATGCTAGGGTTAAGACAGACGGCGCAGTAGAGGGCTACGTAAATTAAGACCAACTTTATATTCTTGAACGCGCAACTGACATCGCACTGCTAGTACGAGGACCTCAACATATCGCCTCCATCGAAATGCAGCCGCACCGCGGCCGGGATTCAATCCCGCGACCTTCAGATCAGCAGACGTGTCCACTAGACCACCGTGGCGGGGCAATTTTCAGAACTAGGAGTTTATAGAACGACCTTTGGAGGAGTAAACTAGAACGGGACTACGATCGAAAGGAGTAGTAGAGGCGTAGTAGCAGGTGTAGTAGAGGCACTCTGGGAAAGTGTTTCGTACGTCCTAATCTGTGTTAAGATGCCATGTAAGACATTGAGTACTGGGAAGGATCCTGGACGAAAGTGGGCTCACAAGTGTAAAAACGCGAGTTTTACCAGCACCGTGGCAGTTGAGCCCCTTACGGATACTGCAAAAGTAATAATAGTAACTGCTGGGGTCAGAACGGCAATATGAGGCTGGCCGACGTGGAAGACTCCGGAAATTTCGGTCACCTGCAAGCTCTTCAAAGTGCACTGAACACGCATAGTTCACGGACCTGTAGCATTTTCGTCTTCATCAGAAATGCGACCACCACTGGCTACGGCGACCTGGATCGAACCCGCATATTTTGAGCCAGCAATTAGGAACCATGCGAGTTGAGCGCGTAAAAGGGACACGGAAAAAAAGGAAGAGACGTAAACTCACTAGCACGGGTGTTTTGAACACCTTGCGGATTGTACGCCAGGGTACGCGGCGCGGGCATAAAAAGCCTACGCATTTCCCCGCCAATCAGTTTTGTCGACTACAGACGACTTTTTCCGCCGCTATCGCCTTACAGCTGCTTCCCCCGCTGGGAACAACATTGCCCAATAGAAGGTTCGATCATTAAAGGTCAAACCTCGTGTACTCGAAAATGTACGCGGCAGCGACTGGCGACGTGATGCAGGCTACCGCTGCGCGAGCTGTCGCTTGCATGACCAAACTCTATTCACGCGAAACTTTGGCGAGCGATCTCTAGTGTTGTTGGCATGAGAGCATCAACTTTGTAGCATGCCTGGCGCGTCACCTGTGGTATGCAATGGTTAGTAATATGTGTTGTTGCACAAAGGTACTGAAAATATTTTTATTGTAGTAGTTTTTTTACCTGCATCAACATCGAGCACATAGCTGCAACCGGCAGTATAGGTCATCGATGTACAATCAAGAGCAAAAGTTTGCGAGACGCGAAAATCACGGAAAACCTGTTACCGCTTAGTTTCGGAACACAGCTTCGAATTAAACGTTCCACTGGGTGGAGATTTTTTTCCGGTGAAAAAGCTGCAACATTTAGTTCGAGGCTACGTCGCGAAGCTAAACAGTAATGTAGATTTTTTCGACAGTTTCGCGTCCCGTAAACGTTTGCTGTTGACTGTACATCCTGTCCCGGCTTTTTTTGCTAATGGCTACTTGGCCATTGGGTGGAGTGCATTTGGCAAGCATTGCCAGATAATGAATGGTAGCTTACCATCGTCCCTGAAGAGGAAATGTGTATAACAGCTGCGTCTTACCGGTACTCACCTACGGGGAAGAAACTTGGAAGCTAACTAAGAGGGTTCAGCTTAAATTGAGGACGACGCAGCGAGCTATGGAACGGAAAATGGTAGGTGTAACCTTAAGGGACAAGAAGAGAGCGGAGTGCTTTAGGGAACAAATGCGTTTTAGGGACATAATAATAGAAATTAAGAAGAAGAAATGGGCGTAAGCGGGCCATATAATGCGAAGACAAGACAACCGTTGGTCATTAAGGGTAACAGAGTGGATTCCTAGAGAAGGCAAGCGCGGCAGAGGGCGGCAGAAAGTTAGGTGAGCGGATGAGATCAGAAAGTTTGCGGGGATAAATTGGGCCCAGTCAGCAAAGGGCAGGGATAATTGGAGATCCGAGGCAGAGGCTTTTGTCCTGCAGTGGGCGTAGACCGGATGATGATGATGACTTGGCCATAGCACTTCCGGGCGACGGGCTGTAGATTTCCGAAAGCGAGCGATCGCGAGGTTTCGACTAAGCGACACGTCGCGCGAGCGGCTCGTTTCGTCGCCCATCGCTGTCGCGTGCGTTTGCGCGCATAAGAGGTTGTTTGGCCTTAAGAGTTCGCGGGTACTTCATCGTCACGACCACGTGACATAGCATCTCTCACCGTTGAAGAGGCTGTTTGCGATGGCGCCGCACGGGAATATGGTGTAGCCGGTCTTCGGGTCCACGTCGAACGGCTTGCACGCGTAGCGGGCGCTGTGCGGGAAGCCCAGCAGCTGCTTTTCGTCGCGCGATTGGACGTAGAACCGGAAGTTCTGGTAGTAGCTGGTCAGGCCGTAGTACACGTTCACCGTTTGCTGCACAAGTTCAGGCGTATTTCAAAGCTGTTTCTTTCACAGCGGAACTGTAGGTCTACAATTAAATGGTGGTTCGGTTAAGGAAAGGACGTCAATTTCTGTAGCCCATGTTGGGATGATGAGGATCGTGGTTCGGTTGAGGAAAGGACGCTGATTTCTGCAGCCCATGTAGGGAGCACGGCTAAGCGTCCGGGAGGGTGGGGGAAGGGGAGTGAAAGAGATAGAGAGGAAAGGCCGTAGTGGAGGGCTCCGGAAATTTAGACCACCTGGGGTTCTTTAACGTGCACTGACAACGCACAGTACACGGGCCTCTGGCATGCTCGCCTCCATCGAAAATTCGACTGCTACCATCGGGATCAAACCCGCGTTTTTTGGGTGGCAGCCGAGCACCGTAACCACTACACCACCTTGACGTCACCCATGTCGGGAGCACGCGTAAGCGTCCGTGGCAGTAAGGGAAAGGGACTGAAAGAGATACAAGAGCAACGCCGTAGATGAGCGCTCTTGGAATTTTGATCACTTGGGGTTCTTTATGACGTGCACTCGCAAAATGCCAGAGGACCGTGTGCTGTGCGATGTCTGTGCACGTTAAAGAACCCCAGGTGGTCGAAATTTCCGTAGCCCTCCACTACGGCGTTCTTTGGTCTCTTTCGGTCCTTTTCCCCTTCCCCCACGGACGCTTAGCCGTGCTCCCTACATGGGCTGCAGAAATTAGCGTCCTTTCCTTAACCGAACCACAATCAATCAATCATCATCATCATCCTGCATTAGAGCACCAGGACTGCCATTCAGCCGTTTCATGACTGGCTTGGCCGTTTTTGTATTGTATTTTTAGAAATCGAGCAAGTTGAGGGTCCGCGATTAATACCGGCTGTAACTTGCCGATTTTCGACCATGGTATCGCGGTATGTATATTTTTTTAAACGTTCGTTCGTGTGCATTAAATATGCCACACCGTTCGGTAGCTCTTCAAGCACGACATGTGCGCTTTTATGTTTCAGTGCAGCACATTCAAAACGCTACGAAAATAACCTCAGTCAATTCGCACGAACGTTATTGAAATCACTCGTCTTTTTCTGCCAACCAGGATAGTGGTTCTTTAACTAAGCTGTGTTTTCGCAGGTATGCACGCTGTATTGATTCATCGTCTTTTTGTCAGCATAAATTCCACCTCTGGTAATGTAGCCCGGGCCCGCCCATCACTCCCCAAAGGGAAAAGAGCGCCATTGGTTAACGAAATTACACCTTTTGCAATGCAATACCCAGAGAAAGAAAAAAAAGTATGGCTATGCCGTAAGTATAGTGATATGAGGGATGGCGATCGTACTTCTAGAGCACGAGAGAATCTTAATGCGAGTGCGAGACACTGTTAAAAAATTACAGCATATCCACGGAGTGAATGATGATGAGTGGGCGAAGCTCGGGAGGTTCATCGTAGATCGTGCCGAGTTCCGGATTAATTTAGTTAACGCGCACGCTACGAACCCTCATGGTTCAACTATGCACAAGTGAAATCTCCCACAGGCACTTCATTGCAAGTCAAGATCCAGTGCCTATATATATATATATATATATATATATATATATATATATATATATATATATATATATATGTGTGTGTGTGTGTGTCTGTGTGTGACGCTATAGACGGGAGCCGTGCCCTGGTTGATGCGCCATGCTTTATTCCACTGCACGCGTCTCTTCTTATTCATCGTCGCCTTATCCTGCTGTCGCCTGCTTGTTACGTCACACACATATATATATATATATATATATATGGGTTGCCGGTGAACGCTTCTCCAACGCGAGCAGTCGGTATTTCTCAATCAAGAAACTCGCTAGGAGACGCTGCCTGCGCCAACGTTGTCTCTCGCTGGTGAGGGCGCGTTCTCCTTCTTTGCGAGCTGGTACAGCGTTCGTCTAATGGCGTTTTTCACTGGCAGATTCGGAGCAGGTTTTTTTGCTCCGCCGCGACGAATCCGTGTTTCACTGGTCGAGCGGGAGCGGGTTGGTGCGTTTCAGTGGCAGATTCGGAGCAACTCAAACCGCGCCAGAGCGCTCCGACTTGCTCCGGCGCCGAGGCACGGATTCAGACAGATTCGGGCGGAAGCGGGCCGTGTCCTCACGTCTCTTCCGTCTTGCCTGTCAAAATGGCTGCGTTCGCTGCGCGCATGGAGGAAAGAAAAACTGCGCGTGTGGAGCTAGAGTGTACAAGAAAGTGTAGTTTCCGTGTAGCGACGACAGCAGGACAAGCAGAAGCTTTTCCAGCTCAGAAGACAGTGATTACGACGTGCTGTGATTATTGCGACGTGCTGTGATTAGACAGTGATTACGACGTGCGCCGTACGTGTGGCGTCGCGCCGCTGGCCACCGTTTGGTTCTCCCCGACGCTCGTGATGTAGGCTGCATTTGCCGGTACGGCGTGTAATATATTGACTGTGATGCGTTGTGAAATGAAATAGCTTACAAATGAGTGTAAGTATGAATAAAGTGGAAAGCAGCACCTGCTTTCAAAACATTCGATAGATCTGAAACCGCGGTACGAAAGGTAAACAGTGGGGCCGTTTCACCGATGTGGCTTGCTTCGTTTCCATCGCTGCGCTCCACACCGGTGTTTCAAAACCGATTGGATGTGTTAACGCATGACATGTGAGTACAAACGTTTATCGTGTTGGCAAAAGTAAGCGCTTCATTGCGAGTTCGCCGTTCGTCGCGAACGACGACGGGATAGAAGCGGTGTGGTTCTAGCTAAGCCTACCCTCGGAGTCGTCATTGACGTAGGGCTGTTTGGATGTGCTTGTCGCTCGCGAAGGCACAGCTTTATCGAGATTGTTCTTCAATGATGTTATAGAGCAGGGATGTGCAAAACTCTTTATTTTCTACTTGTTGATGAAGGCACGAACTCTTACGAGCGCGTATGCCAAGGTGCAAAATGCGGCCGAGCCTGCGTCCCTACGTGCTCATCGTTCCCCTCCCCACCCATCGTACGCTTCATGCCGGAGCTTACGGCACCGAACGCAGAATCGTACCGTGTATTTAGCGCTTAGTGCCCTCTCTGAGTAATAAAGCTTGAGCACAGAATGCGTGAATTGAATGTAAACAACTCGGAAACTGCTGCAGTCAAAATGTGCCCGGGGAAGGCGTCTTTGGTTGCCACGGAAACGCACGGAGCGGAAGTTGGGTTTGTGTGACGTGCTCATTGACTTCCTGTATACTCGCTCGCGGAGCATTCTCGTACTCCGCTGGCAGATTCGGATCCGGAGCAGTCACCGAAATCCCTCCGGGATTTCGGTGACTGCTCCGGATCCGCCAGTGAAAAACGCCATAAGAAAGAGCGTTTCCATAGCCAACGCGCGCCTTTCGCTCTCTCTCTGTCTCTGTCTCTCTCTCTCTCTCTCTCTCAGAAGACAGCTGAGGCACGCGCCGGGAGAGAGAGAGAGAGGCACGCGCCGAGGCGAACGCCGAGGGCGAGCGCATGCCGGGAGGCACGCGGGTTACGACTAACGCCTGACGCGTGACAAGGTTAGACTAAGAGAAGCTTCGCCCCTAAAATTATGTCGTGCGTTGAATAGCCACCCGTGACTGCTGCAACCGTGTGGTTGTGCCCTTCCTATAGAGGGATAGCGGCTGATTCTCTGTCCGGCGTCGCAGCGGAACGGCCGCGCGTTGTGCGAACGCCCGAGGAGCAACGCGCCTGCGAGGAGAGACGCCGAAGAGCAGCGGCGGGATGCGACCGCCGCTGCTTTGTCGCCGTTTCTAGCAACAAAAGCGTGTTTGAAACAGCACGAGCTCAGCTGTTAAAAGGCACTTAAAACTGCATGTGGTGAGCAGTTTTAAGCATGTTTTACTTTAAGCATGTTTTTGTGTAAAATGTTTTAGTCTGTCCGCGCACGTCGTACTTGCAGTTAAACCGCCACGCCCCTCCGCACAGTTTCGCCGGTCAGTACTATCGGCATCAAATGAAACGCGAACAGCGCAGCGCGTGTTTCAAGCATTAGAAACAGTATAGTGTTCGCCGTCCAATCATCACCATTGACAGGCGTGCACATCCGGTTTGGCAGCACTGCGCGATCCCCCTATAGTGCGTTATCAAATAGCACAACTGGAACACAAGCAGGAATATTGCGCTATAGGGGGATCGCGCAGTGCTGCCACACCGGATGTGCGGGCCTGTCTATATCGATGACTGGTGGACGGCGCGCACTATGCCATTGATAAGGCTTGTGCCACGCGCTCAGCTGTTCGCGTTTCATTTGATGCCGATAGTACATGCACAGAGTGGAATGTATCCCTAACGTTTTTAATCGACACAGCAGGTTGCAGGTGGGATTGGGACAAGGAAACGTACATAACATTTGGTAGCCGTCCTACTCTGCGAGGGTGCATTACCACAGAAGCTAAGCGGCATCGTACTTTCGTCTAGTGGCTGTGTTGTGTGCTTCGTCATCGAGAGCTAGCAAAGCTTTCTAATGCGTAATGCGTAATGTCCCGTAAAAGGATCAAGTTTTTGGATGGATGAGGAGGGGGCAGGAGGCGGTATAAAATAATGGAGCAAGATTAAAATCACGGTCGCCTCATCTTGTTGCAAGTGATAAATAAGGCTGTCTGTAGTAGTTAGGGCCAGTAGGAAGTTCACTCGGAATTAACGACCTCTCATGTAAAACTGCTGAATAAAAAAATTACAGCATATCCACGGAGTGAATGATGATGAGTGGGCGAAGCTCGGGAGGTTCATCGTAGATCGTGCCGAGTTCCGGAATAATTTAGTTAACGCGCACGCTACGAATCCTTCTGGTTCAACTATGCACAAGTGAAATCTCCCACCGGCACTTCATTGCAAGTCAAGATCCAGTGCCTATATATATATATGGGTGGCCGGTGAACAGTTCTCCAACGCGAGCAGTCGGTATTTCTCGATCAAGAAACTCGCTAGGAGACGCTGCCTGCGCCAACGTTGTCTCTCGCGGGTGAGGGCGCGTTCTCTTTCTTTGCGAGCTGGTAGAGCGTTCATTTAAGAAAGAGCGTTTCCATAGTCAACGCGCTCCTTTCGCTCTCTCTCTCTCTCTCTCTGTCTCTCTCACAAGACAGCAGATGGAAGAGTGAGAGAGAGAGAGAGGCACGCGCCGAGGGCGAGCGCGTGCCTCCCGGCCCGCCGGTTACGCCTGACGCTTGACGCCTGACGCAGGACAAGGTTAGACTAAGAGGAGCTTCGCCCCTAATAAAGAGGTAATTTCTCGCATTTAATCAACAAAAAAAGATGCGATATGGCTAACAGGCAAGCCGTAGCTACAAGACTAGGCGTTTATTCTTACCACCTGTGATTCTGTAACATGCACCTGAACAGGTGTTCTCGCAGCTCGCGCCAATGAAGATGCGACCGCCTCGGCCAGGGATCGAACCCGAGTCCTCAACCATGTGATCCCGACACCTTCTGTGAACCCCAGGGTTACTACGACTGCTGCGTTACCGCTGCTGTCCCTACACACGTGGGCAGCTACACTCACACGGAAGTCTTCCGGGAGCGTGATGATTTCGTAGCACACGCAGCTCTTGGACGGCTCCTTGGCGATCACCGACGCGCAAGTCTTATTGGTGTTCACCTGCCGGCACTCCGTGTAATCGAACTGGTACTCCTGCAGCTGTAGTACGTCACGGGTAAGGGTACTGTTATTCACACCCATGATCTGTTTACCTCTACAGGTACATTACGTCATAAACAAGGGCATCGTTACTGTAACACCCATGCATGGCCAGGAATGTATGGAGCTGCAAACCAGAGGTAAGTCCCCGCATGAACTACAGACTGCGAGTACGACAAGACAAGCGCAGAGACTTGTGCTTGTGGCTTCCAGTCTGTAGTTTTTGCGCGAAACCTTTTTTGATTATGGAACACCAACTATCCAGCACCTGCACTTTGCTTCGCTTAATGAACTGCACTGATATGACTATACACCTCCCATGCAAAGTTACGTTTAACATAATACCCATGACCTGATACTCCTGGAACTACACACCTCAGGTAAAGACAGTTCATGTAAAATCGTTGACTTTGACTACAGACACCAAACAAGGGCACAGTCAATGCAGCACACATTAACTGGTACTCCCACGAGTACAGTACGTCAGGTAAAGATATAGCTACTGTACCACCACTGACATGGTACTTCAGGAGCTATAAACCCAAAGTAACAGGACAGTTCATGTATCACCAGTTACACGAGCAAGAACACCAAAACACCTCTCGACACTGAAATAACTGTCGAACCGGGGCTGCCACAGTAAGATAGCACGCTCTCGACACACGCATACAGTGATCATAAAAAAACCAAGTACTACAGCGCACAGTGGAGTAATTTTGCATAAATGGATGAGAATAAGTGCAATCATTTAACACTGCACCAGCACAAGTTGAAAACATCCTGGAGGCATATGCATGACGTACGCGCGCGTGTAAACACGATATGGCTGTAGCAGACGACGCAAGGAGCTATCCACACTTGGGAGCTTCGTCCGCTCTCCGCTGGGTGCCGACTCTGTTCGAGCTCACGGCCAATACAGTGGTACGTCACTGTACTCACCCGGCTGGTGGTGAGGAACACTGCCACACCGACTGGCACGAAGATGAAGCCGGCCAGCAGGAATGGCAGGGCCGCGTTACGTGCATTCAGCACGGGACTCCAGGCCGGTAGCTTCTGCTGCCAGAAGGGACGGTCTGCACCATAAGTGCGTCACGAGTAAGTATCATTGCCACGTTGTGGCGATGACGAAGAACGCGACAACCATAAATATCAGGAAACCGTTATTGGGCTAACTCGTACCCAGAAAAAAAAGACAGAGCCACACCATCACGTCCTTGTGGCGGGGAAACAAGTTTGACATTCGAAGAAGAACACGTTGATAGACAACCTTGAGCTTCGGAAAACAAAGAAAAATGAAAAAGAAAAAAATTGGCAGATGCCCCTTGCAGTGGGAATCAAGGAAATGCTAAGCAAGCGTCAGGAACGTAAAATGGATTTGTATTGTTGTCTCGCTATACCGAGTTTGGTACATATGAAGTTAACGAAACGGCCGCAAGAGCACCATGACTGTGGCATGTAAACCATGCGTCTCATACACGCATGTCATGATTATAACGTTATGACCTGTCATTTACGTTCGTCATGCAGTCGTTTTGTACCACAGCAATTTTGGTATACATACCAGTAACGAAACGAGTGGCATGTAGATCATGCCGTTCATGACATGCATGTCACGATTTTCATGTTATGACCTGTCATATATGATCTTCACGCAGTCATGTTGTGCCAAACCAATTTTTGTGTACATCCCACTAATGAAACGACAGTATAGCGCCAGGACCATGGCATGTAAATCATGCCGGCCATGACATATAACATGAAAATCATGACATGCCTGTCATTTATGATAGTTATGCAGTCCTGTTGTGCCATAGCAATTTTCGTATATATTCCATTAACGAAACGGCCGCAAGAGCACCAAGACTGTGGCATGTAAACCATGCTGCTCATGACACGCGTGTCATGATTCTACTGTTATGACCTGTCATTTACGTTCGTCATGCTGTCGTGTTGTGCCATAGCAATTTTGGTATACATCCCATTACGAAACGCGTGGCATGTAAATCATGCCGCCCATGACACGAATGTCATGCTTTTCATGTTATGACCTGTCATTTATGTTCGTCATGCTGTCATGTTGTTGCATACCAATTTTCCTATACATCCCACTTACGAAACGGCCAAGAGAGCACCAAGACCGTGGCATGTAAATCATGTCGCTCATGACATGCAGCCCCGCCACGGTGGTCTAGTGGCTAAGGTACTCGGCTGCTGATCCGAGGGTCGCGGGATCGAATCCCGGCCGCGGCGGCTGCATTTCGATGGAGGCGAAATGTTGAGGCCCGTGTGCTGTGCGATATCAGTGCACGTTAAAGAACCCCAGGTGGTCGAAATTTCCGGAGCCCTCCACTACGGCGTCTCTCATAATCAAAACTGGTTTTAGGACGTAAAACCCCACACAGCAACAACTCATGATATGCATGTCATTATTTTCTTGCTATGACCTGTCATTTACGTTCGTCATGCAGTCATGTTGTGGCATGCCAATTTCCGTATACATCCCGTTAACGAAACGCGTGGCATGTAAATCATGTCGCTCATGACAAGCATATCATGATTTTCATTTTGTGACCTGACAGTCATGTTCGTAATGCAGTCATGTTGTGGCATACCAATTTTCGCATACATACCATTAACGAAACGGCCAGGAGAGCACCAAGACCGTCGCATGTAAATCATGTCACTCATGACATGCATGTCATGATTTTCGTGTTATGACCTGTCATTTATGATTGTCATGCAGTCATGTTGTGGCATGCCAATTTCCGTATACGTCCCATTAACGAAACGCGTGGCATGTAAATCGTGTCGCTTATGACACGCATGTCACGATTTTCATGTTATGACCTGTCATTTATGTTCGCCTGCGTCAACTTTGTCTCTCGCGGGTGAGGGCGCGTTCTCCTTTGCGAGCTGGTAGCGCGTTCATAGAAGAAAGAGCGTTTCCATAGTCAACGCGCGCCTTTCGCTCTCTCTGTCTCTCACACAAGACAGCAGATGGAAGAGTGAGAGAGCTCGCGCGCCGGGAGGCACGCGCCGAGGGTGAGCGCGAGCCTCCCGGCGGCGCGAGGTGGCTAGATACATACTACTACTACTACAGAGGAGGGAACGACCCACACCCTAAGGAGCTTCGCCCCTAAAAAATTCACGCATCTCCTCAAAGTGAACCATAACGAGTGGACGAAGCACTGGGGATCGTTCGGTGCTACCGTAAATCACCCGTGACATTGCGCACTCCTGCATGTAAATAAGCGACAACGTGCGTATATATTTACACACGCGTTGTCATTTATGCTTCTGTTCTTTATGAGGTTCCTGCGCTCCCACGTCGTAGATCGTGCCGAGTTCCGGATTACCTTTACTTAAAGCGCGCGCTGCGAATCCTTACGGTTCAACTACGCACAAGAGAATTCACCCACCGGACTACATTGCAGGTCAAGATCCAGTGCCTATATATATGGGGTGGCCGGTGAGCGCGAGTAGTCTGTTTTTTCAGTCAAGAAATTCTGACCAATTTGACCATCTGGGGTTCTTTATCGCGCAGACAACGCACAGTACACACGGGCCTCTGGCATTTTCGCCTCCATCGAAAATGCGACCGCCATGGCGGGGATCAAACCTGGATATTTTAGAGGCAAAGCTCCTTAGGACGTGGGTCGTTCCCTCCTCCGTACATAGTATGTAGCCACCTGTAGTTTTATAAGTGCTCACTAAATGGCGTGATGGCGCTGCGGTGCTCGCTTCATTCAGATGTATGGGAACGCGTAGTATGGGAGTCTGTCTGTCCTTCCGTCCGTCCGAGCGCTGCGGTGCTCTAGTACGTGAATCTAGTACGTGAATTGATCAATAGATGGCGCGGAGGCGCTCGCTGCGTGCTCAAGTGTGATAGGAGAGCGCTAGATGGCGACAGACAATGTTTGATGTTGTACTGGGCAAGATTCACGGAAGATTCACGGTTTTTACTCATGAACACCCGGAGCTTCGCCCACTCATCATCATTCACCTCATGGATATGCTGTGATTTTTTGTGGGGTGGCAGCCGAGTCGTATTGATAGAAGCAGTTGCGGAATTGCTGGATCGTACGAAATACAAGAGCATGAACTTGCAGTGCGTAATGTGAACTTGCATAATACTTTTATTGGTTTATTTGGTGCGCTCCGCCCAAGGAGGTTCAAAAAGAAATTCTGGAGTGGAGACTTTGTGCTAAAGGTGAAGCCGGCGGCCGCCATCTTACTCAGGGCATCGATTAACAGCATTCAAATAGCACAAAAGAAAAAGCGTTTTCCTCACGCTTCTAACACCTTTAAAGCGATCAAGTTTGCTAGGCAGACAATCCTTGATGTGCCTGTTTGTGCCACGGGTTTTTGGATGAAACATGAACTTCGAGAAAATTTGTGTGCAATATCGCGGCATTGATAGTTGTTCAATGGTAGTCTATTAAATCAAAACAAAGTGCTTTTACATTACAATTAGTCTAGGGTTTACATTAGCAGGTCAAGAACACTTGAACTGATACTGGTTTCTGGACACTTAGGCAAACTTTTAGGGCTGAAATAAGGGCAAACGCCGGCTCCACTTGTCGCGGTAAGGTTCAGCGGGCGCTGCCACTCCAGCATTTTAGATGCGAAGCAGCTCTTTGACTAGCCTGTGTAACGCTGTCCCTCCGTGCCTCCGTACGAATGCGCCGCAACGCGCTCCCCTCGCCGCAGGTGTTGGAGCGGTGCCAAGTAGGTCACGCCGCAGCTGCGCGTTGAAGTCACGCTCCCCTCGCAGTGCGCGCTGACGTCACTCTCTCCCTCGCCTGCCGCGCGCTCGCCGCAGCGCCCGCAGCTGCCGCCTCGTCCGTTCGCCCGCAACACCTGCCGCGACCGCCGCTCGCTACACCGCCGACTCGTCGGTTCACGCGCAAAAAATTAACACCATCTTCCCAAAGGGAACCCTGATGGGATGCGAAGCACCCGCGTTAGCGCCGTTCAACCCGTGACGCCACCCGTGCGCAACGCTGCTGCTTCGCATCCCATCAGGGTTCCCTTTGGGAAGATGGTGTTAATTTTTTTAGGGGCGAAGCTCCTTATGGCGTGGGTCGTTCGTCCCTTGTAGTACGTAACCACCTCGTTCTAGGATTGCGCTCGATAGCTCGCGCGCCGGGAGGCTCGCGCTCGCCCTCGGCGCGTTCCTCCCGGCGCGCGAGCTCTCTCACTCTTCCATCTGCTGTCTTGTGTGAGAGAGACAGAAAGAGAGAGAGAGAGAGCGAAAGACTGTCCGTTTCTAACGATGATGATGGGTTTGTGCTAGCGCGTTACGGCGCGTGTAAGAAGCTGGTGTAAGACGCTGTGGCCTCTCCGCCTTATACTCTTTCAGCAGTCATGTGATGGCGTCGGCAAACGCGGTGCGCGTTCCGGCCTGTGTAAGGGGCTGCGTAAGACGCTGTGGCCTCTCCCCCCTTACTAGAGTGTACTGCATGTTTCTAACGAGTTTGTGCTAGCGTCCCCTTAAACGCGAGATCCCAGCGTTCGAATAGAGTGTTTCTCACGTCTTTACATGATGATCGACTGGGCGAATTACACGGAAGATTAACGGTTTACCGGTGATTCACTCCGGAGCTTCGCCCACTCATCATCATTCACCCCGTGGATATGCTGTGAATTTTTTAAAACCTCCTTGGCTCCGCCTAATCGCTGCACCAAGCTTCTATGGGCTGAGCACTCTTCTCAGATGCATCGTGAGGGATCCTCGTATGCTCAGCATGCTCTCGTCGCGGAGCTTCTCAGTGTGCATAATAAAGCCAATTAATAATAAAGTTATTTCATTTGTTTTTGAATCATGAGATGCCTCAGATAAAACTCCTAGGCAGAGGGGGAAACGCTACTGAAATAGGTTGACAGAAATTTAATTGGGCAAATGTCACGCGCAAAATGTTGACGAATTAAGCAAGTTACGCTATCGCATTTACGACGGGTGTTTAGACTGGCATCTAGAAGAAGCAACGCGATGCAAGTCGGTTCTAACGGAGCAATTCTGCCAGGGGAGGTAGCGTTGAGCGTTCATTTTTTTTATCTTGACTGTGCGCTTACGATGCTTCGTTAACAGATTAGTACAGCATCTACAAGCAGGCCTTGTGATAGTCTTTCGTAATGACTGTCCATGTCAGTGCCCTTAACGGAACTTAATGGCACCTGGGTGATAAGGAAATCAAGTGATAAGGATAAGGCAGGTTCATGAATACGGGCGTTGATCTCCTACGTATTCTGGGTCTGGTGCTGCCAAGGAGGTTTAAAAAAAATGCTGGAGTGGCAGCGCCCGCTGAACGTTACCGCGACAAGTGAAGCCGGCGTTTGCCCTTAGTTCAGCCCTAAAAGCTTGCTTAAATGTCCAGAAACCAGTATCAGTTCAAGCGTTCTTGACCTGCTAATGGAAATCCTAGACTAATTGTAATGTAAAAGCGCGTTGTTTTGATTTAATAGACTACCATTGAACAACTATCAATGCCGCGATATTGCACACAAATTTTCTCGACTTTCATGTTTCATCCAAAAACCCGTGGCACAAACAGGCACATAAAAGATTGTCTGCCTAGCAAAGTTGTTCGCTTTAAAGGTGCTAGAAGCGTGAGGAAAACGCTTTTTCTTTTGTGCTATTTGAATGCTGTTAATCGATGCCCTGAGTAAGATGGCGGCCGCCGGCTTCACCTTCAGCACAAATCTCCACTCCAGAATTTATTTTTGAACCTCCTTGGGTGCTGCAGCTCTCCCATAGCAGGGTACCATCGCGATAAATCGTAAATACACTTGCTCTAAACACCCACACTCTCTGAATACCCTTTCAGTGCTTGCGAACATGCCCCCAGGGCACTTTCCTGTTCTCACTGATGCAGGCCGCTAAATGTAGCGACCATTAAACAACGCTTCAAGTAGCAGGAGTGTAGTTAAAAGAAGCCATTAGTTTTAATACAATTTTGCGTGCGCAACCGTAACGCCCGCAGGGAAGCGGTGCAGTTAGGCCTAAGCAAAGGTGTGCTGTGCCTTGTCAGCGCACGTTAAAGAACCGCAGGTGGTCCAAATTTCCGGAGCCCTCCACTGCGGCGCATCTCGCAATCACATCATGGTGTAGGGACGTTATTGAATTAACTATAATTAGTCATTTATGATGTGACAAGTATAGCTCTTGGTAGACGCGAACCGGTTGAACGTGGGGTGAGGAGGTAGTTGCTGTGTAATTACAAGAAGGAGGAGCATACACTTAAATTTAATGGCAAGTGTTCGAAGCGAGTATTACTGTAATGATAAGTACTGTTAGAACTGTGTTGGTATTACCTTAGCAAATACGGATGCCTCACACGAGCCCACGAGCTTATTTCAAAACTTTCTGCCACAGCACCCTTCGTACAGCTAGCGCTTGAAAATATCCCCGAGCATGGACTGAGAACGTCACGCTAGCAAAAGTACCACCGGCGTCTTTGACATTGGTGCTAGCAGGAGCACGCTCAGTTAAGCTGACGCTTACGTAAGGCGCAGCTTGCTTTGGGACGTTCGGGAGACGTGAATAATTAGCGACCATGATCTCTTTAATGATTCACCACGGTCGAGACAAGCCTGCCGGAAAAAGGCTCTATAGGCTTGCCGAGCGATAGGAACAAAAAAAAAACAGTGCAAACGTTGTATACACTTAATCTTCATGTACATAATCTTTTCCCTCTGGAAGTCGCGTTGCCTGATGAAACCTCCGAGCCTTTCATAGGCGACCTTTCACTCGCGGTCTTAAAAATGTTGTATGTTCCCTCAAAAGGACGGTACACAAGTAGAGGAACGAAGCAAAAAGCTCATTCGCACGAAGCTTGTGAGAAACGCCCAGTCTTCAAGTGCGCTTTGCAGATTTACGTCCCTTCCTTTCTTAACGGGGGCGTCATCTTGCCGGTGACGCTACTAATTCTCGCTTACGAAGATTACGTCATCGATGTGAAGCCTCTGAATTAACAAGTTGCATTGCAAGAGTCGAGCTAAGATGCTTTAAGGCTTTGCAGGCACGTCTGCGCTGATGCAGTGAAGGAGTATACCTCGTACTGTCGAGCGTGCATTGAGATAGGCTGGCATCGATCGGAATCCTGGTTAATAAGTAACACCTGCGATGTGCAAATACCAGGGGAAAAGCGGGACTTGGGACACAGCGAAGGGTTCTGTTTGCGTATTGAAAGCCAGCGGTTAAGCCTATATGTGTCACAGATTAGCAAGTATGCGCTTCCCTTCTCTCCTCCCTCCACGAACACAACCAAGGTGGATAGGGAGGCCCGCCCGCTCGCTGCTGATAACGTACTGATAGCGTACTGATAATGTATGCGGCCCGCTCCCTCACTGCCCGGGCCGCATACGTTACCTCCCTCAACGAACACAACCAAAGTGGATAGTGACGCCCGCTGTCTCGCTGTTGATAACGTAGAATTACGTGCTGATAACGTATGCGGCCCGCTAGAAAAGAACACAGGAGGCGACGTCACGTGATTCCGCTAGCCTCGAGAAGCAAACCTACACGGGTAGGATTAGGGCCACATAGTTGCCAGACCGCTCGGGTTGTTTGGATGCGGTAACTCTCAGTGGCACTTGTGCGTATGTTAATCTACCGCTTGCCTATCACGTGACCGAGGCCCATTCCACGTTGATTCTGCCCTTCAAATGCTTTATGTCTAGGGTTCACGATATTCACTTGATGGCCTCTCATAGCTTTTTTTCTGCATGGATAGCAGGCCTAATTACCAGTTTGATATTGTTGTTGAGTGGTTTTGTGTTTGTTTTGTGGTTTTGTGTGTCAGAACTATGATGTAATAATAACAGTATAGTAATAATAATTTCTAGCCCTTTACATACCAAAAGCATGGTATGAATATAACACACGCTGTACTGGAAGGCAGCTGATTTTCACTACCTGAGGTTCCTTGGCGTATACTGGCATCGTACAGTACACGGAGCTCTGCCATTTTCACCACCATCGAAAATGCGGTCGCCACGACCGGGATCGAACCCGCGACATTAGGGTCAGCAGCCAAGTCCCACAACAATTGTACCACCGCGGTGTTCAGATGTAATATCGTGCTGGAAAACCTGCCACGGCTTAACTTCCGAGTTTTCATCAAAACAACGACATATTTACTACGTGTAGGCCCCGCCACGGTGGTCTAGTGGTTATGGCACTCGGCTGCTGATCCGAAGGTCGCGGGATCGAATCCCGGCCGCGGCGGCTGCATTTCGATGGAGGCAAAATGTTGAGGCCCATGTGCTGTGCGTTGTCAGCGCATGTTAAAGAACCCCGGGTGGTCGAAATTTCCGGGGACATCCATTGCGGCGTCTCTCACAATCATAGCTGGTTTCAATCCATTCATTCATTAACAGTTCATTCAATCAATTCATTAATCAGTTCATTCGATCAATCAGTTCGTTCATTAAACGTGTAGTTCGTAAAATGCGTACTATAGCGTTCAATAGATTCGACCATCGGTAAGATCCCTCTCCCCCTCTTTCCCGTGCAGTTCAATGGCAAACCTGGGACGACGGCTACAGAGATAAAGCACAGATCATGGGACACCGATAAGTGATACCAGTTCGCACAGCAGACGCAAGATATCACGCTTTGTTCATGCTCACCGATAGGCCTGTGGCTTCGCTGCGGTTGGCCGGACATCACTGGACGAAGCGATTCGCAATGGCTACGGGGCCGGGCTTCTTATCGGGCTTCTTTCTCCTCTTCTTCAGGAATTGACACAGCGCGCGGTAAAAGCGCGAGGAATTTCTCACTTTTTTCTCTTTATGGAGTCAGCTACACAAATCCCTGCTTGCACGGTCAAAGTGCTCACACAGAAGGCTTGCCCCATAGCTCGGGACCACTTGTGCGTGACCTGATTTCTTGTGTTAACGTAGTGCTTGCAATGTGCTTGCACCGTCCGCCTTACCTGCCTTGCAGGTGCGAAATGCGCCTTTCAGCAGGAAGTCAGGTATTGATCATCATCATCATCATCGTGATCATCATCATCAGCCTATTTTAGGTCCACTGCAGGACGAAGGCCTCTGCCAACGATTTCCAATCCACCCTATCCTGAGCGAGTTGGTTCCACTTTATGCCCGCAAGCTTTTCAATTTCATCGCTCCATCTACTAACCTTTTGCCTGCCTCTGTTGTTTTCCCTCTCTTGGTATCCATCCCGTCGGTTTTACTGTCCACCTGTTATTTTTCCTCCTCATGACATGTCCTGCCCAGGTCCACTTCTTTCTTTTAATTGACATATCAGCTACCCCTGTCTGTTCCCTGATCCATACCGCTCCGTTTTTATCTCTTGGCGTTACACCTATCATTTTTCTTTCCATCGCATGTTGCGTGCTCCTTACTTTCATCTCTAGTATTTTCGGTATCCACCACGTGTCTGCACTGTACGTTAGTACTGGGAGAATGCAGTGATTGAATACTTTTCGCTTTAGTGACAGCGCCAAGTTTCCAGTCATGATTTCGTAATGCCTTCGAATGCGCTCCAGCCCATTTTTATTTTACGGAGAACTCCTTTTCATGGGTAGGTGTTCCTGTTAGTAACTGTCCCAGGTATACGTATTCGTTCACACATTCTAAGGGTTCACTTAATTTTCAATTCCTTTCTTTAGCTAGGCTATTGAGCCTGCCACGAAAGCGCAGGAAAACAGAAAGAAAAGGAAACGAATGAAATGTAACCTAGACTGCTCCTACTTCTTTTGACGTGCTAGCTATATTGTACGGCACCACGTACTTAGCCCGATACAGAACCTGTGCTGAAAATGTTGTTGCGTAGCTTGAAAGAAAGACGTGCCGCTGCGATAAAGCAAAGAAGATGGTAGAAACGCTCTTTACATTGCGCCACATCTTTGCTTTAAAGCAAGTACAATTTTAGTTCTGCTGTTCTCAAATTTGTTTTTCTATCGTTTGGTAGCAGTCCCACACATGCACAGTGTCGCCCTTACCCCCCACCGCGCATGCGCGTCCCCTCCCTCTCTCTCTCTTCTCTTACGCTCCCCCTTCTCTCTCCTCTAGGAGTCCTCTCTACTCTACGGATCAGCGCCCGCGTCCCACACCCCCACAGGGCATGCGCGTCCCCTTCCTCTCTCTCTCCTCTCCTACGATCCCCCCTTCTCTCCTCTAGGAGTCCTCTAGTCTACGGAGCGGCGCGCGCGACAGGTGGTGCGACAGCTGCATACTCTGCTGGGGGCGCCACAGTAGTTCCGCCGTATGGTGATGATGATTGTGGTTCGGTTAGGAAAGGACGCTAATTTCTGTAGCCCATGTAGGGAGCACGGCTAAGCGTCCGTGGGAGAGGGGGAAAGGGAGTGAAAGAGAGAGTGAGAGAGGAGAGAAAAGCCGTAGTGGAGGGCTCTGGAAATTTAGACCTCCTGGGGTTCTTTAACGTGCAGTGACAACGCACAGTACACGGGCCTCTGGCATTTTCGCCTCCATATGAAAATGACTGAGCGCGCGCGCCTCATTCTCTCTCCTGTGCAGCGCCGCGATGAGCGCTCGGGCCATCACGCAACCACCGCGTTCTCTCTCTTTCCTTATACATTCTCATTCGTCCTCTCAATAACATTACACCATCTCCCGCTCACACTAACCATCTCCCCGCTGCTTCGCATCCACGCATGGTTCCCCTTAGCGGGAGATAGTGTAATCTTTTAGATGGTCGCGGAAATCGACGCAGTGACAGTTACTTGTGCCAGGAGTGATACAAGCAGCGTGCGATAGCATCCACCCAATTTTCAATTCCGGGCCAAAATGGCCTCATTTACCAAGGCTGTACTGGCTTACCTGATAATTACTCGTTCAATAAAAGTTTTATTGGTCGTCGCATAAATCGACGCAGCGACAGCTATTTGTGCCACGAGTGATACGGGCAACGCACGATCATATCTACCGAATTTTAAATTCCTGGCCAAAATGGCCTTATTTGCCAAGGTCACATAAGCTTACCTCGTTATTACTCACTGAATAAGTTTTATCGATCGTTGCGGAAAGCGACCCAGTGACAGCGATTTGTGCTAGGAGTGATGCGCGCAAGGTGCGATGGTATATCTGCCGGAGTGTTAATTTTTGGCCAAAATTGCCTCATTTGCAGGGCTACAGGACTGCCTCACAAATACTCACTGACGTGGCAGAAGAGGCCTGTACCAGATTAGCTCGACGACTTCCAGCTCCCTGCAATATACCGCGTCTGAGTAGCTGTGCAGCACCAGGTGATTACCGCGTGGATCTACCATGCTCATTGCACGAACTCAAGGCTGTCTTATCTTTGTGCGGAGGCACATCAGCACCTGGACCCGACCGCATTTCCTACCGAGCGAGACTTGCTGCACTTGACCTATAAAATAACTCCAGGAGAGATGGTACTCTTCACACCAGTGGGAAGACAGATCGCCTTGTTTCACTGCTGACGCCTGGAAAGTCACCACTGGAACCCGCGTCCTATCTCCAGATCGCTTTGGCAAGTTGCGTGGGCAAAGTAATGGCAGAGGACGGTCCTAGGACGCTTGGAGCGGTACTTGAAGTACAGCAGCAGCTACCCAAATGGCAGGTTTTCGTCGCGGTAGATCGTCGATAGACAACGTCGTAGATTGTCACCTACGTTCAGCATAAGAAATCCGTAAGCGCCCCTGCGCTTCTTTATTCCTCGACGTCAAAGGGGCATATGACAATGTAACCTATGAAGATATCCTCTCTGGTCTCGAAGAGGTAGGAGTGGGTCATCGGATGTTTCCCTGGATACGGCGCTATCTTTTTGTACGTTCCACATTGACATGGAAGCCCTGAGGGCACATATCAGGCATCTTGACAGGGCTCCTCGCCACCGCCTCTCCTCTTTACCAGCGGACAGACCACGCACGTCTTTCAACCAAACAATAACAGCACATCGTGACTTGTTACCAACCTACTCACCCCTGCATGCGCGACCTTCAATTCCCCCATGCTGTTTTGCTCAGCCGGAAATCAAGCTGACATTACCAGGCATTTAGAGAAAAGCCACTTTATCATCAGCAGCACATGACAGCTCACGTTACTTAAGTTGTACGAGAAGTACCGGGATTCTACTAATATCTACACTGACGGGTCCACGCTTCCGAACAGTTCCACCGTAGCGGTCGTGATACCAGTGAAAGCCAAAACTTTAAAATATAAGACAACTCGTGCAATAACATCGACGGCAGCAGAGCTCGCAGCACTTGTCACTTCAGTTCCTTTCATCAGAGAAGAACCACCACACAAATGGACGCTTTTCTGCGACTCCAAGAGCAGTCCCTTCTGTCACCTCTACGCCGCGGACCACACGAACAGCTGGTCTTCCAGGTTACAGAGATGCTGCAGCGTACAGTGAAGGCCGGCCACAAAATTACTTTTCAGTGGCTTCCAAATCACAGCGGGATTATAGGCAATTAACAGACCGATCAAGCCACCTGCAATGCTCATGTTGTGGACCAAGAAGTGACCCTACCATTGTCAAGGACGGACGCGGCACGGATGCTCCATCTGCTGGCTCGCAAGTGCACCATGTCGCAGTGGGATGACACACATTTCGCAAATTCCCAACTGCACTCTCTTGATCCGGCGTCAAGACTTCCTGTCCAACCCAAGACTTGCCGTGGAGAAGCCTCGCTTTTATGTCGAGAATGGTTGGCCGTTGCGTTCACCAATGCATACGCGTTTCGCATTGAAATGGCCGACACCGCAGCCTGTGACCACTGCGAACACGAGCAATCGATAGGGCGCATTTTGTGTGACTGCCCACAGTAGAGTGCAGAGAGGCAATCCCTTCGCTATGCGCTCAAACAGCTTGACGAGCGACCACTGTCGGAAAAAGGAATTCTACGACATCGTCTAGACCTCACGTCACAGAAGAAGACCATGCGAGCGCTAGAGCGAACTTTGTGCGTGTGTGTGTGTGTGTGTGTGTGTGTGTGTGTGTGTTATGTGTGTGTGTGTGGTACTCTTTGTACGTGTCTGGAATATTGTACCCTTTCTCATTGTGATCGTTATAACCTTTCTAACTATTGGCCCCCGTGAAGGGTAGCACAAAAGAGACTATTATCTGATTAACCCCCCTGCATTTCCTCTTCCGTCTCTCTCAAGTGAATCAATAAAGTTTTTCTTGAATCGTCACGGACATTACTTGTCGCGAACAATACTTGTCGCAGGAGCGATACGTCCCCTGGCTAATAAAAAGGTGCTTATTAATTTTCCTAGAATGGTCATCGCAGGTAAGTCTATTGCTTTGTCTTTTGTGGCAAATTTCATCTCCACTAGGAAAAGCAGTAAAAGCGTTACCTCGTAACAGATATAATTTCTCTAGTTATTACTCTGCTGGCCATTTCAGGCGAAATAATTACCAAAAATGTTATGTGACAGGGACACTCGTAACAAGTAGAGGAATGATATCGAAAGCGAGAAAACGCAATTATTCCGTTTTCTAGGCTAGACAAAATTTAACGCAGAGCATCAGACGCGGAATGCACTTACCGCCGATGGTCATTAGGGCGAAAAATATTAGCAACCATATCATTATTCAGGAACACTTGTAATAAGTGGTGGAATTATATTGAATGAGAAAAAAGGCTTATTTCATTGCTGGTCAAGTCAAAATTTGCGAAAAGAACTCAAAACTATAGGATTGCCTCCGGATATCATTCCGGGGAAAATTATTAGCATCCATATTATTAGTCAGGAGCACTTGTAATAAGTAGAGGAATGATATACAATGCGAATAAAGGCTTTTATTTCCGTTTCTGGCCGAGTCAAAATTTGCTAAAAGACACAAGACTATAGGCTTGCCTCCGAATGCCATTCCGGGGTAAATTATTAGCAACTACATTATTAGTCAGGAGCACCTATAATATTAGAGGTACGATTCTCGGTGCGAAAAAAGAATTTTACTTGATTTCTCGTCGAGCCAAAATTTTCCAAAGAACCCAAGAATACAGGCTTGCGTATGATTGCCATTCCGGGGAAAATTATTAGCATCTATATTGTTAGCCAGCATCAGTTGTAATAAGTAGAAAATTCATATTCAATACGAAAAGAAAGGCTTTTATTTCGATTTCTGGTCGAGTGAAAAATTCCCTAAAAACCCAAGACGATAGATTTGCCTCCAAAGTTCATTTCGGGGAAAATTATTAGCACTAATGTTATAACTCAGGCACACCTGTAATAAGTAGAGGAATCCTATTCAATGAGAAAGAAGGCTTTTATTTTGGTTTCTGGTCGAGTCAAAATTTGCCAAAAGAGCCAAGACTATATATAGGCTTGCCTCCGATTGCCATTTCGGGGAAAATTATTAGCATCCATATTATTAGTCAGCAGCACTTGTAATAGAGGAATGATATTCAATGCGAAAAAAAAACGCTTTTATTTCGATTTCTCATCAAGATTTGGCGAACTTGCCTATGATGGCCATTTAGGGGAAATTATTAGTAACTATATGATTAGCCAGGGGCACGCGTAAGAAGTAGAGGAATGCAATTCAATAGGAATCAAGGAATTTCTTGTTGAGTCAGAATTTGCGAAAAAAACCCAAGACTATAGGCTTGCACCGAAGGCCATTTCAGGTAAAATTATTAGCATCTACATTATTAGTCAGCAGCACTTGTAATAAGTAGAGGATGGATATTCAATGAGAAAAAAGTCTTTTATTTCAATTTCTGGTCGAGTCAAAAGTTCCCATAAATCCCAAGACTATAGGCTTGCCTGCGATGGCCATTTCGGCGAAATTATTAGAAACCATATTATTAGTCCGGGGCACGCGTAATAAGTAGACTAATGAAATTCAATGAGAATAAAGGCTTTTATTTCAATTTCTGGTTGAGTCAGAATTTGCGAAAAAACGCAAGACTATAGGCAACTCCGATGGCACTTTCGGCGAAATTATTAGCAACCATATTATTAGTGCGGGGCACGCATAATAAGTAGAGTAATAAATTCAATGCGAATAAAGGCCATTATTTCGATTTCTGGACGAGTCAAAATTTGCGAAAAAAACCCTAGACTATAGGCCTGCCTCCGAAGGCCATTTCGGGTGAAATTATTAGCATCTATATTATTAGTCAGCAGCGCTTGTAATAAGTATACGAATGATATTCAATGAAAAAAAGGCTTTTATTTCAATTTCTGGTCGAGTCAAAGGGGTCAATTAATGAACATTGAGTAAAATCGAGTTGTACACACTTACTAACAAGGGCGAACTTAAAACCTCTTTCGCAACGTAGAATAATCTCGCGACTAAAATTTCTTTACCAATTATATCATGGTCAGTTCCACATATCACGTTCCCGTTATTTGCAAGATCCTCCTAAGCATTCATTGAGACTGAACCGTTCTAAAGCAATCCACCAACAATTAAGTCGTGCTAATGCTCATAAACATTCCTTTTTCCTTCAGCCATTTACCACTGGAATAGATTATCTAATCATATTGTGTGCTCTAACACCATATAATCATTCATGAATCTCATACAATGTGTTCATTTTGAATAATGAGTTGGCAATATATGTATATTTTTGTACTTTTGTCCCCACTCCTGCATGGGCCGACCAAGGCCTGCAGTATGGTCAAATAAAAAAACACCATATCGCTGTATATCGGCCAGTTTCGTTCGATTTGAACGGGATCGTATTTTTCTCGAAAATGGTAAGCCTATAGCCTTGGGAAATTAATGAAAATCGAGTAAAACACGATGTCGCTATATATCGGCCAGTTTCGTTCGATTTGAACGGGGTCGCATTTGAACGGGGTCGCTCCAAAATGGTAAGTCTATAGCATTGGGAAATTAATGAAAATCGAGTAAAACACGATATCGCTGTATATCGGCCAGTTCCGTTCGATTTGAACTGGGTCGCATTTTTCTCGAAAATGGTAAGTCTATAGCCTTGGGAAATTAATGAAAATCGAGTAAAACACGATATCGCTGTATATCGGCCAGTTTCGTTCGATTTGAACGGGGTCGCATTTTTCTGGAAAATGGCAAGTCTATAGCCTTGGGAAATTAATGAAAATCGAGTAAAACACGATATCGCTGTATATCGGCCAGTTTCGTTCCATTTGAACGGGGTCGCATTTTTCTCGAAAATGGTAAGTCTATAGCCTTGGGAAATTAATGAAAATTGAGTAAAACACGATATCGCTGTATATCGGCCAGTTTCGTTCCATTTGAACGGGGTCGCATTTTTCTCGAAAATGGTAAGTCTATAGCCTTGGGAAATTAGTGAAAATCGAGTAAAACACGATATCGCTCTATATCGGCCAGTTCGTTCCATTTGAACGGGGTCGCATTTTTCTCGAAAATGGTAAGTCTATAGCCTTGGGAAATTAATGAAAATCGAGTAAAACACGATGTCGCTCTATATCGGCCAGTTTCGTTCGATTTGAACGGGGTCGCATTTTTCTCGAAAATGGTAAGTCTATAGCCTTGGGAAATTAATGAAAATCGAGTAAAACACGATATCGCTATATATCGGCCAGTTTCGTTCCATTTGAACGGGGTCGCATTTTTCTCGAAAATGGTAAGTCTATAGCCTTGGGAAATTAATGAAAATCGAGTAAAACACGATATCGCTGTATATCGGCCAGTTTCGTTCATTTGAACGGGGTCGCATTTTTCTCGAAAATGGTAAGTCTATAGCCTTGGGAAATTAATGAAAATCGAGTAAAACACGATATCGCTGTATATCGGCCAGTTTCGTTCGATTTGAACTGGGTCGCATTTTTCTCGAAAATGGTAAGTCTATAGCCTTGGGAAATTAATGAAAATCGAGTAAAACACGATATCGCTGTATATCGGCCAGTTCCGTTCGATTTGAACTGGGTCGCATTTTTCTCGAAAATGGTAAGTCTATAGCCTTGGGAAATAATGAAAATCGAGTAAAACACGATATCGCGTATATCGGCCAGTTTCGTTCGATTTGAACGGGGTCGCATTTTTCTCGAAAATGGTAAGTCTATAGCCTTGGGAAATAATGAAAATCGAGTAAAACACGATATCGCTCTATATCGGCCAGTTTCGTTCGATTTGAACGGGGTCGCATTTTTCTCGAAAATGGCAAGTCTATAGCCTTGGGAAATTATGAAAATCGAGTAAAACACGATATCCCTCTATATCGGCCAGTTTCGTTCCATTTGAACGGGGTCGCATTTTTCTCGAAAATGGTAAGTCTATAGCTTGGGAAATTAATGAAAATCGAGTAAAACACGATATCGCTCTATATCGGCCAGTTTCGTTCGATTTGAACGGGGTCGCATTTTTCTCGAAAATGGTAAGTCTATAGCTTGGGCAAATTAATGAAAATCGAGTACAACACGATATCGCTGTTATCGGCCGTTTCGTTCCATTTGAACGGGTCGCATTTTTCTCGAAAATGGTAAGTCTATAGCCTTGGGAAATTAATGAAAATCGAGTAAAACACGATGATCGCTGTATATCGGCCAGTTCGTTCGATTTGAACTGGGTCGCATTTTTCTCGAAAATGGTTAAGTCTACTAGCCCTTGGGAAATTAATGAAAATCGAGTAAACACGATATCGCTGTATATCGGCCAGTTTCGGTTCCATTTGAAACGGGGTCGCATTTTTCGCGAAAATGGTAAGTCTATAGCCTTGGGAAATTAATGAAAATCGAGTAAACACGATATCGCTGTATATCGGCCAGTTCGTTCGATTTGAACGGGTCGCATTTTCTCGAAAATGGAAGTCTATAGCCTTGGGAAATTAATGAAAATCGAGTAAAACACGATATCGCTGTATATCGGCCAGTTT